>OX621175.1:0-566307 GCA_951640195.1 Porpolomopsis calyptriformis
ATAATGGGTCCCTGATTCTGATTTTTTTAAAAGTTTCTGATCTGTGCACCTCTTGGGTGATCTCAATGATTCCCAGAAACTTTTCAACCAGCTGTTCTGAGGCATCAAAACTGTATCCTTGATCAAGCTTCTTAGGAAGCTGTTGAACTATCTTGCAGAGGACCATTGGCACTAAACCAGGAGGTAGAACAGGAAAGAGTTTGGGAGTGAGTCTAAGGATGTTGAAGATTAAATTATCCAGCTCCCAGTGGCGGCTATCACTAAGGTCATCTTTAACATATTCGAGTGGCATGATTGAAGCAGGTTGAGAGGATTTGTGTTCTTGGGATAGCCTTCATGGATTCGGAGGTAGGCTGTTACTAGTAGAGAGTCTGGTTGCTTATGTAATTCTCAATTTGATTTATGCTTGTTAATTCTGGCTTACATAGTGTAGAAGTAGGTGCTGTCCCTTTGCAGAGAAAAAAAGCAAAAAGACTGACTGGCCTGGTGGCATCACATAAGGGGTGGACAACCAGAGCATTATCCACCCCTTACGTTGACGCCTGTCCAAATACCAAGACTACTGATTAATGCACGAACCATACGAACCAGCTCGAATGGAGCTCGTGTGCAAGAAAGAAGGGGTTCCGGCATACACCTTACACTGGTACGGTATGTATCCTCAAACAAATGTAATCCCCCTGATGCAACCCAACAGCGTTGCATCGATAGTCCCACCGCTCCTCACTTCTAACCAGTCATCCAACTTCTTGAAAAGCTTCATCGCAGGCCCGCCTTCCTCCTTCTCCATTTTCTTCACAGGCCACATCCCTTTCTCCTGTATCCCAACATAATTTACCCTTAATCTTTCATCTCGCGAGTGAGACCTGATAACGAGATGCACCGTCCATGTGTCCAAGCCATAGAACGAAGCTTCCTTGATACGATGTCGTACCAACTCATCTGGAGGCTTACTGTCTAACGTCCACTCCAGCACGTGCGCGTCGAACGCAATCACTACCAACAATATATCATTCGGGGATGAACAAAAATATAGGTGTGAGAACACACCTGTCCAAATGAGTCCGGGATGATAGACTCGTAGAGTCAGACTTCTTGTACCTAAATGTTCGTCCATCACATCTTCGATGGCTGAGATCACAAAGTTCTCTCCGGTACCCCATGGCGAAGTATATGTGGGGTTAGCAGGCAAGTCAATCTTGTATGTAGAGAGAAACTATAGTCGGGCATGGAAATATTATTGCAACTTCCTGTTCATGGTATGGAAATATACATACCGCTGAAAAAGGATATATCGTGTCCCAGTCACTATTAGAGTCGTCTATAACCACTGGGTGCGGAGAGCTCCCAGCACGGCCAAAATTTATAGCAATGTCGTCAAGTAGAGCATTGAAACCAGGAGCACCGTCCGCCGTAGCTACATGTAAAGAGATTTCGTCCGTTGTGATCTAAAAATCGCAGGACATCAGCCATCAGTGCAATATAAGGTAAGGAATGAAAAGCTCGCGTTCTCCAAATGCAGGACAAACAACCTCTTCTGGTGCATCTCATCGAAGGGGTTCCAGGTTGAGAACACCGCTATTGCTAGTGCAGTCACAATGCTGAACATGGTTACGAGGTGTACAAGCACACGTCGGTGAAATTGGTGAGAGAATGGCAAGACGAGTGGCAGCGCTTGGGCACCGGTAAGCGCTACAATCGAAGCAACGATGTAATCGGTTGGCGCATCAGGTCCAATGCGACCAGTCTAGTATACATATGATCATCAGCCAGATTCTCCATCCGCATTAGGTTTAAGCTCACCAATGGAACAAAGACATCGCTCACCGACACAATAAGGATGGTAGATGTTAATAAGGGTGCCACTTGGCCGAGTGCATAAGTCCATAGGGAGATTTGCCCATCTTTGGTAATAAGTCTATTTAGAACTAGGACGAAGGAAAGTGGAAGGGCGGAGAGGTAGAACATGGCGGCGGAGCCGATGTTGAACATCTGAATTATGAAGGCGGTAGAAGATTGTGTCAGCAACAAGGATGTGAACATCGTTTGCTCTTGTATTTGACCGAGTAACAGCTGAGAAGACAAGGCACCTTGATTTGCAACTGGAGTCAGATCGTGGTAGTGTAGATCCAAGCGGTGACGTACCCAAGATCGACGCAGGTCCATAGAGGGCTAGTGGGGAATACTCCCTTGAGAACCAGCTCATACTCTTCCCTGTAAAGCGCATGATGGCCGCGACAGTATTTGAGACAATCCAGGCCCCAGCAATGCCTCTGAAGATGAAACATGAGCCCCTGGCATGCTCCCACCACACATTCTTCCTGTTCTTCACCCTGGATGTTGGACCAACAAAGGTGTATTTTATGAATGCAAGGGAGGCGACGAGGAGAAGGCCGTATAGCAACTTTGCCATAGTGAATGAGTATATGAAGAAATAGCCGAGATGAGAGAAACAGACGGTCATGGGACGGGAGTAACCCGCGGTCAATGAAGATAAAGGAGAAGTAGGTGATGATAAATATCGTAAGAGGGAGAGCGTGTTTTCTGCCATGTTCTATGGAGAATATGAGCGATGGGGGGGGGGGCTATGAGGAGACTGACGGATTCACCTGCGCGACACCGGGCTGGATATTTTCCACTAGATCCTGAAAACCATCAATTAATCTCGATCCGAGTAATTATAAACAGTGGGTCTACCTTGCGCATGTGGTAAAGATAGCTGTTGCCTACAATCGCCATCTAGACTAGATTTGAGTTTTGTTGTCAGAGCAAATATATATCAGGAGATACCCACGTCTAAGCCAGTGACGTTTAGATATTGTTCGAACTGTCGAAAGTCGGTACTAGAATGTATGAGCCAACACATTCCGGACGAGAGGTTAAAATACACATACTCGGAAAGGATGACACCCGAGCTGAAAATTTCATTCGCAAAAATAGTTCCAAACGGCCTGTGTCCGTCATAGATTAGCAAGTAGACACGAGGGAGATAGAGAGAGACCTCGGGACGCGGGAATAGGCTTCAATGACTTGTTCCGAAGTAGCTTGAAAGAGGAGTTCTCGCCCTGTTGTTCCAGCGGCTAAAGACTATATCAGAAACGCCGGCGACTAGTTCGATCTATTCTACCTTCCAGATTGACTACCACTCGCACGCTTGATAAAAATCAGCTTTAAGAATTACCGACCTCAACTTTGGACTTACGTTTGGGCGGTTGGGTCTTGGCTTGGCACGATGGTGCTGGCAGAATCGGCAAGACTAGGCTCATGTGAGTGAGTGTTCTGAGACTGTCAATTGATTATAACGGAGGAGTGTATGGAGGGTGATTCACCGTGGAAAAGAACCAACCCGACGACGTTAGATGCCAGTCCGCAAACTCCGACGACAACGATGAGACGTGGATTCGAGATTTCTGGGAATAAGCGAAGGGTTAGACTAAGTGATACGGAAGATGGTGGTATCAACACACCAGGGACGCTAAAAGATATCGAAAGGCAAAGAGCAAGAAGAAAGACACCGTTTATGAGGGCGGCCATAGGTATACCGCGAATCATTAGAAGTCTTGGCCGTCAGCTGCGGGAGTGTACGAATGAGTGAAGAGGAAGTGGAAAGAGGGGGAGAAAGGTACTCTGATGGCATAAAGCGCGACAACTAGGCTCATAACGTCGCTGTGTATGGACATATAAATCAAGATCTGACTTGAAAGCAGACGGACTACGCACTTCAACATATGAAAGCTGTCAGCAACGAGGGCGAGCGAACCCACCGTGTAGCCTGTGTGCAGCTCATCAGTCCAGCGAACGGCTTAACAGAGTAGAATGGAAAATTTTGCAAACCGGTAATGAGTTCAATAAACAAGAAGACGACATCGATGGTGAGAAGGATGATGATCTTCGCCGAACGAGAGAGCATCGTTGCAGGTGGGGGGCGGCAGTGCGAGGCTGCGTTAAGGCTGCAACTATTTTGGGTAAATCCCGATGTCCGATCACGAAAACTCTCTTCACTTCCAGCCCCTGCAGGCCCACCACTTTTTCAGCCTGCCAGCTGGCTTCGAGTATTCACATGAAATTTCTGAAGCTTCTAACACAGTTGTTTTTGATACTGGGGTAGACAAGAGGGACCATCGACGTTGCATAGTTTGCGGCGAAAAATCGGCAGGAGGTCCACATCCAGGTGTAGAACGGGCACATATCATAGGAAGAACTGAGTCAGACTTGGTAAGATTTTGCTCTCCGTTGCAACTGAACAATAGTCGACACTGCCTAGTGGGACTTCTTGAAGGGAATAGGCTTTGTTCCTTCGTGTGCTAAAAGTGTGGTGCACGAGCCACGAAACGGTATCAATTTATGCGATTCGCACCATAGCGACTTCGATGGCTATCGCTTTTTCATACGATGGGTCCCCTCAGTGAGCCTCAATTGTGTAACGAAGGTGGCGGTCTTTTCTTACTATCAACAAGACCGCGTCTTCGTGCTAGTAAACGTTTCCCAGAAACCAAGCCTCCAACAATTTCATGGGAAAACGGTCGTGCTTGACCCCGACCACGTCTGTAGCCCTTTCCCTGCTCCATTTCTGGTCCATGAGATGCGTACAAGGGGATTTCACCCATGGTTCATAGACCTGCCAATCCCTCGTCCGTTCCATCCCACTTATGTTCTTGTTGACCATGGTAATACTGGCAGATCAAGTGGGGGTGGTTCTGGTATCGGTTTGGGTAGGGATGGTTCTGGCATCGGTTCTGGTCAGGGCGGTGGGGTTGTGGGGTCAGGTGGGGGCAGTGGAGCGGCGGGTTCTACCAGCGAACCTACATCCACAGGAAGCAATCAGCAATATCTTGTCCTCAGCAACCCTTTCTACGACCCGGAAATGCTAGAATCCATGCGACGTCAATGGCAACAGCTGCCGAATTGGAAATCTGCGACAGTCGAAGGGTTGACATGGGAAGGGACAGCAGAAGAGAATGCGAAGAGATACATCGATCTTGTCGGCATCAATGCCCACTAACTGTTCTCAGGTAATGTGGAGTTCTCGAGGTGCTAGAACCATTGTTTTGTTGTAATCCCTGTCACCACATAATACGATAGAAATTGATAGAATAGACATAATTCACAAATAAATGTTCTCAGTACCACTGTGTTGATCCAAACCACCGAAGCGAAGCAAGGTCTGATCGTGTAATGCCTTACAACAGTGACATTACTTCACTGCGGGATATCTAGCTCGATTCATTACCTATATTCCTCTTCGTCCATGTCATCCAAGGGCCAGTGCACCGCGATCTCAGCCCATTCCTTCTCCGACTTGGCCTCCTCCAATGTCGCCTCCTTCAACTGCCTGCTGAGTGCCATGGCCTCCTTGTAGTGCTCGACGGACACCCAGCCCTCCGACCCAAAGCCGACTATGGTCCGGCACATCTCTAGAGTCTCCTCTGCTCCTGTCTGTACTTCATTCAGCTTCATCGTCTCACGTACGTCCTCAGCGTCGAACACGACAGGACACGGCGGGCCTCCCCCAGTAAGCGTCTCCCAGTTCTCCATTGCTTCTATCAGCGCAACCTTAAGTGCGAGAGTTTCACCCTCCCACATGTCACTGGCGTGGTAGAAGAGGCGGCGGCGTAGCATGCCCACAGGGTCCGTCAATGCCGCGTAGTGAGTCTGGTTGTACTCCTTCATATTTTTGACATAGTGGTAATGAACGAGGCGGCGACGGTAGAGTTCCTTCTCTCGACTTCGTTCAGCCTCTTCTACGTTGTCCAAATTGTCTGGCAGCGAAGGCCGCGTCATGGACTGCGAGATAGGATCGTCGTAGTTCTGTAGCCGTTCGGGTATGCCAGCAAGGAGAAACAAGGGTAGGATTGAGGTGTGTTGCAAGTCAATCAGGCCGACGACGTGCAAGTCGGGCAACCTGGAAACAATGATATTGCTTGGCTGGAGGTCGGGATGGCGGATGCGGAAACGACTGAGGGCCGGGTTGCTGGGAATGAGTGACGAGGCGATGAGAAGATAGCGGTCGAGGTTCCCGATGTGATCCGACGGCGGCTGCTCCTGGTACTGGTAACCTTCCCTCCTTTCGCGCTGGAACGGCAACAGCGGTCGACCGAACCGCTTCAGATAAGCTAGTTCCTTGTCGGCTCCTCTTACGAGCGCCGCTTCAACACTTCCATCTATAGTTGTCAGTTAGTTTAAGGGAGTAATAGAAAAAGGCAGAGAGCAGCCTACATGGTCCTCGATCTACGTCCAGCTGTGATCTTCTGCCATACCACAGAGGCAGTCTTGTATCTGGACCGACGCAGAAACGCTCGTCCTCTAGCAGGATGCCCGGCCTCGGGGCCACCTTCTCCAAGTCTTTTGTGTAGTACAGGCTTCCGCCAGCCGGGAAAGCAATCGACATCATCTTCGACTCGAGTTTAGCAAGCTGTCGTGAGATTGAAACAATGTCCCCTTCCCCTAGACCAAACCATACGTCGCTCAAGCTAGCTCCTCGTATGAATTCCATAAAGATATACTCTGTCTCTGCCGCGTTGTCCGGAGTAGGCGAGTACCCATATACCTCAGGTATAGGTAGCCCAGAAGAGCGAAGTAAGGCCATGGTAGCCACTTCACTAGCGACAGTGAAGTACTTAGGAGTTGTAGTCGAGTACGGGATACGCGCCACCATTTGGAAGCCATCACGCATGGTGATGAGAAAGGTACGGTTAAACCCACCCTCGGCGAGTTTTTTCAGGTCGACGATGTCATCAGGACTCCGACCGATGGACTCCACCGCAAGTTGACGTAGCCCATCGACATTGAAGACACGTCTACGCTCGTCGTGGCGACGGGCATCGTTGATGCTGAACATGATTAACATATACCCCATTGAATAACATGTATGAGACTTACATCCACCGCCCTGATGTGTAGTCAAAAAGGTCGTTATGAATATGCGCCATGAGAGAGAACGCGTGACGTGGCGGCCAACGGGTCCTGGCGATGGAGCTCGAGTAGGAAAAAGGGAAGGAACGCAATGAGGAGCAAGGATGGTGCAGAGACAGCGAGACTACTGCCAGCAGGAGCCTGGTGCTCCCAAGACAGAGCATGCTTGTTAGATTGCGTCAGTTTTTCCAATACTCATGGGGTAGTGCAAGGAAGGCCGTAGATAACATGCAGAGAGCCCTGAAAGCTGTCGTCGCCAGCGTGATCGAAGGCACCACTTGGCAGAAGCTTGCCAGCCCCACCGCCAGCTGGAGCAAAACAGCATTCCCCAAGAAGCCCGCAGACCAGCAACGACTCAGTCGACTACGACGACGCACTTTCGGTGGCTAGTGGGAATTAGGGAAGGAGTGCTGGGTTCCAATTTGACACCAATCTGCTACCTTCAAGTTCATGTTAACAACTGGTAAGTGACCTGGATTTCACATCCGGACCGCGTGTCCGAGTCAACGACCTTATTTATTAAAGGTTATAAAGTCGACCATGATAAGCTTGCAAATTGCTTTGGCAAGCGAGAGGATGATCCTGATAACACCCGATTCCTGGCCATTGTCAAACTTTTCCCTCGAGAGACTTATAAGTATATCGAAACTGGAGAAGAACCCGATGGACATCTTTCACTCGTAGTCGTCCTCGAAGATGGGTATGACAAGGCCAGATTGGAGGAGGGAACGTCTATGCCACCTTTCGACCAAAGGGGCGCTACAGAAATTTTAACCGCGGGTGTTTGGCCTGCATTTTAGGTTGACGAGGCAGCATATTATGCTCATCCACGAAACATCTGACGGAATTGGATGTACATAGCCTGGTGACCATTACTGGTTCCTTTTCATGGTTGCTTGATTTCTCGAGCTCGAGCTTTCCACGCAATCTGAGTTCATGGCATTCTTGGCTCCCCAGCTCCTTTCTTCCAAGGTACAGTCGCTCCCTCATTAATCAATTTTTTTTCACACACCTTCGCCACCATCGTGCAGCAATCGTCAAGATGTTCTATGCAAGGCGTAAGCAAGATCCTGCGCGGAATCATGGATTCGTCCTCTGTGATGGCTCGTACAATGTCAAAGCACATAAGACTCGGCTCAATTTCTTGTGTACTCGACAGTATTCACAAATGTTACGACTGGTATATGCTAAAGTAGTCCTTGTGAGCCATTTCGAAGCCTCCCATGTCGATCTCGCAGACTTTTTCATATCTCCGACAAAAGCTTTAACTCTCGGGCCATCCTCATTGAGAGATCAACTTTCCTTTAGAGTTGAATGGGAACTCCAGAATGGCCGGACCAGCTAAAATGGTGTCGTCCGAAACCGCTGTCCCATTTGAGCTGACGACAGCGTATACCGTCCCATTGAGCGCCGGCAGCGTTGCCTTCCCATTCTTAATAGGTGCAAAGAGCGTATCTAGACCTGTGAGCAATGCAAGGAATGTATCGGCAG
This sequence comes from Porpolomopsis calyptriformis, assembly GCA_951640195.1. NCBI lineage: Eukaryota > Fungi > Basidiomycota > Agaricomycetes > Agaricales > Hygrophoraceae > Porpolomopsis > Porpolomopsis calyptriformis. The sequence continues at coordinate 8,404 of OX621175.1, forward strand.
GTGGGGGGGAGGTAGAATTGAAAGAGATGGTTGCAGTGGATCCAGGTTTTAGACTCTTTGTGTTTATCGTCAGCGCTGGGAAGGCTTTGACAGGCAACGGGGGGTTGGTGGGGGGGCAGGAAACGATGAAAGCTGCTGCGAGGGTGAATACTTCGTTCAGGTCTAGGGCAACCTGTAATCGGGAGAACAGGTTAGCCACGGGCGACGCAGGTGTGATGGGCACTGACATCAAAAGGGCCACTCCACCCGTCGACCTTGTTCACAGCCGAGGCTATCCAGCTAGCGTGGCGGGCTTCCGTTGAGAGAATGACAGCGGCAGTGGTGAGAAGTTTTTTGTCTGTTATGAACTGGGCGGCGCCCGAGTAGGCCGAAACACCTAGAGATGTGTGAATAAATGAATAGGAGATACTGAATGCGGTAGATCGCACCTGTGCCTTCCAGAGCCTGGCTGAGAGCTGCGAAGGACTTGGGATCAGTGTAAGGGCTGCACGAACACGATGAAAGTAAGTTTACTTGGTCTCCTGTATGGACACTGTGACGGCACTCACAAATGATATATGCATGGCTGGGTGGCCTGATCGCCCAAGACCTTCTCCAGGAGTAGCTCGTGTGCTTTCTCGTTCTCGGCAACTTGCACAAATCGACCACGAGCGAATGGAGGAAGGCCTGCTTTGAGGAACGCGGCGTCATCAAACTTCGCAAGGGCCTCTTGGTAGAATGCGTTTTCTAAGTGCTCAAGAGTGAGAGCGAAGTTGAGAACAGTAGTATCTGGTTTGCTACAGAGTCAGTGACAGCAAAACGAGAGAAGAAAGGGCTCACCGTTAAGAGGAGCAGCTGCACGTTTGGAGTAGGGGAGAGCCCTGGCCGAAAGAGCTGTGAGAACGAAGGTAGCGAGAGTGGATGTCTTCATTATTAATAAAAGCGTATCAGTAAGTCTTGGTGCAAAGACGCGGGTTAGACTGTCGAACAACCCACAGATCCTGGGACAGCCATGAGCCGCATTTATACGCCTGTACGTGTGACACATGTGGGTATCTCGGACTGGCGTCAGAGGCGAGGGCGGATACATAGCGAGGTGCCAGATGGGTCCACGTTCAAGTTACCGGAATTGCGAATGGATTCCGTCAGTGAGAAATCGAACATGGAGCGGGAGACCGCTGGCCGATGATCGATTGGTCTGCGGTATCTAGGCTTCGATTACCGTTGGCAAAATATCAGCAGATCGGACTCACAGTCCCGCTACCCTCCTGCAAGCCATCGACGTGCTGCTAATCCCGTACCGTGTTCCGTCCGATGCTTAGAGAGCACATCAGACACCCCAAACCCGTCGGGCTATCCGGGTCGGCAAAATACATCTGTTTCTGCGGCGGGCGAGAGTCGTTGTTCGAGGTGTTGTCGATTCTTGCTCACCGAGTGAAGTTTGGAGAGGCTGTGCTGGAGGTGGCCTATCTTAATCAACAACGCCTCCGAGATCTATACCGAGTCCTCAGTTCGTTAATTGCAAGTGCCTGCCGAACCAGCTTGGTGGATTGAATGGTGGAATAACAGACATAAATGGAACGACCCTTACTCTCGACCATCGCACTCGTCAGAAACATTCCCAACCCGTTGCTGTTGACTTCTACAACACCAATACGGCTCAAATTTCCCTCGGAATAAACATCATTGTCAACATGTCAGAAAGTCCCCTTTCCTCCCCACCCAGCGTCGAAGGGCTCCTCGACGGTCCTCGTCACGAACCCGTTTCAGAAGAGACCGCTACTCATCTCCCTGTCGCGAACCTGCCTGGCTCTTACGCGCCGAAAACTCGGCCGAGAGCAAGAAAAGGTGAGCACGAGGGTGGCACGCCTCTGGGTTAAAAGTAACATTGTCCAAAACCGCAGGCAAACTTCCCGAGAACGAACGCGAGAAGAGTCTAGGGGAGAATCATCAAAGCGGATCGCAAGACGCGGTCATTGACGAGAACGCTGATAATGTGGGTAAGGTGTCTGTTGGTGCAGACGGTGTCACTCGTCTCGATGTGAATACTATCTCCACCTCCTTTGTAACAAAATACTCATTTTTTCTCTCTCTATTAGCGTGTTACAGTCTTCATGCCTGTACCGTGTTCCAACTGTGTTAAAGCCGGGAAACGCTGCACAGGTATAATAGGGAAGGCCTGCGACCGGTGTCGTTCTCAGCGTACGAAGTGTTCCATCTCAAGCGGCCCACGGGTCTCCGTTAAAAAGTCAGACGCTAAAAAAGGCGACGCCGAAAAAACGAAAAAAGTAGGAGCCTCTGCTGGAGTGAAGAGGAAATTGGATGGGGATGATCACACCCGGAAACGGCCTCGCAGAGAGGTTTCGACCCTCGATTCAGAGGCCGTAGAACCACGGACCGAGACTAGCGATGCGATTGAAGAACTGAATCTTGCCTACACCCTCGTCGGCAATTACCTTGGAGCCTACACCGCTCTGGCTGATTGGCACAAAAAAGAGGCGAACCGGAGGGCAAGAAAGGGACGATGAGCAAACCACTTTGGAGTGCCTGTGGTCGTGAGCGAGTGATATTTTGCTGGAGGGCATTCTTGGTTTATATTATTATTCGCCGTAAATCTTGTTTTATAATTTGGATACATCGATCTTGCACAATGCCACCATCAATTGAGCTTGGATGTTGAAGGGCATAACTGAATGTAAAATTCCATCTGAATAAAATTCTGATATCGAGTGGGTAATGTATCGCTGTGCTACGGTATTGATATACTTTTAATCAACCGGTGTCCCACATAAAAGTCCGTAAGAAATCGTTTAAAACAGTGTCCAAAATGTTAATATAGTCCATCACTGACTCACCCCAGGAATTTACTGCGTGGGACCTGTGTAAGGGTCGTAATACTCTTGCTCCTTTTCGGTGGCAGGGAACTGCAGGAGCCTAGAGTGGTCTGCCTGCTTATGAGCGGCGGAATTCCGAGCACCGCGTTTCCTTGCAACGTAGATGAACAGAGCCGTGAGCGTTCCCACAACAAACACCGCGTTGATGGTAAGGAGTGCGATGAAGAACGGTCGCACATTGTTATCATTGAGGATCGATGGCGGTATGACGTTATTTGCGCTGAAGTCATTCTCTGAAAGGTGCCGGCCGGGATCCTTCCCCTTTGGATTCTTCGACCCCGAAGTCGAGTTGCTGGACTGAGTTGGCGGTGGAGGGGCTGGAGCTGAGGAAGTTGGAGGACCGCTGAAGCCGGAGGGGAGAGCATTATCGGGGAGACGGGGTTGACGTTGCGTTGTTGATTGGTTGACCTTCTTGATATCGCATCGCTTCAGGCAATCTTCGACTCCTTGAGCGACGTTATTGGGTATCTTGAATAGCCAGTGAGAAAAGTGAAAGGTTAAATTAAAATTTTTTTTAAAAAAAAACCTTTGACTCGAGTTCTGCAACTTCGATCACACCAATATCACCCAAAGTCGCGGCAACAATGTCGGGAGGTAATCCGAAGACTGAGAAAAACAGAGGAAAGTCAGCTGGGTCGAGCGACGAGCTGAAAAAAAAAAAAACAGTTATACATCGTTGGGCGACGGCCAATGCTCCGGGATCATCGTCATTGAACGCAGCGACGAACAAAGTGGGTTCTGACACATGGGACCATCAGTATCACAAGGTTTGATGAGCGGATAAAACAGACCGCATTCCATGTTCATTTCGAAATGGATAGCGCCTCTCGGGAAGATGGTGGCTGAGCCGGCCGGAACCTCGTTGGTCACAAAACGTACACCGTTCTCGTTTAGAAACCCAGTTCGAAGAGTTCCGTTGACAGCGAAATTGATCTCGGTTGCGCGAGGATGAACGTGAGGGGTATTCATACCACAACCTTCTAAAAATCCGACAGCTAGACGAGGGAATGAGTAGGAGGAACAAATGGTGACGGTCGATGTGTGTGTGTGTACGTACTCATGGCGACACCATTGCCTATTAAAGCGGGAAAGTTCCCACTATTGGCCTGGGTATTGGTTCCTGCGGCGCCTTTGGTAAGGCCGACGCCGGCGAGGAAGTTGAAGACAAACTGCAGCAAGGGGAATGTGTTTTCATGGCGGGCGAGGAACAAAGAGTGTGTGCGGCCATACCTGTCCGTCAGACAATAGACCGATACGTTGCTCATTATTGGCGGCAGTCTTGAGACTTGCGACGAGTCCTGCATCGATCACTTGAGCGATGGCTACAGAGGCAAGGGAGGTTAACGCTATCCAAAGTTGCGGGTACATCGTGGGTGGTCGTCAAGAATGAAGGGGTGAGGACTCTCTCAGGCCCCTGAATGCGGTGAAGGCTGCACTGCCATTCCATGCGGATGGATTTCCGACCTGTGATCAGCTTACATAATCTTCATTTCACTAGCTTGTTCTGACCACATCCGAGAGTCTCAATTAGGGGCACAAAACTTTGAGGAATGTGTTTAAGACTGTTATTGTGCTCGTCGTACAAGTTTTGGGTGTCATGATTGATTATAATAATCCATTACTGCGAAGAAATGTTACAATGTAACGTATATGCCCCAACATAATCGAATCTTTGTCGTAATCAGGTCATAAATAACGATCAGAGAGAAAGAGAGAGAACGGTATGGCGAATTCCCATACCGAGCAAACATCGAGGTAAAGTCGGAGCAGAAAAGGGGAGGTGAATGAGAGTGAACTAAAAGAAAAGAAAAAATTAGGGAAAACGAACGGCTCTGGCTGGGCACCCAGCCGATGGTCAAATTTTTTCCTCTTCATTCCCCCCCTGCTTTCCTTATTCAGGTTTTACTCGCCATAGTACTGCTGCCGTTACCACGCTCAGCACGACTATTCCGACAGCAGTGGTGATCTTGATTGAATTCTATAAGCCAGTCAATGAAAAAATCAATAAAAAGAAAAAAAAAAAACGCACCCCATCCTCAGTTAGCCCGACATCTCCCAGGTTTCCATCAGACTTGGTCGAGTCCATAGTCACAGTCGACGACGACATCTGTACGGAGGGGTCGGGCGTCACAAGTGACCGCGCCGCAGCCTTCATAGTCTTCATTTTCTCCTCCAACATCTCCAGATAACTCGGATCTGGCACTTCAGGTGGATACGAATGCTTCACTCCCTCACCACCTGACGCGAACAGCATGGACGAAGGCCGGCACCCATTAACAACACTGGGAACACTCCCCCCTCCACTACTATCCGTCGTCTCGCAGCTCCCTTCCGAATCTACAGTATCCCTACGAGGGATCGACCCAGACCTCGAACGTGACCGTCCGCGTGATGACCCTGACCGTTTCTTCCTCTGTCTCGGTCTATTCGAATCGGCGGACAAACTGCGCGGGCTAGGAGGTGTCACCAACCCTCCTCCGTGAATGTGCTTTACGTCCCCGTTAACAAGCGGTCGTTGCTGAAAAGAGAGGATATCAATTTTGCCCATGGCAGACCCGAGCCCAGTCTCAACACTTTTCACTCTCCCTTCCCACTCTTCTCTCGCTCGACTCAGCCGCTCCCGTTCTTGGCTCCATTCCTCCTTGACACTACTCCATTGGCCTTCGACTGTTTTCTTCCATTCATTCAAAATAGCCGTCAACGATTCCTCCCTCTCCTTAGGCTGCTCCTTCTCCTTTTGCCTTTCCTGAGCCTGGGACTGTATTTGTGACTGGGTGATTTGCAAAAGCGACTCGAGCGCAGAAACTTTTGTTTCCAAAGTGGAAATCGTGCCTTGAGCAGCTACATGTTGAGCCTGTAGCGTGCTGGACATCTCGAGAGCAGACTCGAGTTGATCTGAAAGCGTAGCCAACCGGGAGGTGAGTTCGTCGACTACGGACGATCGTAAAGTGGGAGGGGAAGGTGACCGATGTGAGCGTTGTGAGACATAATCATCGTCCGTCATTGCAATCACCATACCCATTCCAGTAGGCTCGGGTGTCCGCGGTCTGGCCAACTCCTCGCGTCTCCTTCTTCTATCTTCTTCTTCCTCTTCCTCGTCCACGGTCAGCTGGTCCTCGTCCTCCTCATCAACGCGCTCAAGTTCGTGTGGTATGATGGTGCGTATGCTTCTCGCATCGTCATCGTCACTATCAATCTCCCTCTCGCTCTCGATGTCATGGTGTATCCGATCGTCGTGCTCTGGGCGTCGTGGCAGCCCGATTCCCACCTCTCGTCTTCGCTCCTCCATCATGTCCCTCAACTCGCCCACCTCTCTTTTGATTGCCTCGTGCTCAGCAAGCATGCTGTCGAGCGCACGAATTTTTTCGACATGGTTGGCGAGAGAAACCTGAGTCTCGTGCAATTGTGCTTGCAAATCTGCCAATGCTGAGGCGGGGGCGGCGGCACTCACGGGTTGAGGTGGTTGGTCAGGGAGAGAGGCATGTTCAGATGAGTGCTGTGGGGGCCGAACTGAGGGTAAAGATTGTGGGTAAGAGGGAAGATTCGCAGGCTATTTGAGAAACGGGATTAATATCTGTGATGTGAGCGGGGACATGTACGGACCAGAGAACCGGCGAGTGTATCATGTATATCACCCATGGCACCTGTAAGAGAATGTAGTTCGGCTCCTGTCTCGCGGCTTTTCTGGAGCTCGCCTTGAAGACGGTTTACTATATGATCGAAGGTGAGTCCGCTTTTACCTGGGGGACGGATGTTTCGGTTGAGTTCGCCCATGGCAGTCAAGCCTTGCTGCATTGGCAACCTGCGTTGTGCAGTCGAGGGACCGCCATTCTGGGCACCATTAGAGAAATTGAAGGAGGATGGGGCGGAGGTCGAGGCGGAGGGTGAGGAGCTTGGGCCGGCGTGGGAAGACATGGCGAGGGTGGCCGAAGACTGATGCTGTTCAGCGCGAGCAGCGATCTGGGCATCTTGTTCAGAGAAGACGCAGACGACGCGAGCTGCGACCTTGTGATGAATGACGGTTTTGTTGTCTTCGCCGACGATATCGATTCCGAATTCCTGGAATGGTTCGAGTGATAAGAAATGTAGAGATGGGTGTGGACTTACGACGATATCGTCGCTCTTGAGCTCGTAGGGTTCTGACTCGAGGCCTTCTGGACTGAGACGCTCGCCGTTGATAAAAGTGCCATTGGAGCTCTTGACATCTTTGATGAAGATCTGGAGGGTGTGTGTGTGTGTGTGAGAAAAGAGTGGTGAGGGAGGGGAGAAAGAAGAAAAGAGACCTTTCCGCCGTCCTCCCATACCTCGGCGTGTTGTCTGCTGAGAACCTTGGAGTCGAAATAGCCATTCCGCGAGGCAGGGACGGTCTTTACATTAGTCTGCCTTCCAATTTTGACATGTTGATTGTGAAGGAGGGTGATGTGTTTTGGAACGAAAGAGTCGTTCAATGGATAGAGATAAAGAGCGGGGAATTGAGGTTGGTTGTGAGGGGATGAGAAAGGTGGTGGTGCGGGCATCGAGGGAGATGTGCTAGACGACGACGAGGATTTGTGGTTCGAAAGTCTGGGAAATCGCACGGACCAAGTTGATTATGTCATAACTTCCATTGTCGCCTTTTTGCGGCACGGCACACCGTGTCTAGACGGACTGATCGTACTCGTCGTGCACACCGTTATCGGAAAGACGTATATTTCATCGCTGCGTTCTCCGTGATCGGACCACTGCTAGTACAAAGTCAGCGCTCTCATCATGTTATTCACATATGGATACCCCGCATTGCTGACCTTTATTCGTCTCTAACCTGACCACTTCCGCCCAGCCCCGTACCATTATGTCCCAACAAGAGACATAGCCATCGCTTTTGTATCACTTTACGGCCTATCGACAGGTACTTGCCCCCCAATTCACCCCCATACACCCATTCATCATCCTTCGCAGTTCTCCATATCCTCCAGGCTATCTATTACCGCCTTTGGTGGCTCCTCCCTACAGCTGCCCTCGCAGGAGTTCTTGAAGTCGTCGGATGGAGCGCTCGTCTCTGGTCCAGTCTCAACCCTCTTTCCCTTTCGCCTTTCCAAATGCAGTACGTAACTCAACACCCTTCCATACCCTTCTATTCATCATCCCAACAGAATCACGGCCACCATCATAGCACCTACCCCGCTTCTCGCCGCCAACTTCATCATCCTCCACCGGATCATCGACAGAATTGGACCGTGCTACACGCGTCTCCCACCAAAGTGGTGTACATCCTTTCACTTCGGCTCCCATTCCACTTTCTGACACTATTAAAGACACCATCATGTTCTGTGCATGTGTGAGCGTCTTCCTCCCTCACCAATCTGTCCGTATCGAAAAACGTTTTTACCACTAGGATCTCGTCTCCCTCATCGTGCAAGGCGTCGGCGGCGGCTTAGCTTCCGCAGAAGCATCCCAGAATGAGGACCCAAGTCTGGTTAGCCAGAATTCTTATCCTAACCAAAATACCCTCATTTTGAACAGGGTGGAAATGTCATGTTGGGTGGGATCGCTTTCCAACTCAGTTCGCCGTCCTGCCCCTCTGGCTTTATTCTACTCCCACTCACCCCACCCTGCAGGCACGATAGTGATCATCTCGATCTGCACCGTCGAATTCCTCATGCGGTATGCTTGGGATCGCCCTCTTCGACCTGGCGAAAGGGGGCATTTAGACAGTCGTGCAAAGATCATGGTAATCGCGTTAGCCTTCAACACCACTTGTCTCTTCATTCGGTACGTCCTCCGATTATGTTATGCGCCAATCGCCTATTTTCTTTGTAGTGCGATATATCGTACGATCGAGTTGAGCAACGGATGGGATGGAGTGATCATCTCCACCGAACGCTACTTCAGTCAGTTCCCCTATCTCATCTGCCGTCCCACTTTTTTTTTTTTAAAAAAACACAGACATCCTTGATGGCGCAATGGTCACTCTTGCCATCTACACCATGAACATCGCCCACCCAGGCCTTCTCTTGTTCAGGCCGACCCCAAAACTTGTTGTTTTTCGGTCATCCCCGGGGCACAGCTCGCATGAAACCATCGATGGGGATGAAAAGAAACCTTCCCTGACGTTGTTGCAGATGGAACCGAAGCATGAGTCGTCATCCTCAGACCTCAGTTCGGTAGCCGTTTAGGTTGTCATCCCATGAGCACTAGTGTTCGGACTCGCACTTGATTATTTATGAATTCGATTGTTATTGTGCTTAGACCTTTCGCACCTTTGCGGGAATGATCGTGGGCGTCGAAGCCCGTTGCTCTGCCCAAAATCCATGGAGCGTGGAATGACAGGTCACGCCGTCGTTCAGACGCCTCTTCCCAAGGAACCACACAACCGAAGAGTAACGATGGACTCCTCTCCTTCCTTGAACCCTTCCCCTCCTTACAGAGGCAGGGCGAGGTGTTGTGGTTCCTCTTGGATGACAAGAGGTTGGTTGTAACATGAGACAACACCAATGATGAGAATGTCGTCGCAGACGTAACACATTCATGGCTTTGATGTTTATAGGGTGATGATGATTTTGACGTGAAGATGCGTCAATCAAGCAATGGTATATATTCAAAAAGAGTGTGTACACAAAACACAATTGGGTCGTAAGATGCCCATTCGTTACTTGTCATCAAGGCGTAGAGTATACGGCAATGGCATTGGCGTAAGCAGTGCCTAGAGTATTCAGAATAGCAGTGGCGTTGGCTACGAGGTCAGCCTGGGAAACGAATGAGAGTTGTGGATTGAGAGGGTAGGGGGGGGGAACATACCGGTGCGTTGGCAATTAAGGCATGTCCGAAAGCGGTCGTAGCGTTGTTGAGGTTGTTGAGGTCGGCGGCGACGAAGGCGATGATACCTGAGACGGGAAGTGCTTCAAACGCGGCTTTCTTGGTGATGAGGACGTTAAGGCCGTCGAGGATGGTAGGGACGATGGATTGGACGGATTCGATGATGGCGATCCCCTCCGTTTCATTGACGGGTCCGGTAGCCTGAAATGACGTTGAGAGAGAGATAGTATGAGGAAGCAGTTGCTTACGTTAACGTCAGCGGTGGATGTCGTAAATGATTTTGACAGCGTTTGAACATCTGAGTGGATGGTCTGTGATGACAAGGGCCAGGGTTTTTAGCGGTTTATGACTGTGTTTTGTGAAGACTTACCAATGCTTGCACAATGGTGCCTCCGGTGTTCGGGAACTCGGTGATGGCGTTGTCGAGCGCGGTGGCCTGCTGGCCGAGGGTGACGAGGTCGGCTTGGACGGTGGAGAAGTCCCGCTTGAGGATGGGAGGCGCGGCGAGGGTCGTGGACGCTAAGAGGACGGCGGAGAGGAAGAAGGCGGAGAGCTGAACCATGGTCGAGGTGGTGGAAAGGAATGTGTGAGAGTGGGTATAAGTGGGTGGGATTAGCGAGGATGATATAAGGTTATCCTTGGGCGGTGAGCATATGGTTGAGCGCGGACGTAAAATGAAGGAGTTGAATTCATGACCAAGAAATAAAGTTGCATTCAAACAAGATCATACAACTTAGGGAAATAGCTAATATTCTTTCAACCTCAAAGCCTAACAAGTTTCGTACACTTGTATGGCTCCCTCAAAGCCAGCGCCGAGAGCGTTGAACACGGCCTGGGCCGCAGTCTTGCAGTCGGTCTACATGTGCATTAGTACAGTTCAAAGGCAAAATAAATAATGCATACGGGAAGTTTGGGTATCAACGTGGCCCCCATTTCTGTCCCATTTCCATTCATCCAGGTCAAGCTCATGTGGACGCTCTATTGATGTCGCGAAAAACAAAGTGATCAGTGTCTATTGATCATCGCTCGGATGTATGATCGACCCACTTCACAGACAAGCGGGGAACAAGCCGCAAAGGCATCCTTCTTGTTCTTGGTAACGGTGAGCGCGTCCTCGATCATTGGCGCAAGACGTTGGAGATCGGCAAGCAGCATGTGGCCGTCTTGCTCGTCAAACATCGCAGCGGCCTGTTGGAGAATGGGAACAGAAACGTTTTAGCGACAATGGATTGAGCAGAACTCACCCTTGCATCGTCCGTTGTCTGTATTATGTCCTTCAACACCATGTCTGCGGCCAAACTGACTCCCTAACATCCGAGACAGAAACGGTGAATTTCAAGCGACCAGTTCACGCCGAATACGAAACTCACGGGCACCTGGGCTAACGTGCCACTAAAACCATTAATAGCAATGGTGAGCTTTTCGATACCCTGGCCAACGTCCACAAGGTCAGTGTGGACCGTTTCTACGTTGGCGTGGTGGTGATTCGGGGCGGCAAACCCGGTGGAGACGAGCGTCGCGAGCAATAGAATAGATGGCAAGACCATGGCTGGAGATGACGAGTTTTCAGTTAGTGGGGAAAGTGATAGCAAGCTATGGGACTTACATTTGAGACGGATAGGCTGGGGTTTTTATAGGGATACCATACCCTACTCCCCCCTCCCTCCGCAGTGGGACAGACGATATCTTCCACTTGATCGAACGGTCGAAAAGGAAAGTCGGTCGAACCGGGCGACGAAAAACAGCAAGTGGACATCCTAGATATTTTACAAAGTCATCTCATCAAGCATTTGTACTCTCTGAGAAGAGAAGACGAGTCACAGTATAGCCAGCAGGGATTCGCGCGCGAGGATTGAACGACGTTAGGTTGGTGAGTGTCAAACGCCACGGAAGGACCTCGTCTCTATGGAACGCGCAGGTTTCATGTAAGTTGTGAAAATACTAAGAGCACAACCGATGTTTGTTGTGGGGAATCAAAAAGTGGCGGATCGACACGAGGTGTTCCAATAATTCTCAATTAAGAAATAATTCATGCGATCAAGACTGCGTCTCAGGAATGTGCCCACTCCTCCTTCTCCACACCGTCAACCAATCAACGTCTTGGTTCTCATCCTGTTTAGCAAGTGCCTTCTCGATCTTGGCCAGCGTCCACTTTAACCACGCCCTCGGTTTATCCATCGCTCGTTCCACCGGAACAGGCACTGGCTCCGTCCGGGTCAGCAGATCCTTTAGATGTGGGATAAGCGCGTTGGCAACACGAAGGGAAGGTCGGGTGCCGTGTTTGAAGCATGCGGAAGCGAGCGTGGAGCATGAGACGAGGTCTTCGGAGATTTCGGGGAGGTTGTACACCCGGTAGAGTGCCGCTGCAGTCGCGACGTCCTCCAGAGGCTGGTTGACGTGCAGCGAGTGGAGAAGGTGGCGAGCGGCGGGGAGGGAGAGAGACATGCCGTATTGGGAGTGGTCACCGAAGACTTTGAGCGCGAGTGTTGGGCTCTCTAGCTCTTCGCAACGGCCTGGGCAGGTGGTATGTATGTGCGTCATTGGGGGTGGCGAGGATCAAAGGCTTACGGACGAACATCTCTGCGTGTTGTGTATTAAACTCCTTTCTCGAGTCTCTCCATCGCGGGAAGAGCTCGACGACTTTTTGCAGCTGTTCTGGCGTCGTCGCGAGTCCGAACAGCTGTATCCACGCGCTCTGTCGGATTTGGGGTGTTTTAACTGCCGGGCGGTAACCGAGCCGTACAGAGACGAAGTTGAACAATTGATCAAACCGTGCCAGTCGGGCTTCCGGGCTCAACTTGCGGTCTTTCCGTCGTCGTTGGGCGAGTGTTGGATTCGGTCGCTCTGCATGAGCTCTTCTCTTCAGGGCTAGAATACGGTCGAATGAGAGGTTGACGGTGGTCAATGAAAATTAGACGTTACTGATTGGCGTCGTTCCTCGAAAGGCTGTATAACGGATCGACTGACTTGTTATACTCGAAGCCATCACGAGAGAGACCACTCTGAAACTCCGACTGCCTCCTCATGCTTCAACTCAACTGCTTGTGTCTGGGTGATCCCCGGGAGAGAACCTTCCCTGTCAGGATTGATGAGGGGGAGAGCGTTGGTCATTTGCGAGAAATGATCAAGGAAGAAAAGACACCTTCATTCAACCACATTTCTGCCCCCTCGCTTAACCTCTTCCTGGTGAGCTTGGTCTTGACTCTGGCTGGTTTCACAACGCCCACGGCCCAACAGGTGTCCATCCATTACGACGATATCAAAGAGCCACTACGTGATCTGATGCAATTCGACTCTCAGCCGATGCTTCCTCTTTACCGACTGAACGAGTTCTTCCCCGAACCTCCTAAGTACTATCACATTCATGTTATTGTGCAGACGCCCGCTATGGCTGAATCCGGTACTTGACATCATCCCTTCCCATTTTTCATGATCACTACTGATTCACTACCTGGCGACGATATCATCTCTCCTATTCCCACATACGCCAGGTTTGGTGCGGACCCTGGCTCGATTGAATGTCTCAAGCGATGTGTCAGAGGAATCGTAGAACGTTCCACACTGGATGCGCCTCTCGAGCCCGAAGAGAAAATTCACATCTCTGATGTAGAGTGGCAGAGACTCCTAGTAGAAAACTCTACTCTATATGGACATGTTCTGGGATTCCAATATTCTGCAAATTCTTCTTATATGTCTTGGGCAACCTCTCTGGATTCGCAACAACAGTAAGCGTACAGGTACTGGATCAATGACGCCCGATGTTGGTCTTCTCTTGAGATCAAGTTGTCTATTCCGAGGCGAGGAAAAAAGCCGAGTAAGCATCCTCGTCAGGAGCTAATTGATAAAACTCGTTGGGTCTATGATTCTCCTCTTTACGTTCTTGGTGCGTAATTCTTTCCAAGCTGAATTCATCCAGGTTATTACGCCGTCGGTACCACTGTGACTACTGTAACCATTCAGTCACTCGCCAATGCGCGAGGGGAGGAACAGAGCCTATCAGACATGCAGCGAGGATGATCAGACTGGTCAAGGTTCTCCGAGCGCTAAAGCTCATTATCAAAGGCGGCGTCGATGCGGATATGTTCACAGAAAATCGGCGAGCATCTCTCGTCTAAACACGCATCAGATCTGACCCTTGAATTCAGAGATGTAGCGAATCAATTGAATATCTTATCAACAAGATACGCAAGACCTGTCCACTGCCAGATCAAAGCCGTGTCTCCTCTCTCGTAACCATATACGACCATCTCAAGACAAACAGAGTGCCCGAATGTGGATCGACTGGCAAGGTTTTATACCAGAGGCGGTTTAGTTGTTGAGCTCGAACCCCGAGCCATCGATACGGGTCCGAGGTCATGAATGTTCTTGAGGCTCTCAAGGTAATATTTTCACCGTGTGGTTACCTTGGTTAACGCGACCATTAGATCTTACACACTACTGAGCCTCAAATCTTCCATCGAGACATCCGTTGGCCAAATGTCATGCAGAGCATGACGGATCTCAATAAATGGTTCCTTATTGATTGGGAAGATGCAGCGGTTGCCCCGACAAAAGCAGCAACAAATTTGCATCCTGGGACACACACATGCCACAGGTATTTCCAGGATGGCCATGGTGCAGAGGCTGATCTTTGGAGTGTTGGACGGTTCATTACTATCCAACCGATAGCAAATCTCCCCCAGGAGCTGCTTGATTTTGGGGAGAGGCTGATGGATGGTTATATTGTAACAGCCGAGCAAGGACTTGAGGAATTGAAACCTGAAGACGGACGGATATTCTTCGTCGCAGCTGTCTATGCACATTCTCACCAAGTCCTAACATTTTCATATACATGCTACAGTGGATCAGATATTTATCATACACTCATTGGTTTCTTCGAAATGTTAATTCGCCACAGCACTGCCAGAGTTGACTGATAATCACTCCTTTCTACGCTTCTGATAATAATGAATGAGCCCGGTGGTCTATTTGTTTATTTATTTAGCGTCAATCCAATGCATCAAATGATAGTTGAACTCACAGACGAGTCGTGCCCCTTGACGTCTCCGGGCTTGTCAAGTTGCGCCAGGATCTTTTTTGCAAGAACTTTCCCGAGCTCAACCCCCATTTGATCTGCACCATGAAAAAGGTAATCAAACTTCAAGAAGGAAGAAATTAGAAACGAGAGTGTGTTACCAAAGGAATTGATCCCCCAAATAGCGCCCTGAACGAAGATCTTGTGCTCGTACAGCGCAATAAGAGCGCCTAAAAATATCCCAAGGAAAAGAGAAATTAGAAATGTCAGTCTTGAAAAAAACAAAGAAAGAAAGAAACACACCCAACACCGCAGGCGTCAACAACGGGAACATGATGCTATTGCTAGGCCGATTCCCTTCGAATACTTTACTCTTCACGAGCGCTTCGCTTGCACTTTCCCCAAGCTCTGCGCGTACTTGGTCTTCTGTCTTGCCAAACGCCAACGCCTCAGGCTGAGCGAAAAAGTTGCTCAGCAGGATCCGATGGTGTTTGGAACCGCCGAGGGGGTTGTGCGTCGTCGCTGGGGCCAGGAAGTCGGCGGGGATGAGCTTGGTGCCCTGGTGCACGAGCTGGTAAAATGAATGTTGGCCGTTGGTGCCTGCGGCTCCCCATATGATCGGCTAATGTGGACAAAAAAGGGGGGGGGTTATATAAGATATAGGAAAGAGAGGGGTTGACGAACTCCAGTCTGGTAATTGACACGTTGGCCGCTTTTGGTGATAGACTTTCCGTTAGATTCCATGTCTCCCTGTGAGGAGAGAGGTGAAAAATAGTCGGAATAGAGAGGTAGACGGCATAGATTACCTGCTGGAAATAATCAGCGAATTTATGTAGATATTGATCGTAGGGGAGGAGCGCATGGGTCTGGGCACCTGATTTTACCCGTCAAACAGGCTAAAGTGCTATCAATAGCTTGCAGCGTACCGTAAAAGTCATTGTACCAGATACCAATGACCGCCATCAAAACCGGCAAATTGTCCTCAAGAGCTGTCTCCTTAAAGTGCTTATCTATGCCATGGGCACCTCTCAACAACTGCTCAAAATTGTCGTACCCGATAAGAAGCGCGATCGACAACCCAATCGCGCTCCACAGACTGTACCGTCCCCCAACCCAGTCCCAGAACTGGAACATATTTTCCTTGGCTATCCCAAATTCGGTCACAGCCTTGGTATTCGTGCTCAACGCAACAAAGTGCTTCGCGACGTGTTCCTTGTTCTTTGCAGAGGAAAGGAACCATTCCCGTGCGCTTTCGGCATTGGTGATCGTTTCCTGAGTGGTGAAGGTCTTGCTGGCGATGATGAATAAGGTGCGCTCCGGATTACAGAGTTTCAGAGTCTCCGCGAGATGCGTCCCATCTATATTGGAGACAAAATGTGCAGCGAGATCGCGCTTGGCGTAGGGCTTGAGTGCCTCCGTTACCATCACGGGGCCCAGATCGGAGCCGCCAATACCGATATTAACGATGGTGTTGATCGTCTTTCCGGTGTATCCCTTCCACTCTCCCTCCCTCACCGCACGTGAGAATGTTTTGATATGCGCCAAGACGGCGGAGACCTCGTGTACGCCTGCCTCCGAGATCTTGAAGTCATCAAAGTTGCGCAGGGCGATGTGCAGAACTGCGCGGTCTTCGGAAGTGTTGATATGTTTGCCGGAGAACATCATGTCTCGTAGGCCCTCGACGTTCGCCTCGCGAGCGAGAGCGATAAGAGTATCAAGGATGGGCGAGGTGATGATATTTTTAGAGTAGTCGAGAAGGAAGGTGACGGAGGAGTCATCCTTCGCGATGTATTCCTTAGAGAACTTGGCGAAACGCGAGGGATCTTGAGCGAAGAGGTCTTTCAGGATGAGCCTGGAGTGTTCCGAGTCATAAATCTCCTGGAGCTTCTTCCAGTTCGCATATTCTGACAAGTTATCAAGATCAATGAACCACTCGCCAAGTCTCCACTCACCAGATGCTAGCTTTCCCCTCATGGTGATGTTCGGAGATACCGTATCCACTGGTTTCGCATTGCGTGTGATTGAATCCGCCACCAGACTTGTATATATATATTTGGTTATATTTGGTCCGTTTATTTATCTTTCCAACCTTCGTCTTCCCGCTCCTTGCCACACTCCATCATGTCAACCACCCCCCGCACACGGGCGATCCTAGATTCATCCCCAATTCCCTTTCCTAAACGCCCTCCAAAGCGTTCAGCATCATTAGCGTCTCTTCCGACTCCACCGCGCACTCGCCATAAATGTACTCGCGCGACGAAATCAGAGAAGGACACCGAGAGCGAATCAGATGGTTGGAGTGATCACGGCTACCTGGATGGCGAAAGGTTGTTGCTGGGCAACAAAAAGAGGAAAATGGTGAACCGGCTGGAGACTGTTGAGGAAGAGGAGAACTCGTTCTGGATGGGCTTGGCCCAGACCAAGCCCGAGAAGAAAGCCGATTCCTCACCTGCGAAATCCGTTTCCCCGGCTCCTTTGCTGTACCGCAAGGCAGCCCTCAAGGCCAAAGGGGTCAAAGCACCCATGTCCCCTCCTCCTTCACGTCGTCAGCGTACGAAGACGGTGCGCACCCCCCGTCCAGTCACGCCAGAGCCAACGATATCCCGGGTCCGCGACGTGTTCGACCCTATACGTGACTCCCCAAGCAATCCGTTCCTGGCGGACCCGTCACTCACACCGGATGGCGCTAGCGTCTCAGAGCCTCGCACCCCTAGTCCCCACCAGGATATCGCTGAAAAGCCCACAATGACCTATGTCTTGTACGTTTCCTTTGCATCCATGCCAGATCCTATATCTCATTTCTGATGTTACCCCCACAGCCGTGGTATGAAAGCCGAATTCGCTAACCCTCTTTACAACCTGTCGCCTTCTGCGAAGGCACGCTCTCGGCTCCCCATCGAGCATCCTGACTATTCTCCCACCGCTGCGTGCCCACCGAAGTTGCTTTTCCCTGAGGCACACAAACGGCTTCGTCGAAAACCGACACCAACCACTCCCTCACCTCGCCGTCACCGCAACCGCTCGCCCTCGCCTTCCCCTCGGATCAGTAATGAGAAATTATTGACGAAACGAGGGGTGTTAAAGGAGTTGGCTAAAGCGAAAGCGACAGATGATGGCAAGAAGGATCTCAAGCCCCCCCCAGTCGCCCTGAGGAAATCGCAACGACTTGCCCAGGCAGCTGTGCGAAGATAGCTTTGCGTTCCCCTTTCTTGCCTTTTTTTTTCGTCTCTTTGTTGATAGATATTGTGCTGCTTTATCCCCAGCCAGCTTCATCTCACTCATTATCTACGCCTTATCTCATCGCCTCTCCAGTCATCTCGAACTCTGCCATTCTCTCGATTTACGACTGATAGTGTGCTTCCTCTACCCGTGACACCTGTACTTATGATATCGATATACTCCGTACATACTGCTTAAACCCAATCATTGAGGCGGCTGTCTCTTTATCAGCCTCAATGCGTGCGATACACCTCCGCTCTCCAGCTTGCCTTTTATCCCTTGAAATTGATGGACCAAGAGGGAGACAGCACATCGCCTTCTGCAAGCTCTCATCGAGCTCGCGCCTTCTCCAAAAACCAGTTGCTGGGAAATGTGGAATTCCATACGCGGCGACACGTTGCTTCACTCCTCAGTTTCAAACGGAAACGGTGAACCGTCATATCTGCCGTGGGGCTCCGGATCACTGGGCGGCGGTAGTTCACCACGAACTTCAACCTCATCCACCTCACCGATCTCGGGAGTCGCTGCTCGCCCCATTTAATAATCGCATGTGAGCGAGGGTTCCTCTCTAGCCGCAGCAAACAATTCCTGTGTTCCATGCGTTGCGGCAAAAGACCTCAAGACAACAGCCAAGTCTCAGGGGCGTTGAAGAGATCGAGGAATTGTTATTATCTACAGTCACCAATCAGATCTGGCGCGTTTTCACAAGCCGGTTGAGGATTCATCGAGATAACCATCTGCTGTAGGTACTGAGTGAAATGCAGCCCTACACACTGTCCGTCCACTATCTTCTGCTGTTGCTCCCATCCTCCATTCACTCAGAGGTGACATCTAATCCCGTCGGATGTGTTTGAGTGGATGGAGAATGGGATGATATACTGTTCTCCGTTCACTCAAAGGTGGACATCCAATCCTCAATTTGACCGACTTGCCGACTCTTGCAACAGCTTCCGCCAATCCTTCCAATTGAAAACCCTATCCGAGGGTTTGGTTCTGCCATCGCATCGCAGATGCAAGTGGCTCAAACAAACTTCTTTACACTATTCCTCAATGCAACCGTCTTCCAGCTTATGGAGTGGTTTTACAGCATCACAACTGTAAAATCTGCTGCCGATCTTGATTGGCTCATCCACAATGTTCTGCTTGCTGATGATTTCAATGTTGATGACCTTCAAGGATTTAGTACTGCACGATATTATGTAACTCAACTCTGTAACTTCGACTCTATCTTTACCTCATGCTTGAACTCTGCTGCTTGCGTCTTGGTGATCCCCCTGAGAGAGCCTTCCTTGTCGAGATTGATGGGGAGAAGACTGTCAGTTATTTCAGAAAAACGATCAAGGAAGAAAACAAACATGCATTCGCCCACCTTGATGCTCCCTCACTCAAGCTTTCTCTGGTGAGCGGTCTTGACTTTGGCTGGTTCCAGGCTTATGGTCGCCCGACAGGTATCCATCCCTTACGGCGATATCAAGGCGCCAATACAAGATCTGACGCAATTCAAGGCTCAGCCAATGCTTCCTCCTTTCAGGCTGAATCAGCTCTTTCCGGAACCTCCCAAGTATCTCCACATCCATGTTCTTGTGCAGGCGGACGCTATGGTTGAATCCCGTACTTTTTTCTATTCCTTCCCATTTTTCATGATCACTGATTTTCAACCTAATTGTGTTATTTTTCCTGTGTATTTTCCATCATTGGGCCTGTGATTCACTTTCCAACCCCAACGTTCCCTTCCGGACTCGCATCATCTATCTCTGTAGAGCGACCATCAAAACGGATCCGAATGGATGATAGCTTAGTCGATGTGTCAGAGGAGTTGTTAAAAAAATGGAACGTTCCACACCAGAGCGTTCTGGATATCAAATATTTGAAGGGTTACCTGGATGCGCCTCTCGATCCCGAAGAGAAAATTCCCATCTCTGGCGTAGAGTGGCAGGCCCTCCTAGTAGAAAACTCCACTCTCCGTATGGACAAGTGCTTTCCGAAAGACCTTGAAATTCTGTTCACGAAGAGCGAAAATGAGGTCGCCCGTGTCATTTGGTATTCTTTGCTTAACGCCATTGTCCGCCGTCCACCCGAATCCTCAGGTACTGAGGATTCATTCCATTCATTCTGGGATGACAATATTCTGCGCACTCTTCTTATATGTCTCGATGAACCTCGGTCGATTCGCAACAGCAATAAGGGGTCAAATACTGGATCGATGAGGCCCGATGTTGGCCTCTTCTTGGGGTCAAGGTGTCTATTCCGAGGCGAGGAAAAAAAGCCGACGTTTATGGGTAAGCATCCTCGTCAGGAGCTAATTGATAACGCTCGTTGGGTCTATGACCCCGCTCCTTACGTTCTTGGTGGGTAATTCTTTCCAAGCTGAATGTGTTATTGACCCTTTACATTCAGGTTATTACGCCGCAGGTTCCACGGTCACTATCGTAGCTATTCAGTCACTTGCGGATGCACGAGGGGAAAAAAAGATCACCCTAAAGGACATTATCCATGCTGATCTGTCACGGAGACAAGAGCGTATCAGACATGCAGCGAGGATGATCAGACTGGTCAAGATTCTCCGTGCGCTAGAGCTCGTTATCGAATGCGACGTTGATGCAGATATGTTCATAGTCAATCTGTGAGCATCTTTCGTCTAAACATGCATCAGATCTGACCTTGAATCAGAGATGATGGCAAATCAATTGAATATCTTGCCAACGCGATACGCAAGACCTATCCACTGCAAGATCAAAGCCGTTTCTCCTCTCTTGTAACCATATACAACCATCTCAAGACAAAAGGAGTGCCGAATGTGGATCAAATGGTGAAGTCTTATAGCAGAGACGGTTTGGTTGTTGAGCTTAAACCTCGGGGCATCGATACGGGTCCGAGGTCATCTGAAGATGTGAAAAATGCTGTCATGAATGTTCTTGAAGCTCTCAAGGTAATATTTCCGTTGTGTGATTGACTTGGTTAACGTGATCACTAGGTCTTACACACTACTGAGCCTCAAATCTTCCATCGAGACATCCGTTGGGCAAACGTCATTCAGAGCATGACAAATCCCAATGAATGGTTCCTTATTGACTGGGAAGACGCGGCGGTTGCCCTGACAAAAGCAGCAACAAATTTGGATGCTAGCAATCACGCGCCCCAGGTATTCCAGGATGGCCATGGTGCAGAGGTTGATCTTTGGGGTGTTGGACGGCTCATTACTATCCAACCAATAGCAAATCTTCCCCGGGAGCTGCTTGATTTTGGGGAGAGGATGGAGTGTGGTTATATTGTAACAGCTGAGCAAGGGCTTGAGGAATTGAAACTCGTGAGGATAGATGAATAGCTAACAATTCTTCGTGGCTTTGAGACACCCAGCGAGGTAACGAGTGAGGAGGAGCCTACACCTAAACGGGGTGAAGACTGCTGAAGGGACAAGCTCAGATAGGATGTGAAGAAGAGAAGAAAGTGAACGGCTCGAATATGGCAAAAGCAATAGTAATCACGTTCTAGTAAAGTATGTACAGAAAACTAACGCAAGTACAACGGTAGCAGTAGCAGAAGGATCTTTCGAGAAGGCATTTATCGAGACTAGAACTTGACTTTGGACACGACGTTATGGAAGCTCTTGCCTTGGATGCCGGCGATCTCAAGTTCGAGCGCGGTGGGCTGACGGGATCCATCGGCAGCTGCAAAGGTGCCTGCGCCCCAGGGCGAACCTATTTGTATGGAATGGATCAGTAAGGGAAAAAAAAAGTAATATGAGCGCAGAAACGCACCTCCGTGCACCTCCGAGAGGTTTGTCAACTGTCCGAAGCAGTGGGCGTAGCCGAGCGGGACGTAGATGATTCCGTGGTGGGCGAGGGTGCTCATGGCGGCGAGAGCGGTGGATTCCTGTCCTCCGCCAAGACCGCCGGTGGAGATAAACATGCCTGCGTACTTGCCTGCGAGAGTGCCTTTAGACCAGAGACTGCCGGTGGCGTCCCAGAATGCCTAGTGGTGCGGGGGGGGGGGGGGTTGATATGGACGGAGGTTGATTTTGGAAGGAGGGTAACGTACCTTCCACTGAGCGGAGAAGTTGCCGTATCGGGTGGGAATGCCGAAGAGGAAGGCGTCATAAGTGGCGAGAACATCGTTGGTTATGATGGGGTAGTCGGGCTTGGGTGGGGCGTACATCTTGGCGAGAATGTCGGAGGAGAGTGTTTCGGGGACTCTGTGAACGGGGAGTGAATAGAATTGTTGGGACAGGGGAGTGTTAGGGATAAACGTACTGATAAATTTTAGCAGATCCGCCGGCGCTCTCAATGCCTGCCTTGACACCCTCGGCGACTGAGGGAGTGTTTAGTGCGAGGGTGAGGAAGGGGCAGGGAACGTACGTTTGCCAATGTGTCCGTACATGGTGTAGATAACGATGGCGATTTTGGGAGCCATTGTGGATGATATTTCGATTTCTGGGAGGGTTGGAGTGATTTCTGTTGGAGCAGGAGCAGAGGGAGGAGAAGAAGAAGCTGGGGGAGCGGTAGCAGGGACAGAGGCGGGTTTTATAGCAGGCGTGTTGGTGGTGTTTTGGTCCGCGAAGAGGTGGGATTGATGCCTCGTAAAGCACATGAGTAAATATTGAATATTGAAAGAGCGGACCTTACTTATACGTTCAGGAGAGGGGGTTAGTTACCATATTTGGAGCGAAAGTCTCACTGATTATCGCTCTTTCGGGCAACATTTGCCCACAGAGAATTGATGTCGATTATTCATCACCCGAAGGTCGTCCGAGGATTAAATGTAATATCAAATCGTACAGTAACTGGCTGGAAATCTGGATTATCAATATTGATAACGTCATACGTAATCGTAACTTGCTGACTCACGGCTACATGTGACTGTATTTCTATACAAAATCAAGCTTGGATTGGAACCGGATTGTCAGTGAACACTTGGTTCAAGACAGACACCCTCCTGACATCAAAATAGTCCTTGACTCCAGGGTTTCCTGCAGCTATCACGGCAGCGTCCGGCTTGATCCTTGAAATAAATCAGTTTCTAGTCGATTGCTTGGGAGGAAACTTACACGACATTAAGAGCCGAAGTGACTCTATGCTTGACAGCCTCACCGGATATGCTGCTGTTCTTCGCAATGATAGCGTCAAAGAAGACGCTCACCAAACCAGACTGTGGATTCAGTATCACAACAAGTAACTTTCTCAGTTGCAGCATACGCACCTGCTTCGGCAACTCCTGATTATCGGGAACCTCAATCGCAGCATCAAACTTGACGGTCGCTGATCGCTGGTTCAAAGCACTCTGAGACTGAAGTTGCGCTTTGTAATCGTCGCGAGAAACTGGGCACCCATTCGCGGTGATATTTACATCCTGGGACAAGAACTCGTCAAACACCTCGTTAAAGATGTCCTGCGTGGACGCTTGGAGGATGGCTGTCACTCGGCCCTCTGTCCACTTGGTGAGGGTCGGGGGGAGGAAGATGTTGGTAGTCATGATGTTATAGGGACGATTGAAAGTTTTCGAGTGGGCAACCCATTCGATGGTCTTATATCCTCTTCGAGTCCGGGAGTCTGATAATTCCGTTAATCAAGTATGTGAAAAAGTCGTTGTGTCTCACCGGGGCTCAGATGAACCGATCAAGTTTGATGCCTTTTTCGTCTGTCTATTCTCTCCGTTCCGTTTTCCGCCTTGAGGGCATATGTTTGGGTCGAAAATTACTTTATAGTTAGTATAAACGCACGAAGAAAGGGAGTAAATGTACCGGATTCGGTATCAAGCTCCTCTTTCCATCGTCAAATATGCCGTGGTCCGAGGGCGTCATCGAGCAGTTTGAAATCCTCGACCTTTACACCACTGAAGAGAGCGACTTCTATGGGCCATTCAACTCTCTTCTTGTCGAGCTATTTCCCAGCTCAGAACACTACCAAGTCTCCCCACAATTCAAGCGCATTGATGGATCACTTGATTTCACCGTCCAGTTCATTGTCCATCGTCGTCGCATTCCAGTTTTCTTCCTGGAGGTCAAGACATTCCGTTCGCTTACGCTGCTTTCCGCCCGCGATAGCGCAGATGATCAAATGCGCCAGAGGTTCCGCGAATTGGCTTCGGGCACGATCCAGACAGCAACCCTCTATGGCCTCAGCGCTTTCGGCCCTCAATTTTGTGTTTATGCGTTCGAATCAGCCACTCGAAGCATCGATCCGCCCGCAATCGCTCGTGACTTGGTCGTGGTCAACGACATAGCTGTTGGAAGTCGCGCAATCCGTAGTGTACATTTTGTATTAGTAATCAGTGTGGTATCATCAACGAGTCGTCCACCACCACGCCGGCAGGCAAGGTAGCCCGTCAAACATCAACAATAGCGCCCGAAGCCCGATGGGCATACAATTTACTCGAACAAGGAGGGGAGGCAAAATTTCGAGAGGTTGTGAACGCGGTCAAGGGAATGACAGCTGGATTGTGAAAATGTTTCCAATCATATACAGTACAATATCTCATAATGCATAACCTATTAATGCATAAATCTTATAATGCATAGCCTTTGGCTAGGAACCAACATGGGGTGCAGGAGAAATGCACATCATATGCATAATGCATAATGCATAGGCATAAGGTACAAATTATGCATTATGAGATAGGTGGACCAGCCGTCTGCGGCATGGAATAAACATAGCTTGGGCTATAAATGAAGCACATGGTGAGGCAAAACAAATTCCCCTATGCCTGAACACACACGCAAGCCTTGCGAAAAACCTGCCCCATACTTGCGCAAACCTGGACCCAAGGCAAAACGGGTGCAGGATGCACCCCAAACCTCAGTGAAACCCATAACAACCAAAATGCAAGATAACCTCACCCTTCATGACTGGATAACTGTCCTCAGTTTCATCGATAACCATCCAGCGATGAGCCAGAAGGCTATCGTTGAGCACTTTAGGTCTAAATCTGATGGTGCCCTAGTCTTCACACAATCATCCCTATCACGCAAACTCAAGAGCCGAGAAGAGCTTGATGCTCGGGTCCAGTCTAATCCAACAGTGCTCTCATCAAAACACCCTCGTGTTGTGACACGGCCTGATGTGGAAAGAGCCCTAGTCCTTTGGATGAGGTCTATGGAAGGGAAGGGGGAGATAGTGAATGGCCCAATGCTGGTTAAAAAGAGGAAGTGGTTTGAGAAGGAGTTGAATGTGCCGAAAGAAGAATGTATGATTGCTGATAGCTGGGTAGCTTCCTTCTGTAAAACGTGAGTGCTAAAATTCACCAAGGATATTCATAGGATTGATTGAACACACAATCACAGGTATAAGATCAAGGAATACAGGCGGCATGGTGAGGCGGGGTCAGTTGATCTCACTGCTGTTGAGGATGAGCAAAAGCGCATGAGAGAAATTCTTGCGCCATTTTCTAAAAGAAACCGATGGAATTTTGATGAATCAGGCCTGTTCGCATTTGCACCTCCTGACCGTGGCCTATCAGCAAAACAGATGAGCAGGAAGAAGAGAAGCAAATTCCGAATCACTGTTGGCTTAGCCTGTAATGCCGATGGTAGCGAGAGGATGCCATTGATTTTTATTGGAAAATCCAAGCAGCCACGATGTTTCAAGAAGACCCCTGCTGATTATGGGTTTTATTATCGGAACAACAAGAAGGCTTGGATGACAGCAGAATTGTTTGAGGAGTGAGTGTCGCAATGTTTGCGTGCTTGATAAATATCTTACTAGAAATAAACAGATGGGTTAAAGCATTTGATTTGAAGATGCATGAGCAGAACCGCAAAGTGTGCTTAACAGTGGACAACTTCTCGGGGCATACGTTTGCCTATCAGCCCACCAATATTCAGCTCAAGTTCTTCAGCCCCAATTTAATGTTGTTTATTCAACTATTGGATGCTGGGATTATTCGGTGCTTCAAAGCACATTACTGAAAGGCTTTCTGCCACCATGCTCTTGATCTTGATGATGCTGGCGAGCAAGATATCTACAAAATTAATCTACTGGAAGCAATGCTGATGGCGAAAGAAGCCTGGCAAGCTATCAGCACTGCAACCATTGAGCATTGCTGGGACCACACCAGTATACAGCGAGCACCACTCACCCTACGAATCCCTGCAATTACTCTCCAGTCAAATACTAGGGACACCAGTGCCACTTGGGACATCATCCGAACCTTTGCAAGCACTGATATGTCATTACCGTGTGCTGAAGAAGCATTACAAGTATGTTTGGGGGATCAATATGTGGACGGCGAGTGGAGACCTGCCCTTGCTGCAGTAATGGCAGCAGAGGATAACATCAAGATCGCGCTTCATGCCATAGAAAAACTGGAATACGCCTCAAACCAGAATGGTACATCTACGCTTTCAAATTCCCTACCTCTTGCAATAATCCCCCAGGGTGAAGACCTGGAGAAAGACCTCATGGAATGTGTTAACGAACTGAAGAGGCGGAACCGCATTTTCGGACCCATTCCCACTCTCGAAAACTTGGTCAATCCAACTGAAGAACAAGAGATCAGTGATTCACCTTACCTATTTGAAGAAGACCAGGAGATTATTGCTCAAGTCAAACTTGAACAAGCTATCTAATGTGGAGAGGTGATTGAGGTTGACTCGGATGACAGCAATAACGATGCGATGGACTTGATGAGTGTCGTTGAGATGATAGGTTTGTGTGAGAAGTTGGAGAAGGCAAGCCTCAACAGTGGAGCTGAGTGCTCCCTGGAGGTATCATGCACCCTGCGCCAGTTCAGAGCTCAGCTCTCACAAATGGAATTCCGTAGTGCGAAGCAAACCACGTTGACTAGTTTGTGGGGTCGGGGATAGCAAACTTACGAATTTCATGTCACACTTTTGGCAGGCGTCACAAATGTGACACATCTCTTATCGCATAAATCTCATAATGCATTGGTGAATGACGGGAACCAACACTATGCATTATGAGATATTGTACTGTACAACCCTCCCGCTGCTAGGCTTAAATCCTGCACACTGGTGTAACGACCCGGTACCTACATCCCCCTGTTCCTACACCCTCGTGGTGCTCGAGCTCTTGGCTTCTCGTTTATGGACTCTGTATTATGTGGTCTACTTACTGGTATAAATACGAGGCTCCGTGGTTTGTAGACCTCGGCAAATTTTATCTTGTGAAACCTGTTTATCGACTTTCCATGAGCTTCACTCTCAATACTCTTACCTCGTGCAGAGCCTGCAAACAACTCTTCGAATAGTGGACAACGACTGATGAGTGAAGCAGAAGACATCTCAAAATGAAGTGGACGTCAAAAAGCTTTCACAGCAGATCAAAGATATCAATCGACTCCTGCAAGAATGGAGGAACACTTTCTTCAGTGCACTTCCAAGTAAAACAAAGATGAGCACATTAATATAATATACCGCGAAGCACAACTAAATATGATTGAACAAAGGTGATACTCGATCTCCTTCCAAATGGATGATACTAATGTTGTTCGAATTGGCAGCTTTATGTGCGAATTCCTCCATCTGCAATACATTCCATGCAAGCACGTTATCCTCAAGCTCACCCCTAACCGGGGCCACCTGGGCAATAGGCTTCTTGAGTCCAACAAACCGCTCAATAGGCATCATGCATCGGGGGCATTGTGACCCTTCCTGCAAGGCTGTGCCTAGGCACATGGGACACGCTCTGTGTGAACATGGATGGAAGATGCTAGTGGAAAGCATTTGTGGATGCATTGAACACATCGGAGGATCGTCAGGGTCAATCTCTCCAGGTAGCTGAGAGAATTGTTTGTCCAGCTGTGCGACTGGTTGAAGGTTACCGAGTGCGTATGAATTCATGTCCAGGTCTGGGACATTCTGATCAGACATCAAAAACCAGGGGATGTTCTGAGACATGTATGCCTTGGCCGGGATGGGTGTAATTGGTGGTAAGACACCAGTCACAATCTGAGATTACATTTCAGCAAGACACCAGAGGATCCTGACCACCACATTACCTCCCATGCCTCCGGCGAGATGATGTGCACATGGAAGCGATGGCCATTCTCTTCATCATACATCTAGTCTTTGGTTGGATGGCAATTGCTTGTTTGGCACTAACAGGCTTACCCTTGGAGATACATCATCACAGTAGATTTTTTGCGCACTGGATGATGAGGGTTACGAGGGATGACGTAGACATGTAGCCAACAGCACATACATTTTTCCACCAATTGCCATCCCCAAAGGTGTTACATTCGTAGAGTTGAACCCCTTGCGAGCACGTGGAAAAGAGTGTGATGAGGGGCGGTAGAGTGAACTCACTGAAGAGCAGAATTCAGGACTGGAAGACCGTGTGCAAACCACCTGAGAAGTACTTGCCCAGATCCATTGAGGTGGTGGAAGGTAAACAGCGCAGAGATCACCATTGATTCTTCGTTTATAGCTTGACAAAGTCCAGGAATTAGTGGGATGTGGTTCAAGATCCCAGCTGTCATGATGCAGGTCAAGTATTTGAACAATATAGCACATTATTCGGATTGGAATAAACATACGGAGGAAGCTCAATCGAGCTGCCAATTGGAATCTTCAACTCCTCAGGTGTCATATGACTTTGCAAGGATTGCTGGAATGCTCCGGTCTGATCCACATGATAAAACCTTCTGCCCCCATATGGCTCTTCGCGCCGTGGAAATATGTCAAACTGGAGGCCTCCATGTTTGACTTCTTTGGTTACTTGCTCCTCGACAGTATAATTTTGCCCATGCGACATCGCGACAAACTGTGAGAGGCATCAGAAGTGGGTATCTGTGTGATGGGATCCACATCGACACTGACTTGTCGAACGACTCCAGATTCTGTTACAACGCCATCAATCCAAGGCTGCAGTCCAGCAACAATGTAATCTTGTTCGTTTCTAGGCGGAGTAGGCAAGTCATGTGCAATTCCTGTTATTGCATTGACGCCTGGAAATAAGAGGGACAAAATTGTTGTCAGCATGGCTGCTCACTTATCGAAAAGAAAAAAGTCTTGTCGACTCGGATTCACCTCCTACTGAAATTTTTACAGCTGGGCTTTTGGACTGCTCGCAGTTGAAAGCAATCCACATTGCCTCTCATTGGTACATGGGCTGGTCAAAGTAATGGTCACAATTAGGTGGGGGATAGAATGGCATTCGAGACCGCACCATGAGAAAACCACCCTTTGATCGGATAATTTCAGGTAATCGATGGGCATAACGGGCTACTGGTACGAGTGGGAAAAGTCCCCAGCTCTGAAAAGTTACATTCAAAAACAGCATTAACCAACAATAAGCCCTGAGTTCATACTCACAGCGGGAAGCGCATTGTTATTAGCAGACTCTGGAACACGCAATGTTCTGTGAAAGCAGATCTCCACGCCGGCAACAGTAATACTTGTCCCACTTTCATTGAGCACAGCTAAGGTGCACCCCGGAATCGTGGAAGGTACGATCCCATGGTGCACAGCGTACTTGCTCCACCAATGAATTACAGGTACTGACCTAGGGGAAAGGGCGATCAAGTCCCAGAAACTTCAACAAGAACAGGTCTTACTTCGCCATCTGAAGACCCCCAGGGGTGGTAGCGTCGAACTCAGAGACAGAGTCTGTGATGGTGATCCGAATATTATCCTCTGTAAAGAAGTCCGGGACCCTATAGCCTTGTGGTAGAAAATTCATGAAACTTCTGTAAAAGATGAATAAGGCGTATTTGGCAAACCTTTGGATTTTAAAGCATTCTGAATGTCTGCATAGGTGGCGTTGATCTTGACATCACTGAGTGCGACACTTGTGATACTGCCCTCCTTGTCCTGCACCGACGAAACCAGAATGGAGGTCCTGCCTGACTCGGCTAATAACTGCACAGACGCTATTTGACTGGCATCCCGTGCAATTGCGGGGTCGATATCTTGTTCCTGGAGTGACACAGTATCCTCGATCTGATTTAGTATGTTCCTGTGCAAGAATCAACACTCTTCCCATCAACTAAAGCTGGGACTTACAGAGACCACGGAGGCCCAGGAGGGGTTCTCAACTGTCTGTCAATTTCAGCCAGCTAAAGGGTCGGATGAGCAATCAGCGAAAACACATCTCATACAAAAAATTGACTTTGTTCATGATCTCTTCCACACTAGCAACTAGGGACACAAGATGCCCTTCTTGTGTGCTGTAATCGACGGCATCAAACCCAAAAGTTCAGGTTGCCATCCTTGGAGTTGACTTACGCATGCATCATGTCCAGAACCTGGATCTATACAGTAAACAGACGAATGGACAGATGGAAGTCAGGATCGGAAACAGTCTGCAGAGCTTGGGATGAGAACAAACCGTATGCGCATTGAGATAGATATCAATGTCAGCACAGATTCGTTTGATCTCTTTAGCTATCTCGCCTCGACTCCATGTACGCTGGCCCAATGAGCGCTTAAGCTGCTTCTGTGTTGCTCTGTGAGCACGCTCGACAAGACTATGAGAAGGATGTGAGTGAAATTTGATTGGGTGTTTGATTACATGACCTGTCCCCCCCTTCAAATAAAAGCCGACTGGCGCTCACTTTGAAAGTGCAGTCAATGCATCTGAGTACTCATCTGAACGGAGAGTGTTTCGTCGCCTGCCCTCTTCGAGAATGGAAATGACATGATGGAGCCTATCAGACATTCGTTGTAGTTCTTCTTTGTTATCTTTGACCTGCGCCGCCAAACGGTGAGCATGGTACCACTAGTATGAGAGCGCTAATGTTATTTTGCTTGCCTTTGAAACGACATCACGAATCAACTCGATGCTTGCAATCACATCTCTGGCATTGAGGACAGACATGACTGAAATGGAGAAATGGTAGCTCAGCTTTCCGCTGGGCGTCTAATAGGAAGTCGTCGCAGAATCAGCAACTTTGATTGTGACTGATCTCATCTTTCACCCTAATAACCGTAACAGCGTTTCATTCGTAAGGAGTTTGGGAGAACTTCTGGACTAACCAAGACATGCGGTCTCACCCATTCAATACTCCAATCAATCTCCCTAAAATCCCTCATCCTCAACTTCTCGTCATAATTAACCTCCAGCATGATAGCCACCGCCAGTCGCCTATCTTTAGCATCATGGGGGACATTGTGCTCCCAGGCTGTAGCGATTGTATCCATCAGGGTCAAGAAGGTACAGTTGTAGGGACGTATGCATCAGCTTCTGGATCTTGGCTGGATTTCAGTCCAGTGAGAGCAGCGATTTTTGAGGGGTTGAGTTTAAAGCCTCGTTCAGGACCATCAAATCAGGATGCTTGGTGCTGTGCCTTATCGTCAAGCACTCTTTGATTCATCCCACATCCACCCAAGTCTCTGTCAATGTTCCGCTCTGTTAAATCAAAGTTTGACAACAAAGAAAGGTTGAGGCAGGCGTGTTCTACTGCCCTCAGTAGCCTGCAAACAACTCTTCGAATAGTGGACAACGCCACCGGAGACGCCGGATTCCCAAGACTCCAGACGGGTATAGGTGGTCTGCTATTCATCCTGGATATTATCAAGGTGGATTGCAACCGCTGTGTGTGTGGACATCTTCTGATGAGTGAAGCAGAAGACATCTCAAAACGCAGTAGACGTCGAAAAACTTTCACAGCAGATCGAAGGTCTCAATCGACTCCTTGAGAGTTGCAAGAATGGAGGAACATTTTCTTCGGTGACCGCTGACCGAATAGATCGCCTGTTCATGTAGGTCGTCATTGGAATAAACATGAACTAGCCTGATCTATGTTCTATAGTACATCGAATACGGCGATGGAAGAACTACGAAAGATGGCTTCCCGTAATGCAATAATGCGTTTTATTCACCACGCCGACGATGCACAGTCAATCAGCAGTCATATTCAGACAATTGCGTGGTCGATTCAAAGCTTTACGGTATGCCTACTCTATTGGATACTTCAATCTTTGACTGATATGGATGGTGGTGCATTGTTGTTCTAGGTGGAAGCCACACTTGCCATTGAATTCGCACTCGACGTTGGTTAATTCCGCGCAGCCTCAATGTGATCCACACTCATGCACTCACAGGAACATGCCGTCAGGATCCGAGAGGACATCAGCAGCTTTCGTGAGACCACAATGAGTAAATTTCAGGTTCGTGTTGATGGCGCCCTAATCTTTACGACTCGGTTACTTAATTGCGTCTAGCAAATTAATTCCAGATTAGACATGAAAGGTGAGGACTGATTAGTTGATGCATGCTGAAATGACTTAGACATTCTAGATGGATACCCACCATACGCCACCTTTTCCCCATTCGACTCTAAAGATCGAGCACGGTGTTTGGAAGGCACAAGGATAGATATCCTTCATCAGATCTTTCGCTGGATTGGTTTCGATGATTCACCCAGCCGAAATCGTCGCGCTTTGAAGGGGAAATCACGAGTGGCCGATACCCTTGCGGCAAAGATCTGTATATTTTGGATCAATGGATCAGCCGGGACTGGGAAAACAACGATTGCTTATACTGTTGCCGAAACTTGCAGAGAACGCGACGCTCTCGGTGCAAGCTTCTTCTGCTCGCGTGACGATGCCGAATGCAGCAACCCGCGTCTGATATTCACGAGCATTGCCCACCAACTCGGAAACTTCAACGATTCATTCAGAGCCGAGGTTACTCGTGTTATGAAATCAAAACCTGATATCGGTTATGCCAGTCCGTCATATCAACTTGAAGAGCTTATCGTAAACCCTCTCCGGACGCTCAGAAGCTCATTTCCTCCATGCGTTGTTGTTGTGGATGGACTCGATGAATGCAAGGAGACCGGAACGACCTCGTTGATCCTATCGTCACTCTCTCTTCACGTCAACACACTCTTCCCATTGAAGTTTTTGATCACTAGTCGGCCGGAAAGTCACATTACTACCGTTTTTAAATCAGTCGATCTCAACCCTGTCACTCAGCGATACATTTTGCATGAAGTCGAACTGGACGTCGTGCAAAGCGATATCGAATGGTACCTTTCATCAAAACTCGCTTCGATAAGAGAGTTATATGATATCCAGGATGAATGGCCTTCTGAAGCAGATATCCATTCCCTGACGGTGTTGTCTTCTGCGCTTTTCATCTTTGCATCCACCTCGGTCAATTTCGTCGAGGATCGAAACTATTCCAACCCTAGACGTCAACTGATGCGCCTTCTGTGTAATGCGCCGACTGCGACAGAGCCTTCATCCCCGGAGTATAGTCTCGATCGATTATACAGTCAAGTGTTAAACGATGCTTTCCCTGCTATAACTTCTGATCTTTCTGGCCGGCTGAAGAAGGTTCTAGGCACCATTGTTCTTCTTCGAGATCCGCTCTCTTCATGTACTATTGAACGATTGCTAGGTGTGCAATCGGGAACAGTTCGAGAGACACTGCGTCATCTTCACTCGGTCATCGTGGTGCCAGATGATGTTAACCAAGTGATTCGAACCCTTCATCCATCCTTCTTCGACTTCATAACAAGTTCAGCTCGATGTCAGAATCCTAAATTCGTGGTTAACCCTGGAAGTCAGCATACTCTACTCGCACGTGCCTGTCTAAATGTCATGAAAGGGCTGAAGCGGGACGTGTGTGGAATAAGAAACCCATTGATCCTCAATAACGAAGTGGACAGTCTTCCGGCACGGATGATAACATGCGTTCCACCCGAACTACAATATGCATGTCGTCACTGGGCTTGGCACCTGTCAAATGCAATGTTCTCTGACGTTCTCGTTGAACTCGTGGAGGAGTTTTGTTCGAAATCTCTACTATATTGGGTTGAGACACTGAGTCTGATGGGAGACCTTCGAAATGGCCTCATCGCGCTGGACGCCGCACAACAAGCAATTGCTGTTCGTTGTTCCCCCCTTTAGCCATGTGCAAAACTGATCGGATTCGATAGAAAGCAGGCAGAAACGTAACTGATACGATGCTTTTACTTCGTGATTGCCAGCGGTTTACTCTCGAATTTTTCCCGGTCCTCAGTACTTGTTCCCTTCAAGTATATCACTCTGCGTTATTGTTCACTCCAGAAGAGGCCTTAATAAAGAAGATATATCGGAGAGAGTTGGACATTCCCATCAAAGTGTGCAATGGATTGGATGAGAGATGGAATTCATGCATACGGACCATAGAAGGACATTCCAGTCACGCAAATTCGGTCTCATTTTCTCCTGATGGCACGCGGATCCTTTCTGGATCCGACGACCTCACTGTTCGACTGTGGGACGCAGTCAGCGGTGCACATCTGAACACTTTCACTGGACGTTCCAGTTGGGTAAAATCAGTCGCATTTTCTCCCGATGGCATGCGTATCGTTTCTGGATCTGACGACAACACTGTTCAACTGTGGGACGCAATCAGCGGTGGACATCTGAACACTTTTATGGGACATTCCGATCCGGTGACTTCGGTCACATATTCCCCCGATGGCACGCGTATTGTTTCTGGATCCAACGATTGCACTCTTCGGCTATGGGATGCAGTCAACTGTGTACATCTGAAGACGTTCATGGGACATTCCAGTCAAGTAATGTCGGTCGCATTTTCCACTCAGGGTACGCGTATCGTTTCTGGATCCAAAGACAAAACCGTTCGGCTATGGGACGCACTCAACCGGGCACATCTGAAGACATTCGTGGGACATTCCGGTCCAGTAAATTCAGTCGCATTTTCCCCTGATGGTAGGCATATCGTTTCCGGATCCAACGACAAAACTGTTCAGATGTGGGACGCAGTCAGAGGTACACCTCTGAACACTTTCAAGGGACATTCCCATGAGGTAAATTCAGTCGCATTTTCTTCCGATGGTACGCGTATCGTTTCTGGATCCTACGACTGTGCTCTTCAGCTGTGGGACGCAGTCAGCGGTGTGCATCTGTGTACTTTCACCGGTCATTCCAATCGTGTAAATTCGGTCGCATTTTCCCCCGATGGCACTCGTATCGTCTCTGCCTCCGATGACAAAACTCTCCGGCTGTGGGACACAGTCATCGATGCGCATCTAAACAATTTCAAAAGATATTCCAATTCGGTAAATTTGGTAGCGTTTTCTCCTGACGACACGCTTATCGTTTCCGCATCCGACGACAAAACTCTTCGACTATGGGACGCAGCCACCGGCGCACATCTGAGGACTTTCATGGGACATTCCGATAGTGTAAATTCGGTTACATTTTCCCTCGATGGCACGCGTATCGTTTCTGGGTCCGACGACAACTCCGTTCGGCTGTGGGATGCAATCAGCGGTGCACATCTGAACACTTTCAAGGGACATTCCCGTTCAGTAATTTCGGTCGCATTTTCCCCCGATGGTACGCGTATCGTTTCTGGATCCCGTGACTGTGCTCTTCGGCTGTGGGACGCAGTCGGCGGTGCACATCTGAACACCTTCATGGGACATTCCGATTCGGTAAATCCGGTTGCATTTTCCCCTGATGGCACGCGTATCGTTTCTGGATCCGGAGACTGGACTGTTCGGCTATGGGATGCAGTCAGCGGTGCCCATCTGAAAACTTTCGTGGGGCATTCTAGTTGGGTAGAATCGGTCGCATTTTCCCCCGATGGCACCTGTATCATTTCTGGAGCTTTCGACCGAACTGTTCGGCTGTGGGACGCCGTCAGCGGTGCACATCTCAAGACCCTCCAAGGACATTTCATTGACGTTGAATCGATCGCACGATCTTGTAATTTATCCGGAAAGTCCTTATCTATCGATGGCATAAACTCGAATGGTCCAATATTTAGTTACATCGCAGAGGACGGCTGGGTACACTCCCTCACTCGGAATCGACGTGTTTGTTGGGTTCCGGTCTCTCGTAGACCGCAGAGTTTGGCTGCAAAGGGATCTCGTGCAGTTTTTGGTACCAAAGATGGTCGTGTCATTGTCCTTGATTTCACAAGCATTGACGCCTATTTTTCGCAACCTGTGAGTTTTTCCTTTCATAACCCAACTCTAGCAGTATTTTTCTAACCTTATTATGGTTTTCTGCGCGCAGAAAACCAGCCTTTAGACTGGCAAAAAATGCCAGTACTGCCTTCATTCGCAAGAGTCTCCGATTTCATAAGACGTTGGAGGGATACTATGTAATAGCGTTTACACTATCCGCCAATATATCGATAAAGTTATCCTACGCAGAGTGCTCTTGAGTGACTGCCAGGGATATATTGACAGAATGATATGGCAAAATATATGTATCTGCTACAAATTCTGACGAAAAATAAGCGGGGGTAAGTGTCTGATATATTAACTAGAAGGGGGGCAGCGAGACAAGCAGAGAGAGACGGATTTCAGAACCGCCAGAAGCTCAGTTGACTGACGAGATCTGCCAGCAAATGATCAACTGTGCAAAGATGCAATAGTGAATTCGTCTTGACCATTCACATTAATGATGGAATTCCATCCTCCCAAGCATGACATTCATTGCTTGTTCGTGAGAACGAATTCACATTGGTTTGTAAATGTCCATAGATCGCCTGATCGGATTGCTGCTCGATCGGGCCATAGCGATATCAACAAGAAAAGGTATTCGTCTATTCAAGATGTCCTCTACGCGAACCACAGTATGAAAAACGGTTGGGTTGTACAAAACGAATTATATAAAGAAAAATCAAGTATTGATTGGGACTTGGTTATCAGTGAAGACCTGGTTCAGGACGGACACCCTCCTGGCATCAAAGTAAATCCTCCATTCAGGATTGTCCGGAAGTTCCAAGGTATCATCCTGCTTAATCCTTGGAAAGGAAAAGATATTCATTACAACTTGAGGCTTATCACTGATGGAGGAACTTACGTGACGTTGAGAGCAGAGGTGACTCTGTGCTTGAAGTGCTGGCCATTGACAGCCGTGGTCTCGACAACGAGATCGTCAAAAAAGATGCTCACCAAACCAAACTATCAAAAGAAAATCATGATAAAACTACGATGAATATTGACAAAGGTGGAAGCTATACATACCACTTTCGGCATGTCCTGATTGTCCGGAACCTCGATAGAGGCATCAAAGTTGACTGCCGCCGACACCTGGTTCAAAGCGCCCTGAGACTGGAGCTGCGTCTTGTAATCGTCGCGAGACATCGGGCACCCGTTCACTGTGATATCGACATCTTGGGACAAGAAACCGTCAAATGCCTTGTCAAAGGCATCCTGGGTGGAGGCCTTGAGGATTGCGCTCAGTCCGTCCTCGGTCCATTTGGTGAGAGTTCGAGGAAGGTAGGTGGTCATGATGGTATGTTGTTTGAGTGAGAGGTGATTGAAGCTCTGAAGTGGGTTGAACTGAAGGTCAGCAGCCACTGACCGTAGCGATTTTATACCCCTTTCGAGTTCCTTCAGCCTCGGGCAGTTTGATAATTCCATGAACCGAATAAGTCGGAGAATGTGTTGTCGTGTCCTATCGGAACTATGCCAGTACTGTGCAAGCCGGTCAAAGGGTCGACGTCGGTGAGAGAGATGAAGGATGGATCATGGAATGACAAACCTGATAAGCCGTAATTGATCGATGCGCGCCCAGATAATTTCCATTTTGGTCTGCACATCTCAGGCGTTATTTGATTTCCGAATTTGCGGTGTCTATTAATTAACTTGGACTAAGATAGTCTGCGTATGGCGCGCTATCAACGATGCAAACTTGTTACTGCAAGTGACAGTTATAAAAAAAACACCGACCTCGCATGTCATTTTACCTTATTCGTAAGTTTCTAATCGAAGAGAACTCACCTGAATAGACCACAACGGCCTCATGGGTACTGTTCTGATCTTCCG
Organism: Porpolomopsis calyptriformis; assembly: GCA_951640195.1. Taxonomy (NCBI): domain Eukaryota; kingdom Fungi; phylum Basidiomycota; class Agaricomycetes; order Agaricales; family Hygrophoraceae; genus Porpolomopsis; species Porpolomopsis calyptriformis. The sequence continues at coordinate 46,003 of OX621175.1, forward strand.
AATCATACCTGATAAGTTATCAAAGCAGAGAGAAAATCTGATGTGAGATTAATATCGTGAAGAAAAAATAAGCCAACAACGTACCACAAGTTCTTCGCCACGCAGAACTAATAGGGGTGCAAGACACGTGACTAACACAGACAGAACATGACAGAAAACTCCCGACCCGTGATTCAATAAATTCGCAAGAGGATTAGACCAACAAGAGAGTAGGAATCCGTGGGTACGACATCAAGGGTAAGGAGCTAGAGCTGGGATGATACGATCTCCATCCGTCATCGTCGTGCAAGCCACCGGATGCGGCTGTTTTTGAGACCCATCCGTCTTGTAACCAAACGCCAAACGTTGGACCAGTGAGGTTTAGGCCATCAGTAAATAGAGTTCCTAGATAATTGCAAGAAGCAGTCTTCAGATTGACATCACTGACGGCTTTCCGGTGTTGTGGGTAGAATACGACAGAGCGTAATATGGAATGTGCTTCGAGGGTCGTCAGACGGCACCACAGGGTTACATCTCACAGCTAAATGGTGCAGTCGTCAAATCCAGAGATGATACGCGTGCCTCTAGGGAGAATGCGACCAAGCAAACAAGTTGGGAAGGCCCATTTGAGCACGGCGGCCAATTAACCCTGTAAAAGCGTGAGCGGCTGCGCAGCTTTGCTTGATGTGGCCTAATACGAGGTTCAGCTGGGCCTGCCGCCATCCATCGCAAGAAAGCCCAACGTCATCGTGTCAGGCGCGATCTCCAACCTGAGCAGTTGATCCAGTCGATAAGCGAAAGTCTGTTCTGAGCATCGGCGCTCATGTTCCAGGGGGTGATGTGTGGATGGACGAAGGCGTGTTCAGTTGAGAGTTTTGGGACGAGGTCAATACGGAGCTTGAAGTAGGGATGGTACTTCGTAAGCTCCCAGTGAAGAATGAGTAAAGACCACCGTGGAAGCATTCCGCACAGATACAATCCAATATGGTGAATGGGTCAAACCTATCGAGAGCTCGCCTGCTGTAGGCGAACCTACTGCATGGATGATTCGCAAGTAGCGCCTCGACCACCAGGCTACCCAAAAACATTTAAATCCCATCATCCGATCTTCAGCCCTAGGTCTCCAGCATACGTCCATGTATTCGGTTCGAGATGAGAATCTAACGTTCCATATTGGCATCATAAACCGCTCTGTAGCGAGGGGCTTGTATCGAGTTTCTGCGCGCACTCGAATGCTGCGATTTCCGCTTCTCAAGTTTCATCAGACACGAATTCCCCAGTGCGGCTGTGAAACGGACCTTTGGGCATTCAAATTCGAGTGGTGACAAGTGTTCGATAATGATTGAGGAACAGGATAAGTTCATACTCTGTATAACAAGCAAGCAAAGCTCCGAATGGAGCAACCTAGTGAATGAATTTACCAAGTATCACGGCTGCCAACCAACCAAGTCAAAATCGCAAAAGAGACCGCACCGTCAACGTTCAGGACCATCAAATCAGAGGCTTTGTACTGGAAGTCTTTGGTCCAGTCTCTGTCAACGTCCCGCTCTGTCCGATCACAGTTGGATAACAAAGAAAGGTTGAAGCTCGCATCTTCTACTGCTGTTCACGGCAATCCGGGGTCTCCAGCGTCCTTTTCGAATAGTCGAAAAGGCTACTGGAGACGCCAGATTGCAGACGGTGATAGAGGGTTGAATATTTGTGCTAGATGCTATCAACATGGATTGCAACCGTTGTGTTTGATGACTTGTTCTTATGAGTGAATTATCAAAACGCGGTTACATCCTGTTTCAAAACGCAGTTACATCCTGTACGACTGATTATAATAAGGAAGGTATCTGCTAATGGAAAGTAGACACTTTCATTCGTTAATCGAGTTCATCGAGAATGTACTCCCGTCTATCGAACAAAAAAACATTAGACCATGCAAAGAGAAACTACATAAAAAGACTTACGCATAGGTCATAGCTCCATCGTCGTACTCACGCCCCATCATCTCATATGAATCCTCAAAGTCACGGTCTTCCAACGCGCGTGCAGCGAACTCCTCCAAGTCCAATTCGCGAGTCGCAAAACTGGCCGGAAGAGCCATACCCACTACCTTCCCATGAGATGGGACACCGTTCTTGATGTCATTCTTGGCTTGGCCCTTGACAAGCTTGGTTGCGCCTGGGCCCCTAGATACGCCCTTGGTGAGGGCGCCAAATATACTTTGGAGGCCGAATTGACGAGCTTCCAACTCGCGTGCAGACAACTCCTCCAAGTCCAAATCACGAGTCGCAAAACTGGCCGGAAGAGCCATACCCACTACCTTCCCATGAGATGGGCCACCATTCTTGATGTCATTCTTGGCTTGGCCCTTGACAAGCTTGGTTGCGCCTGGACCCCTGGACACACCCTTGGTGAGGGCGCCGAATATACTTTGAAGACCGAATTGACGAGCTTCCAACTCGCGTGCAACCAACTCCTCCAAGTCCAAGTCACGAGTTGCAAAACTGGCCGGAAGGGCCATACCCACGACCTTCCCATGAGATGGGCCACCGTGCTTGATGTCATTTTTGGCTTGGCCCTTGACAAGTTTGGTGGCGCCTGGGCCCCTGGACACACCCTTGGTGAGGGCGCCGAATATACCTTGGAGGCCGAATTGGCGGGCTTCCAACTCGCGTGCAGCAAGATCCTGCGATCCTGCCTCGCGCGCGGTGACGGGCATCATTGCTTGTCTGTCATAAGGAGTCGATTCACTAAGAGACTAGACTTGAGACATTATCTTTCCGAGGTAGTAAAAGGAAGGCTCACATGACTGGGGCGGCAAACGTAGAAACGGCGCCGAGAGTGGCGGTAGCGACGAGGACGACTGGCAAAGTTTGGACCATCGTGAATAGTGGTTGGGGAAGAGGGATCGTTGATCGTTAGTCTGGTCGTGAAAATTGGGGGGTCGAGCGGGGATGTTTTGGTGTGGGCGAAGGATGGATTCTACAGTGACCAGCACCGAAGACTGTAAAGGCGTAATGGGGGTGAGCGCAGCTGAAAATTTGCATGTCACAGCTCAGGCTTATTTATTGCATCGGGACAATTTATTGAGCATAACCTGGATTACTTTCATCTAGATTAACCTTTGAGCGACTTACGAATCGTTGAGAACCTACCTGATGATAATACACACGGTAGCATGGGTTCCATCTCTTGTACCTGGGCAGTTGCTACAATGCGATACAGTTTTCCGATCGATACGTGCCAACGGCCAACAATGCCCTGATGAATTTCCCAGGTCCGCAGGTGTTGCTTTATGGGCTCGGTAAAACGGCAGTAAGGCTTCTGGCAGCAGCTGCGCGATCGAAAGCCGTTGAGCGGTAGTTTCGCGACCGACGGATATCATCTCTTCGCAGCAATCGTGTGAAATGGGAGTTTTCAATTCCCGAGAGTTTCCATCACACATTCCAACACCAAGTTCACACCTCCAAAGCGTCGTCGTCTTCGCACGTCTGCTCCAAAGGGCAACCGTGAGAGGTCTTCTTGTTCATGAAGACGTTTGTAGGGATTTTTTGTTGCAATATTTTAGCGTATTACACAACTAGTTTCTTGTCCTCTCGTTCAAACTAACACAAATGACATGTATTCCTATTTCTCTACGCGGTTGGACTGTACTAAATTGTTATTTATGCAGGCAAAGAAAATCAGGCATTGATCGGGACTGGGCTGTCGGTGAAGACCTGGTTCAAGACAGACACCCTCCTGGCATCAAAGTAAATCCTCCATTCAGGATTGTCCGGAAGTTGCAAGGTATCATCCTGTATGATCCTTGAAAGAGAAAGACTTATGACGAGTGCACGCTTATCACCGATGGAGGAACTTACGTGATGTTGAGAGCTGAAGTGACTCTGTGCTTGAAGTGCTCGCCATAGACGGCCCTGGTCTCGACGACGAGATCGTCAAAAAAGACGCTCACCAGACCAGACTACCCAAAGTTCACGGTGAGATCACGATGAATATTTAAGATATGCATACCTGTTTCGGCTTGTCCTTATTATCAGGAACCTCGATAGAGGCATCAAAGTTGACTGCCGCCGACACCTGGTTCAAAGCGCTCTGAGACTGGAGCTGCGTCTTGTAGTCATCGCGAGACACCGGGGACCCATTCGCTGTGATATCGACATCTTGGGACAAGAAACCGTCAAATGCCTTGTCAAAGGCATCTTGGGTGGATGCCTGGAGGATTGCGCTCAGTCCGTCCTCGGTCCATTTGGTGAGAGTTCGGGCAAGGTAACTGGTGGTGGTGGCCATGATGTTCTGTTTGAGTAAGAGGTGGTTGAAGTGGAGAGTGGGTTAAGCTAAAGGTCAGTAGTTATCGACCGTAAGGATTTTATATCCCTCTCGAGTCCCTTCAGCCTCCAGCAGTTTGATAATTCCATGAACCGAATATGTCGGGAGGTAAGTTGTCGTGTGCGACCGGAATTATGGAAGTACTGTGTAGCTCAGTCAGTTGGACGTTAAGAAACCAAAGCGGTGATCGAATGACTTTGGTTGAGAAGCACGCCTCAGGCGTTATTGGATTTCCGTGATAATCTCACCGGAAATCAGATATCTCCTTGTTAATTTGCAGCCCGAATATATTGTATTCTGATAACGGTATCCGAATACGATATATTCGGGCTGCAAATTAGAGTGTTCTCGTTCCCACCCTGTCAGTTACAACAGAGACGTCGAACCGGCCAAGCTCATAAGTAAGCCAGGAAAAAACTCGTTCGCCTAGCTCTCTGTCGTCCTTACTTTGCCGCTCGATTCAATTGGTAACTGATCGAGAGCCTTTCGTTGCGCCAACAGGGGAGAAACAGAATATTGAAGATACTTCATGTCTTTGACATCTTTGGTATCGACAAGCTGGCTTTGAACGAACTTAGTCACGTCCCCATAGGTCGCACGTCGATGCGCAATGCTTCCCGAAAATGTTGCTTGATTGAAGGTCTCGAGAGGTTACGTTCACAGGTCCAGTCAGAGATCGGGGGCCTGCTGTAGTTTCGATCGGGTTGTCATCACTTCCAAAACATTGATTCAACCCGTCTGTCTCCAGTGCGGTCGTAAACTCGTGCGGTGTGGGGGAGGTGTTACTCTTTTGATGACGATCATAGAATGCTTTGATGTGGTCAGGTATCGCTTGGTTATCTTGTACTAATTGCTTGAGCAGACTTGCGATAAAGTTCACGGTAGTTTGTAGTTCCTGATAATCACAATAGATGCAAGCAACATTGTCATCCGTGAAGGAGCTTTGGAGGTGGTTTAGGAGTATCATCGTAAACCATCTCCAGAGCTCCTTCACAGATAACAAATACCAGCCTTAACCAATGAGCTATTCAGACAACGGACCATTCAGACAATAATGTTACGGAAGGATAGCGAGATCCAAGCACCGATGCAGGTAATCCTTGCGATTTCCACTAGTCAGTTCTGAAATGCTTCAAGTTCGAGCAGCCAATTTCTTGCACCCTTTCCGTCTATCTGAAGGAAATCACGCCTTCAAGTTGAGCTTAGATGGCGACTGTGTGATATCGCAAAAGTCTTGATTCATCATAATACATTTCTTAGAGCGGTTTTGTGACAAACTCACATAGATCAAACGCAGAGGGAGGTGGTAGTTAACTAACCGAATTGGCGTCGAACGTAGAAGTGGTGATGGATGCGCTCGTGCCGCTGTGTGATTCAGGACGATCGCCTTGGTTGTGCAAGACGTGGAAGCAAATCATGACTGACATTTGTGCATGTGTTGCTCTGGTGTGATGACTTTATTTAGCTGGTCAAATCGTATTGGACTACATTGCGTAACAGAGATGGGTACTCGGAATTGACACTTGGCCTACATAGTGTTGATGGTCTTCTGGGTTGCGGAGGGGTTAACTACGAAATAGTCCACGCATATCCTAATGTCGGTAGGCCAATTTACACGAAAACGAACCGAAACTACATTGTTAAACACAGCAACGTTGAACATTTGGAAATAAGCAGAGCCGATGAACGTTCCGGCCTGGTCTCCCCCGGGGCGACATTCGGACGTCGAGGCAAACGCTGTCGTGGCACTGGTGATGTCGAAGCCATCTATAGTAGCGCTATGGACGAAGTCTCCGTGGCCATTCCCCCAATCGAAACGGAACGCGATAGAATCCGCCGAGAGTCTCATCGAAGGATCTACTGAGACCCTTCCTGATTTGAAGACTGGTATTCCAGCAGAGATTATCGCATCCTGGGCACTGAGAGGGAGAGCCCTGAAATGTTGGTCAGGTATGGAATCGTCGGCTGCGAAATGAGCATGCGCGAATGGAGGATTAGAGATAATACTCACCCCTACTGATATTCGTTCTAAAGACGTATTCAGAACGTGAACCGTCGACAAACTGAGCATCAGCAAGTTGGGTGATGCCGGGGATTATGATAACAAAGAACAGAAAAGATTGGATGCAGGAGAGGTAACGCATGGTGAAGTTTCCTCAGAGGGGGTTGTATGAAAAGCACTTTCTCCGGTGCCTTTTAAGCACGAGCAGGGCGCCTAGACCCGCATTACATTGCAACTGTTTGTGCTTTAGAACCGGTAGTGGTGTTCTAAGTAGAAAAATGGGTGGGATAAGAAGTTGAGCAATGGTCAGAGATGATTAGCAGGTGAAAGACATACAATTTCTATCAGAACTTTCGGTTCATGTCCTCTCGGGTGAACCGCACACATCCGATCATGTTGTTTTCTTCAAAAAATCGTTTTTGATGCACAAGTGGATAGATTCAGCGTGTGATGTAAACGCTGTAGTAGTACCTGTTGACATACTGCAGTAAGGAGTGAGCAACAGTACTATGCAAGGATAAACGAAAGTCTCACTCAGCGTCGGTTGAAAACGAAGTAAATGGTTACATAATACGATACTCACCGCTTGCTTCCCTTGCTCCATCTATTCACGTCGGTGAAAGCAAAGTTTGGGAAAAAAGAGCGATTGAAGCAGGCTAGTGCTCTCCAAACAACTCTCCAAACAGCCAAAGAAGCCTCGGGAGGCGCCGCAGTGTTTTGGCTGAAAATAGGCATAGGTGTGCTTCTCGTTATCAAGGTAAATCGCGTATATTTACACCTTCTGAGGGACAATTTGTTCGGTAGCAACTGACTGAGTAAATCGTCTGTTCAGATACTCTCTGTTTGTGTAGTGATTGATATGGAACGGTGCGGGGCTTTGTGTGCAGGTAGAGACATGCTTACAATCGATCCTTGATGTGGGTTGATTTCTCGTGGGATCAGCCGCTCTCAGGATGGAGGAAGTTGCCGCCAAGATGCTTCCAAGACTGAGGAAGTTGCCGCCAAGACTGAGGAAGATGCTGCCAAGACAAAGGAACACACGGTTAGAACGGAGGAATATGCCGCCAGGACGCCCTCGGGACTGAAGAACATGCGGGAACATACCCTCAGGACTCATGCAACTACAACAGGCGAATTTCAGGTATGCGCTGGTCATTATTTGTCTTGACTTCGCTCCTACCTCTTGCTTTCTAGAAAATGAGCGCTAGATTAGACATCAAAGGTAATTATTGGCAGTTATCGATATATGATGATACAAGCATTCTAGATCGCCACCCTCCCTGCTATCTTTTCTCCGTCCAACTGCAAAGATTGAGCGCAATATCTGGAAGTGGGTGTCCTTGATGAGATTTTTCGCTGGATTGGTCTCAATTCGGTTCCGTCTTGGAGGGAGAGGCTAATGCCGTTACAATGAATACCTGGGGAAAACACAATGCTTATACCATCACAAGAGGTGTGTAAGACATTTGATATTCTTGGTGCGAGCTTCTTCTGACCAGCTCAGGATCTTCAGCCCTTTATTCTGAGCGGAAGTTGTTCGTGCCATGAAATCCAATCCCGACATAGGCTATACGACACCTCCATATCAACTCCAAGAGCTCATCTTAAAGTCTCTTCGGACACTCCAGGGCTCACTTTCCGTGTGTTGTTGTATTAGACGCACTCAACGAGTGCAAGGAGACTGGGACGGTCTCAGTCACCTTATTCTCACCCTCGCCATATCAATGAACTGTCCCCATTGAAATTCTTGGTGACAAGTAGGCCGGGAAGTCATATCACCTTCGTTAATTCACGCGAATTAAACGAGGCCACGTTTTGCACAAGGTTGAATCAGGCGTCGTGCAGAGCAATATCGAAACTCGCTTCTATCCTATACATCCATGCGCTGACGCGGATGTCTTTTGGGATCAACTTCTATCAAATTCATTGAAGATCAAAACTATTGTGACCGTAAATATCGGCTTGCGCGTCTTCTGCGTAATGCAACGGATGACTTGTCAATTATATGCTCAAGTGTTGAACCATTCGTTTCCTAACATATCCTCGCATCTCTCTGACTAGCTAAGGGCGATTCTAGGTACCATCGTTCTCCGAGATCCCCTCTCGTCACTTGCCCTCGAAAGATTGCTAGGAAGGCACCGCAGACAGTGCGAACGACACTGAAGCTTCTTTGTCCGGTTATCATGGTTCCTGATGATGCCACGCAAAGGACTCGATCACTCCATCCATCGTTTTTCAACTTCATATCCAACCCAACTCGATGTCTGAATCCAAAATATGTCGTTGACCCTCAGACCCAACATTCGTTACTTGCGAGGGCCTGTGTCGACGCGATGAAGCCTCAAGCAAGATATCTGCGGAAATAGCGAGGTGAACTTCTTTCGAACGCCCATCATGGGTTGCATCCGACCTGACCCTCGGTATGCCTGTCTTCATTGTTCTTTGCACATAGAAAATGCGACGTTTTCTGACATTCTTGTCGACCTGTTGAACAAGCTACTGTACAGGGTTGAAACGCTCTGTCTGATGGGAGATGTTCAAAATGGTCTTTTTACATTAGATGCGGTGCAAACGGCGGTTGCTGTATTGTTTACCTGGCAACTCTTCTGGATTATCGGTAGCTCTTCGCTTCAAATATGCCATTCGGCGTTACTGTTTACTCCTCGATGACAAAGAAATATAGGCACATTCCCCATATACCATGGATTGGACGAGACGTGGCATTCATGTACGTATATCGCGTCTGGCTCTTGCGATCACACCGTTCGACTATGGGGCGCAATCAGCGGTGCATATCTGAACACCCTCGAGGGACCCTCCTACTCGGTAAATTCAGCACAGATACGCGTATTGTGTCTGGGTCCAGCGACAAAACTCTTTGGCTGTGGGATGCGGTCAACGGTGCACATCTGAGCACTCTCAAGAGACATCTGGACTGTGTAGAGATCATCGCATTTTCACAGTCTGGATCCGAAGACCAAACCGTGCAGCTGTGGTATGCAGTCAGCAATGTGCATCTGAACACCCTCCAAGGACATTCGGGCTGGACATAATCTATTGCATTTCCCCCAGAATGTCACCCGCATCGTATCGGGTACTTTGACAGGGCGGTTTGGGGGTAACTTGAATGACAATTTTGCTGGACGTTATGCAGTGAGCTGACATTGCTGTCCGGTGTCTCTGGGTTCTGTAGAGGACTGAAAAATAGTTAGCCTTTGCTACTATCATCTCACCTTGTTATGTTAAGCTTTATATTTCCGTATTGAGTGCAAGGCAAGGATGTTACGTTCAGGGGTAAAAAGACGTTAGTATCAAATTACATTGCATAAGACAGGTTGGTACTCGGAATTGACACTCGGCCTACGTAGGGTTGTTGGTCTCCTGGAATAAGGAGGGGTTAACTACGAAGTAGTCCACACATATCCTAATGTCACTATCCCAATTTACACGAAAACGAACCGACACTACATTGTTAAACACAGCAACGTTGAACATTTGGAAATAAGCATCGCCGATGAACGTTCCGGCCTGATCTCCCCCGGGGCGACATTCGGACGTCGAGGCAAACACCGTCGTAGCACTGGTAATGTCGAAGTCATCTACCCTGACATCATGGACGAAGTCTCCGTGGCCATTCCCCCAATCGAAACGAAACGCAGCAGAATCCGGCGAGAGTCTCTTCAAAGAATCTATTGAGACCCTACCTGATTTGAAGATTGGTATTCTGGCAGAGATTATCGCATTTTGGGCACTGATAGGGAGAGCCCTAAACTGTTGTTCAGGTATGAAACTGCCGTCTGCGAAATGAGCATGCTGGAAATGAAGGATTAGAGATAATACTCACTCATCCTGCTATTCGTTCTAAAGACGTATTCAGAACGTGAATCGTCGACAAACTGAGCATGGGCAAGCTCAGTGATGCCGAGGATCATGATAACAAAGAACCAGAAAGATTGAATGTAGGAGAAGTAACGCATGATGAAGTTGCCTCAGAGGGGGGAATTCTCTAAAAAAGCGTGTCTTTTAAGATGAGCGTGGCCCCAAGACCGAGCCCCACATTGCAACCGTTTGTGCTGGAAGAGGTTTAGCAAAGGTCGGAGATGATCAGCAGGTAAGGGACATACAATTTCCATCAGAATTTTTCGGTTCATATCCTCTCGTGTGGACCGCCCATAGATCCAATCATAATTGTCTGCGTCAAACAATTATTCTTGATGCACATGTGGATAGATTCAGCGTGCGGCATAAAAAAGCTGTATATATTAATGGTAGTACCTGTTGACATACTACAGTAGGGAGTGAGCAACAGTACGCAAGGATAAACGAAAGTCTTACTCCGCATCGTGGTTGAATTGAAAACGTAATAAATGGTTAGATAATGCTCAGGTGTGAGACCTGATCGATCACTCCCACTGTAATACTACCTTGCTCACATCAACCTACGTCTCCGCCGATACTCCACCTAGTGAAGGCAAAGTTTGGGAACAAAGAGCGGTTGGAAGCAGGCGTGTCCTAATGCCCTACAAATAACTCTTCAAATTGCCAACAAGGCCACTGCGGTGTTTGGACTGAACGTAGGCATGTTGGGTGCTATCAAGGTAAATCGTATATATTTACACCTTTCTAGGGACACTTTCCTCGATAACAATTGACGTCTGATTGATATGGAACAGTGGGGGGCTCGGTGTGCAGGTAGAGACTAGGCTTGCAATTAAATGTTGTTGTATAATTCCCCGCTACTCCAATGGGATCAGCGCTCACCCACTCCCAGGAACACGCTCTCAGGATGGGGGAACATGCCGAGGAACTGACCATGCTGCCAAGACGGAGGTTCGTACAGTTAGGAATATGCCGCCAGGACTGAGGAACATGCCCCCAGAGCCGAGGAACGTGCCCTCAGGGCCCCAAAGACCATCATACAATTACAACAAGTGAATCTCAGATATAACTGGCCACACGACTTCACTCTTACCTCTTGCTTTTTAAAAAATGAACGCTAGATTAGACATCAAAGGTAATTATTGGCAGTTATCGATATACGACGAAAATGAGACAGGTAACCACCCCCCAGGCATGCCATCTTTCTCAGTTCAACTGTCAAGATCGAGCGCAATGTTTGATGAGATTTCTCGCTAGATTGGTGTTGGTAATTCACAATCTCTGTCCTGGAGAGAGGCCAATACCGTTACAATGAATGCCTATATCGTTTGGATCAATGGATCGGCTGGGACAAGGAAAACCACAATTGCTTATACAATCGCAGAGGTGTGTAAGACATTTGATGTTCTTGGTCCGAGCTTCTTCTGCTTGCGTGACGATGCGGATTGCAGCAACCCGAAGATGATCTTCACCTATCAGCTCAGGAACTTTGGCCCTTATTCCCAGCGGAAGTTACTCGTGCTATGGAATCCAATCCCGATGTAGGCTATACGACACCCCCACACCAACTCCAAGAGCTCATCATAAAGTCTCTTTGGACACTCCAGGGCTCGCGCTCTCCGTGCGTTGTTGTATTGGACACACTCATTTCATCCCATAGAGCCGAAAGAGCAATAACTGACCCCCAGGATTTACTTTATGATTGTGAGTGGTTTGCCTGGGAATTCTTCTGGATCTTCGGTAGTGATTCGCTTCAAATATATCATTCAGCGTTACTGTTGACCCCTCGAGAAACCTCGATGACAAAGAAATATGGGCAAGACCTGGACATTCCCGTGAGTATACACCACGGATTAGACGAGACGTGTATTCATGCATATCCATTCTCCTCAGGTGGGATACGTATCGTGGTGCACATCTGAACACCCTCGAGGGACACTCCGACTCCGTAAATTCAGTGGCGCTCTCTACAGATGGCACGCGTATCATGCCTACGTCTGGTGACAAAACCCTTTGGCTGTGGGACACGTTCAACGGTGCACATTTAAACACTCTCAATCAAGAGACATTCAGAAAGGGTAGAGAACGTCGCATTTTCACTGGATGCTACACTTATCGCGTCTGGATCCAGAGACCAAACCGTGCAGCTGTGAGACGCGGTTAGCAGTGCACATTTGAATGCCCTCAGAGGACATTCCGGCTGGGTATAATCCATCGCATTTTCCCCAGACGGCACCCGCATCTGCTTTGATAGGGTGGTTTGGTCAACCTGAATGACAATTTCGCTGGATTACTGCCCGGTGTCTCTGGGTTCTGTAGAGAAGTGAAAAATAGTTAGCCGTTGCTATTATCATTTCATCTTTTATGTTGAGACCACGGACTTTGTGTTTCGTGTTTCCGAGGAGTGCGAGGCATTGGATGTCACGTGCAGCTTAGGGAAGATGAACGAAGCCAACGTCAACATTTCCTCTCACCACATCCTCCATATGCCCGTTCAACTCCCTCTGCAGCCAGCAGGCGTAAATCTTCCAGCCCAGCCTCAAGACCCCCCCACACTTGATGATGTTGTTGCCGCAAAACACTATAAAGCAATAGTGGATGTAGGAGTTGGTCAGCCACTTCCGCTTCTCGTCTATATTGTCGAACTTGACTGATCTCTGCAGCATCCCGGGCACCAAATGCACCTACTTCAAATGACGGAGCCAGGGCAGATGTATACAAGACAAATGTTATCATGGCTCACTCTGTGGGAGGTGATTCAAAAGTGTTTTTCCTCTGCAAAAGGCTGATTATGTGAAGCTGCTGCCCCTGCCTGGTTCTACCCAGCTATGACTGCTGTGCTTGCTCCAATTAAAATAACCATTGCCCAGGTATGGGTACATCTTGCAGATTTCATCAAGACTAATGAGTGTCAGACTTGAAACCACCAACTTTATGATGGCACCCTTACTCCCTTTACAATAGTCCCATTCACTGATGGTAGCATGCCAACAGAAGCTCCTGTGAGTTCTCCCTCCATTGATTCTTCAAATGGCTTGCAGATCAGTCACACCCAGCACAATCTTCCACCCCTTTTCAATGTTGCAGCAATCAGAGCACTGACTGCTGCTCAGACTACCACCTATGCTGCTGGTTATAACCTTGGGAATGTTGGGCCAGCCCCTGCAAGACAAGCTGCAATTGGAAGGGCGGTTGGGTGTACTGCAGCTATTTGAAGGTGGACATCTTTTTATACTACCTAAAACCATGTCCCAGCCCTTTTTTCCAAGCAAAAGTTACTTGTGCTATCTCGACATTGGTCACATGGCTCCTCTATTCCAAGAGCTCACCATAAAGCCTCTTACGACCCTCCAGGGCTCATTCCCTTCGTGTGTTATTGTATTGGACTCACTCAACGAGCGCAAGGACACTAGGACCACCCAAGTCCCATGGTAATATGACTTTCCAGCCGACTTGTCACCAAATCTGCTGGAAAGTCATATTACCATTGTCTTTAAATCAAGCGAATTGAACCAGGTCGCTCAGTGATGCATTTTTTACGAGGCTGGATCAGGCGTCGTGCTGGGCGATATCGAAACTCGCTTTAACAACCAGTACCCCTCTACCACGGACATGTATGCGCTGACGTGGATGTCTTTTTGACTCTTTATTTTCGCGTCGACTTTGTCAATTCATTGAAGATCAAGACTGTTGTCTAAACATCAACTTGCGCTTCTTCTGTGTAATGCAACACACGACAACGGATGACTCGTCTCGGCATTATAACCTGGATCAATTATATGCTCAAGCACTGAACCATGCATCATGGTTCCTGATGATGACGCGCAAGTGATTCGAATCCTTCATCCATCGTTTTTCGACTTTATAACTAATCCAACTCGAGGTTTCAATCCAAAATATGACATTGATCCTCAGACTCAACGTTCGTTGCCCGCCAGTGGCTCTATTGATGCGATGAAACAGCTCAAGTGAGATGTCTGTGGAATAAGAAATCCGACGTTGCTCTATAGCGAGGTGGACGACCTTCGAACGCGCGTCATGGATTGCATCCGACCTGAACTTTGGTACGCAGGTCATTCTTCTTGCATTAGATGCGGCACAAGCGGTGATTGCTGTATGTTATCTTCTCCCTGTTCAATGGGCAATTCTCGTTTCACCCCATAGAGAACCGAAAGAGCAATGACCAATGCTCAGGATTTTCTTCATGATTGCGAGCGGTTTACCCGGAATTCTTCTGGATCATGAGTAACTCTTCGCTTCAAATCTCTCAATCGGCGTTACAGTTTACTCTTCAGGAAACCTCGGTGAAACAGAAAGAGCTCGACATTCCCGTGAAAATATACAATGGATTGGACGAGACGTGGAATACATGGGTAGAATTGGTCTCATTCTCCCCAGATCTTGCGACCATATTATTCGTCTATGGGACGCAATCAGTGGTGCACGTCTGAACACTCTCAAGGGACATTCTGACTGAGTAGAGAGTCGCTGGGATGACACCCTTACTGTGTCTGGATTCAGCGACAAAACCATTCACCTCTGGGACGTAGTTAGCGGTACGCATCTGAACGCCTACATTTCAACTCAATTGAATCAGTTGCGCGAGCTTACACCTTACGCCAGAGCTCATTTACCGATGGTTCAGATCCAACCAGCCCGGTGTTGGGTTATAGGGCGACAGACGGGTGGGTTCACTCATATTACTCTGAATGAACAGATTTCCTGGATTCCAGTCTCTTGTCAGCCATGGAGCGCTTTGTCTGGTATGATGATGATGATCCTGCTTCATATGTAGGCAGTTATGGCAATAATATGCTTATTAGTCACCCAACAAGTACGACACGATCACAGCAATATTCAGTTATCTTCGACCTGATTTAGCATGCTCTCGTCATTAGAAACCGCGATAGCAGCATCAAAGTTGACTGTTTGCGGATTGCTGGTTCGACAGCGTCTTGTAGTCACCTGGTGAGAAAGCGGGCAACCATCCACGGTGATATCGGCGTCTTGAGACAAGAAATTGTCAAAAGTCGCCTTGCTTGAGGATATCCATCAGTCCCCCCTCGATTCAGCTGGTGTTTGTGGCCATGATGATATGTGTATTGTTTGATGTCGAAGGAAACATTTGGTAAAAGCTGACGGTCCATTAGTCGTCACAGTTTATACCCCTCTCGAGCCCTCTTCTCTCATCCTCCGGGGGGTCGATAATTCCATTGACTAGGGACGTGGGACCAAAGTCGTCTTGTCCCACCGGAGCTATGCCTGTACCGTGCAGATCGGCCGATCAGCTTGAGCTAATGAAAAAAAGATGAGGGCAAACCGTTAAGATCTTAACGGTTTGCCCTCATCTTTTTTCATTAACGTTAAGACTCCAAGCCGAGTAAACCGGATGCAAAGTAATCAAATGAGCTCGTCGATAAGTGCTTAGATAAAGGGACCTTTTCATCTGTTACTTTCGGCGTTAGTTCATTTCCGAATACAGCCGCGAATGGTTGCGTACCGTGTATATTAAAACCGAACGCTATCGACTATACAAACTCGTCGCTGGAGATCACATCATGAGGAAAACACCTCACCTCATTGTTTTCTCGACATATTTCTTTTTAAAGGACACTGACATAAGTAGCTCATCATTAGGTAGTTCATCATTAAGCCAAACGCCTACTCACCCGTCCAACTCGTCTTCCTCGTCACCGCTCTCCTCTTGTCCCCTTAGGTCCTCTTCCATCATGTTCACCACCGAATCAATGGCAGCACGGGATATACGACGCATCGCCCCTGGCCGCAATAATGGATGATTCTCTTCCAGCAATTCTTCCCCTTCTACATCATCTTCATCCCCTTCCTCCTCACCCTCTCCTTCCTCTCTGCCATCCTCGTCGTCGTCCGGGCTACTCTCATTCGAAGGCGACCCTCCATCCGAATCCGCCGAGTCAACTTCAAAGTCTTCATCCCCATCCGAATCATCCTCCACCACAACATTCGTATTAGCCATCTTCTCGACTCCTTTCTCCCCGCGATTCTTAGCACCACCAGTACCATCGACCTTCTTCCCAAACAAATGTCGATGCTCTCTCACCCACTGATTAATACCCGCTTGTTCCTTTCCATCCACCATCCCAAACTCCGTCTCCACACCCTCGTCTCCACTCGCCACATCCCTCCCATCCCCATCCTCCCCCTTCCTAGTCAAAATCACCGAACACGTCCTCCCAGTCGCACTCACCAACCTCACCCCATCAGACCCATTCATCAAATCCTCCAGAGACCAAAACTCGCATGGCTTGCTGTCACCCCATAATATTCCTTCCTTGAAGAACCACAAACTGCCTGCTTTGGCGCCACGGTAAGCCTCCACACCTGGAACTCCTCCACCTCCACCGCCCTCCAACCATGCTCCACTCGAACCGGCACACGCACTTCGAAAGACAGCCGCCGAAGGCTCCATCACCGGGAGGGCGTGCACCGGGAGATGGGAAAGAAACCGATGGAGCAAGGGGTAGGTAGCCGCGCCTTTCGCAAACGTCTCGGTGGTATCGGCGAGCGGTGTTGTCTTCGTTGGGAGGTGGGTCGCGACCGATATAGGGACTTGCGCATGTGCATCGATGCCAAAGATGACTTGGGCAGAAGATTTTGGGGCGGAATGGTTGCTGGAGTCTGAGGGGAGGAGAATGACCGTCCAGTGGGGTCGGGACTTGCCGCGGGTGGGTGTGATAAAGGCACGGTGAAGGGTGGAGAGCGGGACGAGGGCTTCAAGGGTGTGGGTGGTTGGATGGGTGAAGTGGATCGAGGCAAGGTGGATGGTGATGTTGATTTTTTTGCGGATGGGGGAGGTGGTGGAGACAGAGTAGAGGGTGAATAGCGGGTGGTCGGGGGTGCCTGGTGGGATGGAGGCGATGGCGGTAGGGTGGTTGTTGGAGACTCGTTGACGTTTTGATGTAGTACCATCGCGCGAGTTGGAATTTTTGAGAGAGTCCTGCCCTACTTCTGCCTCGTCCTCCTCATCTGAGCCCCGCCTTCCACGCTTGGTGTTAGTAAAAGGCGCGTCTAGTTGACGCTGCCCATGGTATAGGCTGTCCAGCGCCTTCTTCGCGCTGATCTGCCTTTCTTTCCATTCCCACTGGGCCTTGCGATCAGCGGACGCGCTGTCCGGATGATCATGGTTGTGAGTGAGACCATTGTCGTCATCGTATTCAGGTGCGCCGGTGGCGAATCGGATGAGGGTGTCAAGCAGAGATTCGAAGCGGGAGGACGGGTCGGTGCAGAGTGCTGTGAGACGAGCAGCGTGGGCGGGTGGAAGGTGGTCGTGAATGGCGCGGTAGTAAGATGTGGATGTTGAAGACATGTTTGATTACCAGTTGGGGTTGTCATCGATCTTTCAGATATTGGCCAAGATGGATTCATCTTCACCAACTAGGTTTGCCATCGATAGAATCGGTGCGAAAGACAGTAATGTCGGTTACGAATGTCTACGAGGACGAAGGTAGGCTCTCTTGTGGATTTGAGATATCAATGCACTCGCACAACATCTCAAAGATACTTTGTTGCCGGTGATCGAATGGAAATCAGAAGCTGACTTGTTCATGGAAAACGTCGGCGCTGAGCTCAGGTCGCGAGCGGGTTGTGGTAAATCACGTCCTGAGGTGAGTCTTTTTTCAAATCGTAAGAATCGTCAACCGATCTTCGTGCAGCGCCTCCATCATTGAAGATCTCTTTCGCCTTCCCCAACCTCATTTCACTGTTGGATGCTCGTATTTCTTTGTCGACGAGAGAGGCTCACAGAGGGAACGGAAATCTTATCCGATCTCTTATCCTAACTCAATTCGGAGCTCTCCCAGACTCTCTGGTGACACTCTATGCCCAATGCTACAATGGGAACTCGCAGCCTTCCCTCGATTCTCTTCAAGGAACCCTACTGTCTATTGTCAGTTCCTTTGAAAATGCGTACATCCTCGACCAGTGCACGGAAAGGAAGGTGCTCTTAAAGCGGATTGAGGGTATGAAGACTGGCAATGTCTTAATGGAACCTGAAAACACCAATACCGATATCTCGATCATCTGCTTCAAATCGATGAAGGACTGGGACAATGGGGCGAAAGATGCCCAAGCAAACATCAAAATCTAACTTTCATTCCAACTTTCACTCACATCTAGACCATACTCATCCATTGCCTCAGGTTTCGTTGCAGCAGTCAAGACTCATTGGAGGAGCTAACGTGCCGGATGAATGTTATGATCGAATCGTCTCTAGGATCAGCAAGAAGCATCGCGACGATGCACTCAAGATCCTGCAATATCTTGCATCACCCTCTGCTCGTCCCCCTAACACTCATCCAGATTGTGCAAGGTTGTTGGATGCAGACTCCGAGCATGGTCTTCGTTTCGCGAGTTTACCGTGATCCACGGTTGGTGCTGCAGGTGTCCTCCCAGTCTCGTTACTAGCGTAAAAAGGTGAGAATGAACGATACCGTCAGGAACTCATCAAGCTGGCTATCGCGTATGTCCGTCCACCTGCTCTCCAAGACTGAACGAACGACTTTTCCAGATCAAACATGCTTAGCTTATCTTTTCTTGCAGTTTGACACAAGCGCATGCAAGATTTCCCACTTTGCCACGCCAAATTGGATTTCTCATATCCAATCTGGAAGCGATGAATGGCCTGATATTCAACTGAAACTGACGAGAGCTCTGTTCCACACTCCTCCGTTTATCATACGGGTTCGACTACATGGGTGGACAGGACGGTCCATTCCATCCAACCTGCATCACTGGCTGGTTTGGTGCGCGCGGCTTGACATCACCACTCGGATGTGTCAATGCGCATGGTGGATTCTATGGAAATGCTCTCATGATGTGATTGTGAAACTTCTCTCGGACAATGGGACAGAGATTAGTCCCTCTAGGCTGCATAATCTCCCATCCCACGCAGTTGAATGAGAGGTGGATCACTCGCTGAAGGATGTAAAACGAGTCATAAGTTATTAGACGAGTATCCTCTAAGTAGATAGTAAGTCCGTACGCAAAAATGGGGGGTATAAATATATACCATAGAAAAACGAGTGTGCTAAATACCATAATAAATCAATGTTCCTTCTATCAGGAACGATCCAACCCGCCAGAAGATAAAGGTATAAAGAAAAGACGAGTTGAAGCGAGACGTTTCACATTCCATTTTTATGGGGGCATTCTTGTCATTCATCCCTCATTCGTATGATTCGGCGAGCTCTCATGACTCCCGTTAGAACCGGGAAAGTTATGAACCAGCTGGTGGGACAGCAATCAGCCAGGGGCTGTGACCAAAAAAAGAAAAGGAGAGAACGTACCCCACTAATAGGCCGTGAATAATCTCTATGGTCTCCCAGGCTCGCCGTACTATCCTGGTCCATCAACTCGAACGGCAACCGAGGATCCAAAAGACCCTCCCCAATCCGCGGGTCATCCGCTACCGAAGAACGCGCGGTCTCAAGCCCAGACAGTGGAGGTATGATAGGCTGCATTATGTCCACCTCTCCAACACCACCATGACCATGACCATTACCATTACCTCTTCCAACCGCACCCACACTCCGACTCACCCAATCCGGGATACCACTCGTCTGAAACGCCGGTGACCCGCCCACCAACACCAATGGCGGTCTGATGTCAGTCGGAGACGAGGGCGACCGCGGCAGCAGCAGTAACGGCTGCTGCGAATGCACCTGCCCCTCGAACGACTGTCTCGTAGGCGATGGAGGGAGCGACCAGTTCGAGCCTTCCGCCGGTGCCGAATTACGATTCCGTCGAAAACGACCAAAGAAGCCTTCCAGGCCCTGCTCCGTCTTCTTCTTCTTCATCTTCTTCGGCAACAACGTCGACCCCGACGACGCCGACGCCGATGACGAAAACGACAACGGTTCACCCTGCTTCGCCTTCCCTTTCCCTTTGCTATAACTCGACGGAGGGGCCTGGAACTGGACAGAGGGCGACTGTCTCGCGCTGTTGGACGAAGACGAGGAGGCGCTCGCGCTCGCGCTCGGCCCACGCGAGTAAGAGTCATACGGGACGGCGCCGAGGGATCCCGAGCTGCTATTAGGTTGATGGCGAACTCGGGTATGGACGTGCGGGGCAGGCGAGGGCGCTTCATATGGGCCGGTCATGCCTGCCAGGAGATGTTCGGGGCTGCCCGACCGCCGGCCTGCTCCGTCGAGGACGGCGACGGTGGAGGGTGTACTCGGGGTTCGGCGTGAGAGGGGTGACACTTTGCCGTCTGAGGGTCCTCCTCCCATGGAGAGGCCGCCGGCGAGATGGGTGGTCTCGGACCCTTGTCCGCCGAATCCTGTCACGTGCCCGAGTGAAGGGCGTCTCGGTCGGCGGCTGCTGCTGATGCTGCTGCTGCCGCCGGCTTCAGCACCGGGCGTCTCGGGGTCTCCACCGTGCAACCCGTCAATGAACGGATCGCGTTCGTCGAGAGCTGTTGGGGGGCGGGAGGGTTGGAAATACGAGGCGAGTACTTGGGGGTAACGTTCGGCCATTCTCACTCTGTCGTCGTCGTCCTCTCCGTCGTCCAGAGGAGCACGCCAGAAAGAGTCTCCGAGTGCTTGAAAATCAGCGTCGACGATGTCGTCTATCGAGGCTCTGTTCCTTCTGCGGGCACATGTGAACCAGATGAGGGCAAAGAGGATGGAGATGACACCGCCGATAACGAGGCCGGCGATTGCGCCACCGTTGCGACTGAAACTAAATTAAAAAAAAGTTAAGGTTGGGTGATGTAGCAACTGAGTGAAGAAACTGACGGCACAGGAGGTCTTGGGGTGATTGTGCTAAGAGCACCGCTAGAAGTGGTTGTATAAGCTGACTGAGTGGGCGTGATAATGCGGGTCGTAAAGTGAGTTGGGAGCGGGGAAATAGTAGTGGGTACGATTATGGTAGAAGTCATTACGATGGGTGAAAAAGGTGAAGGTGGAGGCGGGGGTGGAGGGGGTGGAGGGGGAGGGGGAGGGGGAGGGGAAGGGAAAGGGGGTGGAAATGACGGAAACACTGGAATCGGCACTGAAGTTGTTGGGGGCAGTTCAGTAAACCCTGTCACCCCACTCGCTCTTGATATTTGAGTGGTCTCTGACAAACCCGTCTCCGTTCCCTGTGTGGTGGAAGTGGTTCCCGTCCCGGGAACGGTAAGGGAAGATGGCCGAGTGTGAGAGGGGGAGGGGAAGTGCCTAGAAACGAGTTCAGTGTTCGGAAATGAGAGAGAGAGAGATAAAATGCGCACGATGAATGTGTCCTGGACAGAGAAGAGATCGGGGATGGATGTTGCGGGGGTACTGACCGTGTGGTGAGCGCAGTGGAGAACAAAACAGGGGGCTCGTCCGGTGGTGCCGGGATGGGCAACGGAATGCTGCTCGTGGACGGGAAAAAGGAGGGTGAAGGTGAACGCGGCTCATTAGGGGCGGATTCTCTTGGGAAGAAGAAGAAGAGGAAGGCAGATGCCCCACGGATGAGTGGGTTTGGGGTGAACGAACCGGAGGCGTTGTTTGTCCGCGAGATGCACAGGTCAGGGACAGGGGGAGGTGGCATAGACAAGATGAAAGTGCGCAAATGATGCGCTGGTGGTTGGGGAAAGGAATGTCTTGTAGGGACCGTGGTGAGGGCTCGCAAGTCAATCGCGTGCTGGATGAGAAGAAGAAATCCCTGATTTGATATATCGAAAAAAAAAAACGATTTGAACGCCACATTTGAGAGACTTTACCCGACTGGGAAATATGACATTGTTATCAGCACTGGCACTACCACCACCACCACCACCACCACCATTGGCGAACACAGACATGATGGCCGTCTGATGCTGTCAAAGATGGCGAAAAATAGAAATAGTGTTCTTGTTCGCCTCAGCATTTCTGATATGACAGCTCGACCGAAAAAGCAGAGACGGTACAAGACGTACTTTCATACGAAAACGGTGAGATGTGAGAACGAAAATACGATGTATAGTCGTATCCGAACACTGGTTTTGAATCGACGAAACCTGCCATTCTTCGTGTTTGGTATAGCTGTGCACGATCATTTCTATCATCAGATTCGAGTCCGACAGTTGCTCCACAACTCTTGGTGGAAGGACGAGTGCGCGTGATATGGCTCCTAAACGTTGGCTTCTATTCTACATATCTGGACGTAATTTATCCATCGTAGTTCCGTCCGAGTGACTGCCTCGACGCCTCCGTTATTGAGGATCGATGCAGGGTCAGTGTGATCGATTCTCTCTGTCTGGTCAAGTCCATTTCGACGAATCTACAGGAAGGTCTTGAGGATATCTCCATCATGTCCATGTGAACCCAATATCGATATTGTCGACATTGACAATATTGTCAATGTTCATAAGACAACCAAATCGTTGCTTTACGTGACAGTCACACTGAATCACACTTATAAATCACGCGCAGGCACAATAAAGTTTTTCTTCACTCATCCCGAACTAGCACTATTGTCCCCCTGCGATTTTTTTCTTTTTCGGCTCGCAGGAGTCTACCGCTTGGTTCCAGATGATCTTTAAGGCGCCTCAGCTGGAGCGCACTCTCGCCTTTGGCTGTCACCGTTGTTGTTGACCTGGGGTGGTGTTCCTTACCGGACGCGCTACATATTGAATAGCATTGATATCTACTGTTCACCAATACAGAACGCTGTTCTAGACCAAAATACAATGGGATCTACGGAAAGAATCTCTATCAAATCATAAAACAATTTCGTATTTCGGGGACCGGAGGCTTGCATTGGATTCAGCGTTTTGGAGGTTTGGCGGGAACGAAAATCCAGCTGAACGCGATAAGAACCCGAAGGCCTGTACCGACGCCTAGAGCGCCAGAAGGCCCGATCTGGTCGACGAGAGCGCGTCCGACAAATCCGCCAAAAAATATAAACACGGCACCGATCAGCCTTTGATCACGCGAGCTGACCCAACGTCGATGAAACAGCTTCGGGTCCGCGACAAGTTCGCACCAGATCGTCGTCAACACGACTTGAGAAAAAATTGAAGTTTTTTTTTAAAAAAAGGGCAACAACGACAAAGAGAGGAATCAACTGCGATCAGAGTAAGAAGAGACGCACTGGTGGTGCCGAACGGTGTGTTTAGCCGTTTGCCCATGATCCCCTGCAAACCAAGACTGGCGCTCATGAAGGCGACACAGACGAAAGAGAGAAGGTTCGTCCAGGCGGGATCTCCTCGAGTTTCGGCCACGCCCGGTTGTCCGCTCTTCCATATCGCGATGGAAGCCGCCATGGTGAACAGGGCTTGGAGAAACGTGCCGGCGATCAGCCATAGACGACTGAGAGCGCCGATGCTGTCTCCGATCCGGCCGATCGATGCACCGAGGTTGAAGGAGACGAGCGAGGTGAGGGCTTGTTGGTCGGCTCGATGGAAGGTCGTGTCCCGATGTCCGGGTGGGCCCGCGAAGAGACGGGCGAGGGCGAGAGCCAGCTGGGTGTGTGTGTGTGTTTCGCGAAGGTGAGAGAGAGGGAAGGGCGCTCGCACGTTACCTGAACGAAGTTGCCCGTTTGGAACCCGCACCAGACGAAGATGGCGGTAAACGAAATGGCATCTCTGGGGAAGGGGGACCGATAGCTGAGTATGTGGGAGGATATGGGTTATTAACGGAGCTATTGCGTACATGAATCCAGTCATGAAAGAAAACGCGGCGAGGGGTGTGGTGGAGTGAGCCGGGTCGATGTCGGTGCGGAGGTGAGACCATAGCCTGGACTGACATAATGGTGCGAGAGCATGTTCGACGTCGACATCTCTGATGGTAGAGTCCTCAGAGTGTTTGCTGGTTGACATTCAGCGAGATGTTTGAGAGCGAAGGGAAACGTTGCCATTTTAGCTGAAACCGCCACGCACGAGCACTTGCGGATCCTTGGCAAACTTTACTCCCATTACCCGCTCGGGTCTGGCGATGGCGGATCGTGTCGGGAGGCCAGCTAATCGCCATTCTCAAGTCAATCATTTGCTGCATTCGTAGGGCAGTACTTCTCCCAGAATCCAACACGAGGAGCCTCGATATTGTCCCATCGTTACGGCGTGCTGTCGCCTCCAAGTTGGATGGATAAGTTCCCCTACCAGTTGTCCTTCCTAAGCTGCCATTAATCACCGCATTTCCTCGACAGACACCTTACCTCGGAAGGAGCGGACTTTCACCGCAGGGTACATAGCGAAATTATCTCATTATCCACAAGAGGAAAACTCGGTACCTTAGCGCTTGCAATCAAGCTCGTCGGCAGAAGCAAAGCGGGTTGGCTTGGCTATATAAGATTCCTGCTTGGCGTTGAGTAAATTGACAACTCACCACTTTTGCGATAACAGATGGTGCGACGTATCATCCACTCCGTGGCTATCTATATCATCTATTTTTATTCTAACAAGACCTGGGGCCAGGAAAGATCTCAAGGCTATCTATCTCCTCGCTCTCCATTGGTAAGGCAATCAGACGGCGGGCACAAACATCCACTGTAGCGCAACAGCGACTCGGATACCCGTACCGACCCCAAGCGCCCCCGCGGCTCCAATTTGGCCCACCAAAGCGCAGCCCACGAACGCTCCCATTAAAATGCACGATGCTGCAATCAGCTTGTGATCACGAGAGGGGATCCGGCGTCGAGAAAATAACTTGGGATCAGCCACGAGTTCGCACCAAATCGTGGTCAGAACGACTAAGAAACCTTCTGTCAAGGTGGGCTGACGAACCGACCGCAACCCGAAACATACCCGTGGTCCCAAAGGCCGTATTCAGTTTCTTCGCCATACCTCCCTGCAAGCCCAAACTGGCGCTCAGAAACGCGATGCAGACAAACGAGAGCGAATCCGTCCACGCGAGAGCACCGTCTGTTGCCACACTCGGCTGGCCGTTTTTCCAGATCGCGATGGAGCCAGCCATAGTGAACAGGGCTTGGACGATCGTGCCCAGGACGAGCCACAGGCGAGTCAACGGTCCTATTTTATCTCCGATCCTTTCGAGAGAGGCGCCGAGATTGAAAGCAAGGAAGGAAGTCAGCGCCTGTTGATCGCTACGACCGAAGTCCTTCTCTCTGTGGGATAACATACTCGAAAACAGACGTGATGATGCGACGGCCAGCTATTCGGTGGGCAAAAAATAAACAGGGTGTGCAGTGTTTTTTTTTTCTCTGACGAGAGCGATCGTACCTGGACGAAATTGCCGGTTTGGAACCCACACCACACGAAGATGGCGACAAACGAGACCGCATCGCTTCAAGCGAAAAGGAGAAGGGGGGGGTCAATACACACAAGCCAAGCAATGATTGGTCCTGGCGCTGACATGAAACCCGTCATGAAAGAATACGTGGCCAACGGTATAGTCGACTGATGAGCATCGACTGTTTGATTGAGATAGTTCCATATTCCCCCTTGTGGCGGCGGCGGCGGCGACGATAACGCTCGTTCTACATTGACAAAATTGTCCAATGTCTCGCTCGAGTGGCTGTATCCCTCGCTGGCTGGCTCTTTGTGGGTGGGCATGGTGTGTGCGTGCGAAGGAGAGCACCAGGAGTGGGGCAAATGCGGTCGAAGCACACCCCAGAGCTATTTACATGGCGACCCCACTTACTTTCATCCTGAACTTTGCTTGGCGTGTGGCTTCCATGGGTTGTTATCATACTTTCTTCGAATTATCTGCCGTGATACCCACATTTCTTCACGTCATAACCCGGTAGATTGCAAATGCTGCACGATAATGCGGAGAGAATGTACAACAACGAATTCGGTACACGACTTTACATGAAAATCACACACAGATTGCCTACAAATGTCAACCACGCCATCCTGTAAAACACACCCCACCCTTCTTCCTTCTTCATCTTTTGGAAGCAGTCCCGCACTCCGAGATACTCGTCAGCGGGTGATCTCAACCTTGAAATAAAATTATCAGCATGAACACCAACTAGAAATAACTAGACACATACGGGACGATAACTTCTGGTTTGGGAGGAAGCACGACTTGCACCGGAGTGTCACCCTTGTTTCCCGTGTCCGTGTCCGTTTCCGTGTCCGTCTCTACCAGCTCTCCCTCAGGCACTACAGGTTGAGCCATGGTTTCAAGGAGGTCTGGTTGTTCGGGATCCCTCTCCAACGGGAGACCGCCATAGTTGCGCTGAATGACCAATCGCGTGATCATAACATCGAGGGGGGCGAACACGATCGTCACCAGCAAGGCCAAGAGACATCTAACGGTCCAGTAGGAGAGGAACAAGAGGAGGAAGTGCTTGTCGGCGAAGTTCATCGGTCGGTACCTCAGTTTGAAGATATATTCGAGGGATTGGAAGAATCCGACGAGGGCGGGGACTGGGACGATCCGGAGAAGGAGAGCAGGGATGAGCCCGGGGGTGGTGTAGATCGCCAGAGGCACCTTTCGCTCGTAGGTCGTAAACAGGACGCGACACGCTACAGCAAGATTGCGCGGGAGGTCTTCCGCGTTTGCGATCATTCTGTTGAAAATGGTGAGTGGTGAGCGGGGTTGTGAAGGGTGAGTTGGAGAGTGTGCGGACCGGTATATTAGAGTCAGCGGGGGGATGTATATCAGCACGGTGATGAAGAGGGCCTGAGCGGATCTAAAGAGTGTGAATGGAGAAGGCGACATCCAGACTTTGAACGAGGAAAATTGGAACGGCAAAAAGGTTTGGATGACCCCGAAGAACAACAGGGTCGGGACTAGATGGACATTCAGAAAATGTGTGTGTTTTTTTTTTTTTGAAACGGCTCAGCTTACGCCATCCTCTGAAAAGACCTTTCCAACCCTGAGGAGGACGCATCTTTCTGTCAACCGCGGCTCTAACCGAACTGGATGAAATAAACCCACCTGCAACGTCTTCACCCTCTTCGCTATTCCTAGGAATGTTGGAGGAGGAGGAGCAGATGATTCATTTCCGAGATGAAGCGTCGCTTCTGAGTCTGGAAGAGCTGGCTTGGGATGGTAGCTGGCCCTTGAGTTTATTCAACAAGGTTTAGACCTGTCGTAAATCTCAACGTTTTATCGCACCTGTATAGGACCGTGACAGTCGTCAGCGGAGCTGTGAGAACCGGAAGACAGTACAGAAAGAACATAACGAGAGGAACTAGTTGACGATGTGGAGTGGGGCACTTATATGTTCGATGACACGTATGTTTGCACAGCCCGAAGCGCAGTAAGCGTGAGTGGGATAATGCCCATCCTAGATACAGTTTCTACTACCGATTGATCCTATCAGGAGCAGGCCAGTCCTCTGGTTCCATCACAAGCACCTGTGTATTAGCGTAACTGGGTCTTTCCCGTTAAGAACGTCGTAATGTCTGAGTGCATTGAACAACGCGTGATTGGAGAGGTCTTGAATTTGCCTTGAATGGAAAGCCACGGATGACCGACGAACAGGATCCGTCGAAGTATTGATCTATCCTGTGGCTCGCCTGGAGCTGATCCGCCTCCAATCGCTCACCCGCGTAACCGGGTGAAATGGAAGATCTGATGATGGAGGTTCCAGTAAAGCTTCGGTTAGCAGCAAACAGAGAGCAAGTGTGGGGATCCGAACATCCAAGCGCCGTGGAGTATCGTTTCAGGTGCGCGGAGCGGTTGGGGTGCGATATCGTCAGTGGATGATTGCGCTAGTACCCCATACCTTATCAATGTGTAGCACATTATGTCCGTGTCACTGCTTCAGATAATAAGGGCAGAGGGTGTCGTTGAGAAACGGCTGCTTGAACGGTACCATCCCAGGGAGGGAGACAAACACGCGCTATAATAGAGGCAAGGTCGTCCTGCGAGGGCGACCCGGTATCAAACATGAGGTTGTCGTATTTCAGGTCTTGATGTACGATTCCACATCGATGTAGCCCCGTAAGTATGTAGAAGAATCCGTTTTGCTACCGGCAATGGATACACTTCTTGCTCACTTCCCAAGTTGCACCAGAATGAGTTCACATCACCCAAGACGGAGGTGACAAGACCGAGTCAAGCTACACTGTCTTCTGAAGCACGAGCTTTTCGCTGAGGGCAGGACCTTGCTAATCTCCTCCACAAAGCCATGGCAAGGTCCACCACATCACTTCTTCTTTGGTACGTTTTCTGTTCTTGTCTCGGGTAGCAGCATGTGCGTCGCGAGCAACCACTTGTTTACGGTCATCGACCCGGGTCTCTTTGTAGATGTCCTTTGTGACTTCACGGAGAGGGTTCTTGAAAACAACCAGACCCCATGCTTTCAAAGCGGCGCAACCGTAGAAGAAGTCAGAAACGAGGGCAGGTGGTATCTTCGTTGGCATGCATCTGAATTGTGAGGAGGAAAAATCAAGCTGAGGGAAGGGTGGGTGATGTCGATAAAGCGGGGCTAGTTGGGCGTTCTTCGGGAGGTACGTTGTAATTGGGAATAAAGAATCCCAAAACCGACTTCAACTCGCCTTCCGACGTGAAATAATAAGTGCTAGGCTCTATCAACGAATCCGAGGAAACGTAGCCACTTGAAAAGATTTACGGAGAACGGCTCCGCACTTGTCGATTCGATGAAGAGTGCGTGGGTAGGCCGAGGTCAACTTTTCACCCGTCGAAGCAGTCTGAGTTTCAAGCGACTTGCACCGAACCAAGGTACTGTCCACCTCACACCCATTATTGCTTGACAGATGACCTCCGCTCCGTCGAGGGGGCTTGCGATCGATAAGATCGAAGCAACTGGTAGTAACGTCTACATTGGAGGGAATCAGACCAACAATATCACGAATGTCTATGCCATGTCCCGGCAAGGTAAGCTATCAATTCCAGGATACGTTGTCATGCTTCATCTGGCTTCCGAGCTTAGATAAAGAGGTGTATCGATGGTTATCTGCCATCATTCCATCTGAGAACTACGATATGGCACTGGCACAACATCTCGAAAACACCGGTTTGTGGTTCATCAACAGCGATCGGTTCATCCAATGGAAATCGGAGGTAGACTCATTTCTCTGGGTTCACGCAACACGTATGTTTACCCATGGTCTGTAAGATTAAATTGGCGATACTGAATTCACCGCACAGCCGGTTCTGGTAAAACTGTCTTAAGGTAAGCTTTCTCAAACACACAGAAATAATCAGATCTTGACCAACCTTCGTTCAGTGCCTCTATCATCAAGGATCTTCTCCATCTTTGCCAATCCGATCCCACGATCGCTTGCGCCTATTTCTTTTTCGACGGCAGGGACTCCCGGCAGGAGTTACAGCTACACAAACATCTCATCCGCTCTCTCATCAGACAATTCTCAGAGAAGTCCGGCGCTGTCCCCCATTCTTTGAAGTCGCTCTATGTCTCCTGCCATAACGGCGATTCGCGGCCTTCCATCCATTCTCTCAAGAGCACCCTTCTATCTATTATAAACTCTTTTCGACACGCGTACATCATCGTTGACTCCCTCGACGAGTGCACAGAAAGGATACCGCTCTTGAGGTGGATCGAAGAAATCACTGGCCAGAGGACTGGAAAGCTACACCTATTTGCAACGAGTCGAGATGAAGAAGATATCACCAAACAACTTCGATTACTTGATCCCGACCATGTCCTTATGAAACCCGAACACATCAATGCTGACATTGAGAAATTCGTCAACCACATGCTTCAAACAGATGAAGGATTCGGACAATGGGACGAAGACATCCGAGCCAACATCAAGTCCAGCCTAATGGAAAGCGCGGATGGAATGTACGATGTTCTGATTTGAATTCATAATGTACATAACACTTATCTGTTGTCTCAGGTTTCGATTGGTGTCGTTGCAGCTGGCAGCGTTCCAAAACTGTTATAGAAGCACTACTGGAGGAACAGATGGGATGCCTCCCTAGCGGTTTGAACGAGATTTATGATCAAATCGTCTCCAAGATTGATAAGAAATATCGCCAAGATGTGCTCAAGTTCCTGCAGTGGCTTGCGTTCTCTGCTCGCCCACTCCGACTGGATGAAATCGTTCAAGTTACTGGCGTGATTGCGGATCCTGAGTTTGGCCTTCGTTTCAAGTCATCTCATGTTTACCGTGATCCAGGGTTGGTCTTGCGCGTATGCTCCAGTTTTGTCACCTGCATGGGAGGTGAGAGCCAATCAATACCAAAATACCCAGCTAAAGGATCGGGTCAGGAACTATCAAGCTTGCACATATGTCTGTCAAGGACTACCTACTTTCTAAGAACGGTCAAGATGGTGCGGTCGGCTTTGCCATCAATGAAAGGCTTTCCCACTCTCTCATCGGACAGACGTGCTTGGCCTATCTTTTGCAATTCAACACCCTGGACATCCTAAACGAGGCCACCATACAAGACTTTCCGCTTTCTGGCTACGCAGCGAAATACTGGATTTTTCATATCCAATCTGGACGTAATGAATGGTCTGATATTCAGCAGAGACTGGTCATGGCACTGTTTCAGCCGCACCACACTCCCCCATTCATCACATGGGTTTGGTTGTTTGATATAGACCGGCCTTGGGAGGGGCAAAAGTATAAAAAACAACCTTGCAGCGTGCCGTCTACGCTCTACTATGCTTCGTTAGCTGGCTTGCCGCATGCCCTGACATCACTCCTTCAGGGTGCTGATGTTGATGCATTGAGTGGAGAGTATGGGAATGCTCTCCAAGCTGCATCATATAAAGGCCACGAGGCGGTTGTGAAGCTCCTCCTGGACAATGGTGCAAATATTAATGCACCAGGTGGAGAATATGGAAATGCTCTGCAGATTGCTTCATTAAATGGCTGTGGTGTGGTTGTGAAGCTTCTCCTGGAAAGAGGAGCAGATATCAATGCAGAGCATGAAATCTATGGAGGAGCCCTTGGTATGGCATCTTACAAGGGCCATGAGGAAATTGTAAAGCTCTTCCTGGATAAGGGGATGGATATTAATGGACAAATTGGGGTCTTTGGAAATGCTCTCCAGGCTG
Source organism: Porpolomopsis calyptriformis (assembly GCA_951640195.1). Taxonomy (NCBI): domain Eukaryota; kingdom Fungi; phylum Basidiomycota; class Agaricomycetes; order Agaricales; family Hygrophoraceae; genus Porpolomopsis; species Porpolomopsis calyptriformis. The sequence continues at coordinate 77,075 of OX621175.1, forward strand.
CTTCAGTTCAGGGGTATGAGCCTATTGTGAAGCTCCTCCTTAGTAGAGGGGCAGATGCCACTGCACAGAGTGGATGCTATGGTACTGCCCTGCAAGCTGCATTATTCAAAGGCCACAATGCAATTGTAAATCCCCTAAATGATCACATTGCACTATGTATGTCAGGTATAGTATAAATTGGAAGGAGAAAATACCTTGTAACAATATTACACACCCAGCACTGTTCTGACATCTGACATGTTCATATATTCATGCAATGTCCATTTCACAAACGAACGAAAAAAAGTCCAATGTCTCGAAAGCAAGTGTAACAGGAATGCACACAGAGATGAAAAAAGGGAATACCAGAGACACGCACACATGTCCATCTCCTTTTTCTTCTAGCCACCGCCTTAGGACATCTTCCCAAGCACACGAGGTTGGGAAATATCAGCCATGTTGATAAAAATATCATCTGCCGGATGACGATATAATGGCGCCCTCAGACGTTTCTGATCCAAGTGATGTCCGATGAAGCCAATGCTGCGGCCGAGCACGAACAAACCGTTTAACGTGCCGATCTAAAAAAAGGGGGCACGACAGGTAAGTCCAAAAAGAAAAGAGAAGGAACGAGATGGATGTGTTGCGCATCGCATACGAACCTTGATATACTCGTCGGCCTCTTCAGGCGTGAACGCCCCGCTGTCACGCAACAAATCGACGAAGGAAACGGCAACACACCCATCAACATTCAAGATGAGCTACAAGAGGCCATTGCATCAGTCACACCCATACGGGAAATAAAAGTAAGACGAACCGTATCCTTCTTCGCCGTTGTAACTTTCTCCACGGCCAAAGCATAATCAAGCAGGCTATGACTCGGGAAATGCTTCCTCACATACTCCTTCACAATCTCCACGCGCAAATCAGGGTTATTCACACTCTTGATCTTGTGCCCAATTCCGCTAACTATCGAAAAAAAAAAAAAGATAAATCGAAAACACGCGGGCGAGAGAGGACACACGCACTGAGTTTGTTTGCCTTCCTCGACTCGTCCACAAACTCTCTCGGTGTTAAACCCGTATCTCGCGCATTCGAGAACATCGAGGCAGCCTCATCCAAAGCGCCTCCAAAGCGACTGCCAATCGTAAGAAGTCCGGACGCCAAAGACGATATCAAGTCCTTCCCCGCACGCGAAGCGACAATCGTGTTCATAGCTCTATTCCCCCGCCCCCGCCCCCATTCCGCCTCATCAGCAAGAAGCAATAACCACCATAAAAACATAACTCACCCAGACACGGCAGGCCCGTGATCAGCAGTCAACATCAACACCATCTCAATAAACTTGGTTGCCCACGGCGGGAGTCCTAACCCAAACAATCAAAGGAGAGAGAGAAAAAGAATAAGACAACACGAAGCCGCAAACGCATCGCGAGAGAGCCCACGTCGTTTAAACCACAACAAGCTGACCACACCACCAAGCCCGATATCCTCCTTAAACACATCCGAGATCCGCATACCAGCATACAACAACTCCTGCCCGCGCTCGTCCGAAATAGTCGAGATAAATGCCGCCGGTTTGCGAATAAGTCCCAATTCCTATTTAACAAAACAGCACCTCATCAGAAAAGAAAAAAGAATTAAGCATCACATACCTGCGCCCACTTGTAATCCATCGGAATAACTGGTGGATCACGCTCCGGCTTAGGCTTAATAACACCGGCAGCGACCAGGTTCTCGTACGTCTCCCTCAACGCATCCGGCAACGCCTCAAACGTTTCGGGCACAATGAACCCTGCCTCCCTCATCGCCCGATTCTTTGCATCAGCCGTCTCAAGCTCAGAATTCGCCATGCTCCCTGCATGCCCAAACTGCACCTCCGTCGTAAACATCTTCGCACATGTCCCAATCGCCCACGCCACGATCGGCTTCTTGATGATCCCCGTCTTGACTGCATCGATCACTCGATACTCCTCAATACCACCCACTTCCCCTAGCAACACAAGCATCTTGCAATCCGGATCCCGCTCGTACCGAAGTAGATGGTCGATAAACGTCGAACCAGGATATCGATCTCCCCCGATCGCAATACCCTCATACGTGCCGTTCGTCACAAGTGAAAGAATATTGTTCAGCTCGTTAGACATCCCGCCCGATTTCGAGACGTAGCCGACGGCGCCAGCACGGTACAACTTGGAAGCAATGATATTATCCATCATTCTACACATTACCCAAACGTTAGCCTTAGCATGCACCAAAAATGAATAAATAAAGCGTACCCCCCAGAGTTCCCGATCCTGAAACACCCAGGTTTGATCCCACCGACAGTGGCAGGGCCAATGATCAACACACCCTTCTGCTTCGCAATATGTAAAATCTCACGAGCATGCCTTTCTGGGACGCCTTCCGCGATCAACGCAAGACACTTGATCTGCGGATAATTAAACACCTCGAGCGTGGACGAATACACACTCCGCGAGCTCGCAAAGTTGACCATGACATCCACATCAGGATGCTTCTTCACCGCCTCCTCGATCGACGTGTACACCGGCAGCAACGTCTCCCTCGTCCCCCAATAAAACTTTTGTATATGGTGCCCACCAAACGGATATATCATGGCCGCAACACTCGGTGTCCCCCGACCACACGAGTAGTCAAAGTCGAGCATGCCCTGAATCGCACGAGGTTGGAGCCCGTACACGAACGACCGGGTAGATGCGTCGAAGGGACGGTAGGCAGGCCGCTCTTTTGCCGCAGCGGTGTCAAAATGAATAATTTGGTCATCAAGTTGAGTTCGCTCTCCATCCGCATGGATCGCTCCGACCATGGTGCTCTGCGTGGGGCTCATAGGCACAGCGGTGGCCAGCGGAGGTGGGGACCCGGGTGCACTCGGTCCAATTGACCTGACGGTGTCACCGCTCTTTCCGTGCCCAGGGGTGATTCCTAACGCGAGCGGTACGATCTCGGTAATATGAGTGTCAGGGCCGTATACCTTGATCGGCACGCCGAGTGACTCGCCAAGTAAACGCATGGCTTTCAACCCTTCTTGGTAATTCGGTCCGCCGCGACGAACAAAAATCCGGACATCATGCGAGGTTAGTTGGGCCTTGTACTCTTTGAGCGCACGGATAATGCCTTTGAACGTTGCTGCGACGTTGGTAAAGTTGGCAATACCACCCCCGATGATCAAGATCTTGCCATCAGGGTTGGGTTTTCCGCGAGTCAACAAATCGACTGTTGAATGTGAATTAGGGAAAATAATTCTAAGAAAAGGAAGGCGACTAACTGATCGTCTTTGCATATTCGTACGTTTGTCCTTCGCTAGGTGCACCAGAGTATTCACCGTAATTGGCTAGTTCGTGAGCAAAGCCGTGTGCGGCGATGGCGTCTGAATAAACGACAGAGGCACCACCACCGGCGACCATGGTCCAAACACGACCTTCGGGATTGAGTACTGTCAACTTGAGGGATGCACCAGTCGAGCCGTCAAGCTTTTGGATATAAGCTTCTTCTTTAGTCAAGTCACGTCCAAAAGGCGCAGGCCAGACCTGTCGATCAGGAACGTCAGCTAATCAACGACTATTGTAGAAAAAAATAAGTACCATGGGGGGACCGCGATCGGCGGAAACCATTCCGCCTTTGGTGGTAACCATCTGACTTGCACTCTCATATACAGTCAAGTCCCTTGCAATGGCCCACTTGGGCCCACAGATGCTCTCGGCTGTCTGGTCGAGCTTGGCAGCCATGTCAAGGTAATGAATGGTGGGCTCCGCTCCGGGCCCTTCTGGATCGAGACATATGAGGGGATTGATTTCGAGATAGGCAAAATGGAGATCGACATAAACGGCATACAAGCGGGTAAGAAAGTCGACGAGAGTTTCGCGCTTGGCGGGGGGGACGTGCTTGAGGAGGGTGGAGGCGACGGTTTCGCGGGATGGAAAGGGGGCGCCGACAGGGATGGAAAGAACGAGGGCTTTGGCGTCAACGTCGCCGATGTCTACTCCCCCTTCGTGAGTGAAGAGGATAGAGTCGCCTTCGCGAGCCGAGTTTATGCAGACGTAATATTCGGTATGCGGGGGATGAGGCAGGAAAGGCTCGACGATGAAATTGTTAATAGTCCCGGTGATGGACTCGACCTATTAAAAAAAAAAATCGATCGATTTTCAGTCACGTGCATCACAAAATAATGAGCGCGTCAGGCAAAAAAAAGGAAGATGGATTGTTACCTTTTGGGGCTTTCCAGCACGCTGGACGATCCAGGCCTTGACTTCCTCCCAGGACTTGTTAAGAGTCAATAATCCGGCCTTTCCACGGCGCTTGATGAGTTGATCAGGCTTCACGACCAGTTTTTGGGTAAAGACCCAACTGGGAAGATGGGAATCGGGTGTGATCGTGTCGGTGGATGGGTCCCAAGAGACTTGGGCGACCTTGGGGGCGGGGTAGACGAACTTGGTTGCGGTCTGTGCTGAGTTTGTGACAGATGGCGCACGCTCTAGCCAATAAGCGAGAAGGAGCTTCGCGTCATATTCCCTGATGGCTTTTGGGGGGAAAGGTTAATAAGTATTTAAAGATGGATGAGAGATTGTACCTTTTGATGACATTTTTGCGCAGAGTGAGAGGGAAAGTGAGAAAAGTGAAGGAGAGTTGTCTGTCAAACGCTGGCTATTTATTAAATTTATTTAAACCGATTTGAGTCCCCAAAGTTCACACGATCAAATGTATTTTATTTTATTCTACTTAAAAAATAATTAATTAATTAGTCATCAACTTTGCCATTCGACCTAAACACAAAAGTAAAAAGAAAGAAAAAATTCAAAAGTCCATCAACACACAACACAACCTCCACAACATCCCGCACTATTATCTCCACCTCCACCTCCCTCTTCCTCTCCTCCCCCCCCATTACCCAACCCACCATCCCTTTGTCCGTTCCGTGCACGTCTTTTCCGCCCTTTCTTTTTCAGTTCGCCCTCCGCAAGCGGCACATATGGCCGGATAGAGAGGTGTACTATCGTTGCCGTCGGCTGCGCTTGTGCTTGCGACCGCGACTCGATAATAGGCTGTGATTGTGATGCTGAAGGGATATACGTCGGGAATGCAAGTTCTGGATGCGTAGAATACATATTAGTACGTGTCCGTTTCCGCATGTAACCGACTCACTTGATAGCGTATCCTCGTCTTGCAGAATTTTACCAAGGTGAAGGATTCGAAGGTAAGATGGTGCTGGCGGACGAAAATCCTGCCATTCTATAAAAACAACGCATTTCAGCACCCATGACATCATGTGATCGGATAGATCCAACATACCACTCGGCCATGCATTCCAAGCAAGCTCCTTTACCCTTCCCACCGTCGTCTCCGGCTCAAATGACATCGTCCTTCTCTTCCCACACTCAAGCAGGAACGTCAACGACACCTGTGGCATCTGCGGGACCGACACCGTCACAGGGGCGACAACTCCCTGCGCGGGCTCCTCATCCGCGGGCAACGGATCTTGTTTCAATTCAGAATCCGCATGAATTAATTGCCGATGCGGCCCTAGTGAATCCGATCGACCTTCCTCGACACACATTATATTCTTTGCGCACCCTTCCTCGGGTCGCTGGGTATCTGATGGCGAACAAGGGTCGCCATCAGCGGCGGGCTCTCCTTCCCCTCCTCCTTCGCCCGGAGGAGGGACAACCGGGCTCTCAGCTGAATCGGCCGCTGGGGCGAGGGGCGGCGGGGTGGTCGTTTCCGGAAGGGGTTGTGGTTGAGGCGGGCGGTGAACTGAGATCTCGGTTATGCCGGTACTGCTACTCGGGATCTGCGTCATATCCGGGACGGTTAACGGAGTGGAGTCGCTCATGGCTGATGACGTGCGTATATGCGGGTGAGAGAGGAAAAATAGGACCAAGAGTGGTTGGGGCGAGAGCGTGCAAACCCAGTCGTTTATAGCCGAAGTTTGAGCGCCGAGTAAGTGTTGGCTTTAGGACGCAGTCGGGGAGGAGGGGCGAATATGGAATTAGGTAGAAAGGCGCCGAGTTCACATAATTTCAGCTTCTGAAAAAGGCTCTCTGACTGTGAAGAATCACGATCACTAACCTTGGATGAAAGTAGGCGATATTAGACTGATTCTACAAAGCTTGTGTAAAGGAACGCAGAAGTTTTTTGGGAAGTCGATTGGAGGTGTCGTGTGGGGAATGGTGAGAGAACGAACACTGTAATGGTCGTGCGAGTGACGACGAAAGCGGGGAGGGTATGTCATCGGCTTTTGCCGTGCTTGTCTTCGCTGGGTTTCGATACTTGATTCCGTTTCTAGACATCCTGCATGGCAACATGTCACACGAACGAGCCAGTTCAATCCAGTTCTTATTCTAAATGTGAAGATTATCATAACAGATCTGTTTGGAACCCATTGGATGGACTCGAAAGGGCTTGATTCGAAGACCCACTCTACGCTCCTCAGACTGGGTCTGCAAACAAATGCGATACAGTATCATCGGGGACAGGCACTATGCGGGGGGGGGTTATCCGTGATTTCGATTGGCAGCCACAGCTAGAACACTGGATCTTGGGGTGATAACCCTGCGTACACTCTCAACAGGCGGACCCAATGTGGGCAGCGTTGGGAGTGGGAAACAAGGCATTATTTGGCGGCAGTGGGTTGTGTTAGCATGAAGCGTCTCCTCCAAGGATGGTGATTTTGAGTGGAGGATGATCGAGATCAAGATAGGGCAGAATGCACTCTGGGTCGGGCAAGCGACAGCGACTGTCCTTTGCCTCGTGAGCACTCGACCCCATAGTAGAGTATGATCCCAAGATAAACCGTCGTGTGATGCTGGCGAATGTTGGGTGCGAGCGGAAAGACTTGGATTTATGATCGTATGAAGCTGGCATGCCGAGCAGGCGAGCACACCGGGTGCTCTGCTCAAGAAGTCAATTGAGGCAAGTGGCACAGTAGTTTCTGTATTTCGCCAAATTGAACCCTCAGCGTATCCTCTACCGTTGACATATCGAGGAATCCCCCAATGGCTGTAAAGGTTGTCCCACTCTCGCCCCCCGAGTAACGGTTACTAGCCAATATTCTGAATCCGTGATATGATCACCAACAGAAGATTCTTTCAACTCACAAACACATGAACATGTAAGATGCCGCGAGCTTCAAATACGGAAAACTCCCTCCTCGCACAATCCTCGAGAAAATCAACCATATCCAAGCCACTGTAGTTGTTGATTTCGATTTCTACTCTCTTGAGATGTGTGAACGGTGATGGAGTACGGGCGAGCAGCTCAACGATGCTGTTCCATTTAGGCAAGTGGTGGTTGGCGGTCATCATGAAGCGAAGGGTCTCAAGGTGAAGAGATGAGACAGAGGAAATGGTATTCCAGATGAATGAGTTTGGAGACAATGAAGCCCTCGTTCGGGTCTCAATTCCAGCAATTGTTAGTGAATGCAAGTTGATACACGGTGTGAGATCGACGGCATCATCCTCTCCGTATTCTGTGGAAGAGTGAACATTTCAGTATGACCAATCGCCAAAACTGGAACGCAGAAAGGCTTGAGCTTACTTTCCAGCACATATGGTAAATATATACCGACACCTTTCATGGTTGGCCCAAAACCACTGATGAATTGGCGGACGAATGGCGACTGTTCTTCCTCAAGACGAATACGGAGATGATCTATCTGAAGTGGTCGATGGGCAAGCAGCCATTTACCGAATAATACCGATTGGGGATCCGTTAATAAGTCGAGTTTGGGCATCGTAAAGAACAGTGGTTGCTTCAACTTGGGCGGCGGCTCAAAGGGTAAGTCCCGAATCCCGGTCTGTAGGAGCCAAATTGTATTGGAGAATGTGAGATGTTTTAGCCTTGGGAAGGAGCGAATGATGCGAATGAGCTTGCGGCATTCTACGAGCGATGTGTGATGGAACACAAGCTCTTCGGGGTCGAGATGGAGCACCGCATGCTTGAATTGTAGGGGCATGAAATTCCAGTTATTGCAGAACACCTCCAAAATCCTCACATTTGGTAGACGCGAGGCAAAAAGATCGGATACAGTGATTTGGAAGGCTGCAGGTTCTACCTGGTGCAGGATGAGATGCTGTATTATGGGGCCAAGAGTATTCCCTGGGACATTGACGATGATGAGAAAATTAACCAGGTTGGAACTGATGGTTACAGTTGAAAAGAAATGATATCGGCTCGCAGGCAACCATGTTTTGCAGACGAGACTGCACATCTTGAGAGCATCCATATCATCGTGAAGGTGGTCAATTATTCGGTCTGTTATCTCTCCTGGAAAGGTGACCATGCTAATCGATGGCAGGCAGATTATTGAAACTCAGATCAACCATACGAGACGAGTTGGTAGCCAAGAAATAAAGAAACAGGAAAAAAGAGTGAATGCTACAATTTATCTATTAAGGTGTAAGAGTCCAAGATGATGGGTAGATATGAACCTTTGATAGAGCGAGAACTGGCGCCACACTTTCATTTTTTTCAAGACTTCGAGAGTTACACGAAACAAAGTCGAAATCAGGCAAGGGACTACAAACGGATAGCGCCCCGATTGTCATCATCATCTGGGGTCATCCGGCGTGCTTGGGCTTGCGCCGCGGTCCAAGTATGGCCTGGTCTTCGCTTCTCGCTGTCGAAGGCGTGCTCAGACAGCCGCCAAGCATAACACCGCCGGTAAGAGCAGCGTCATTCCCACCATCTTGGATGAGTCGACAAACACCGGGCCCGTCTTGCCTATTCTCTGGGCGACATCTTGTACGACGCGGGAATGGGAGTCACCTTTGCATGAGGCGGGGGAAGTAGGATTCAGGGGAACCACATGAACTTAAGCTAGAAGTGAATGTGGAGATATCCGAGGGGAAACACAGTTCTGGCAGAGATTGGGAACGTTGCCACGACGAATCAAGGGAGAGGACGAGGAGATGACAATTTCCTCTGCCAGCACAGAAAATACGGCATTTGAGTGTCTCTTTCCGGGGGTCTTTCGAAACCTTCGTCGACGAGCAGAGTTTCTTTTCTAAGGGACTGAAATACTCAATCAGCCCTTTTCTTTTACCCACGTCATCTTCGTCCGCATTCCAGACAGCATGTGAAAATGGAGTTCCACTATTTGAGTCCTTCGAATCGGCGTGGACATCATTGCGTGCAACCAGCAGCTTCTCGTGTCCATACTGGACTGCATACGAAAGTGGAGTTTGACCAAACAAGTCCCTCGAACTTCGAGGTTCGCCAAGACGCCACCTTTGATTGGAAGCATGTAGTAATGCAATACAAGCCTCACCCTACATTGTAATGTCGGCCAGAATGTGATACCTATTGCAAAACCAGCCAATGAACCTCTAAGGGTTTGCCAAGATGCCACCTTTGATTGGAAGCATGGCCCTACTGGTGTCGTGTTGGAAGGTCTTGCCGGAATTGGACAGTCTTGTGAGAGCTTGCCAGAAAGCATGTCTTACTGCAAGATGTTGCCAAGATGATGCCGGTACGTGTGGAGCCCATTCAGCCAAGATAGCAGTGAACTACAGTGAAATGAACTTGCTATATAGTGGTGTTTCTTGGTCCACCGATCTTCAGCTGAAAATACATATATAGCTGATGTACACTGAAGCGCCGAAATTTATATATAGTAGTGAAATACATCTCCACTAAAAGGCAGGTATGCCAGTACACTACAGGGTAGCCAAGAGTGATAAGGGAGATACACTAATTGTTACGATGAGTCTCTTTTTTGGTTATTATTTCCTTTCTATGTGCCAGTTCTCTTTACTATCATTTTCGATGCTGCGATTGTCACGCTGTCACAACGTGACCGTTACCCGACCGGTCGAGTCACGGTCACAAGTGTGATGTTTGTCACTCCTTCTTATCTTTCTTATCTTATCTTTTACACTTAATCATTGCTTACACAATCGTTCCATGGATTGATTACATAATCACATTTTCGGACTCAGCTAGGGTAAATATAGGCAGCTTGGAATTGCTTGTACTTCTCTAGGTTGAACCACAACTTGGACTTGCCAACTTCTTGTTTGCATCGGCTAAGACCCACATTGGACCTCCCAGAGTGAAGACCTGAGTCCTGCTTCACACCTAATAGCTGGTTCAACCTCCTTAACTCACCTCTTCAACCTCACTTCTTCCAGCACTTCCTTGGAACTGCTCCTTATCATCTTCCACAACTATTCACTAGTTGAAGACAACCTTAGATGTCCTATCCTCTTTCATTTGGAACTACTTGGAAGACCCTAACGGATGTCTCCACTGGTTTCAAGTTGACCACTACTCTGGACTACTCCACTGATCCTGCCCCACCTTACACCCCTATCCCTATCTGCCCCCCCTTCTTCCACACAGCCTTCCACTGCTGAACTGTTGATCTTGTATCCAGATTTGCTAGTGTCTGAAGTGCTCTAGATCAATCCCCACACGTGCCACTACGTACTCCCAAACCAGTCACCCACTTCCTTGCTTCATTAATCTGCATCTTTTGCCGACGTAGTACTGACCTTATCAGGGAAGTCCACATCCGAGACAATCTGCAATGACGCCACCAGGAACAAGCTCGAGGGTTAGATACGGTCTCTTGGACGACATAGAATTTGAAGACACCCCCAGCGAACCCCAACACACCCCCCCCCCAACCTTTCCTACACCAATGACTGATACTACCCCCAATAAGATTAAACTTGCCGAGCCCTCCACCTTCGATGGTGCCCCAAAGGATTTCAGAAACTGGATGCGGCAGGTGACTATCTACCTCTGTGGCCGACAAGTTACTAGCAATGAGGAACGTATTCTTGTTACCCTTTCCTACATGAAGGAAGGGACAGCGGCAACCTGGGCTCAGCATTATGTTGACGAATACTTCAGTGTGGTAAATGATGAAGGAGACCCCGTTCCCCTTGGACCCTGGAGTACCTTTAGAGATGCCCTCGCTGCGAGCTTTGCAGATCGCGTAACTGAGTGGCGGGCTCGTGAGGAAGTTGAGCACTGCCGACAGGATCGCCAGCGAATTGATGAATGGATCCTCAAGCTCGAGCTTCTCTTTCACAATGCTAGTCTTGAAAACTCTGATAAGGAGCAGATTCGCATCCTTGAAAAGAACACCCACCAGGCTATTATTCGCCAGGTTTACTCATCTCCTCCCCTCCCCACTACGTACCCAGCTTACTGTGACAAGGTCATGATGATTGGACGACTCTTTGAACAGTTCCAATCCCATGAACGCTTGCAAAAGCCTATGGCTCCTACCACCTTCCATCCTACCCCCTGCCCTCCTGCTCAGAACCAAACCTCTCCAGATATTAAGACCTCCTCTGGAATTATCCATGGTGGTCGAGGTGTGCCAATGGATCTGGACAAGACGCGACAGAGTAATCATTGCTTCAATTGTGGTGAAGTTGGACACTTCCGTCGTGACTGCCCCCAGGAGAAGGTGAAGGTCAATGTTAGAGCACTTATGATGGAGATGGATGATGATGAACTTAGTGAGCTGAATGGGCTTTTAAACCAACAGGACTAGGATTTTCATGATGGTCGGTGAAGACGCGTTTCCTTCATCTGACTGAATATGCTCTTTTCTTGCGTTGCTTGCAGAATGATTCAGACTTCCTCTCTACTCCCTCTATGACGCAATGTACAGTAAATGCCAATGCCAGCGTCTCTTCACCTTCTCTAACAAGTCCGAATTCAAACTCGCAACAAGCAGAAACCCTGGAACGCACCCTACCCTATCCTCTCCCCTTGTTACCCACTACTGTCGCTACTACTCTTAGATGTAACCCCCATCAAGCAATCCCCATCCTCAAGCAATGGTCTCACCCTGTACGCTTCCGTGAGATGACTCAACACACTGTTGATGAAATCAATCTGCTGTCCCCTGAGAATGCCATCTGTGCCGTTAACGAACTCAAGGACCCCCACGTGTTTGTTCGAGGCACCAAAGGATCCCAACTTGTTCTCAAGACCACCATTGTCACTCTTGACAATCGAGCTGAACATCAAGCAACTGCTCTGGTTGATAGTGGATGTGAAGGCTCTTGTATCAATGTGAAATATGTCCATAACCATGACCTGCACACAGTCAAGCTTGCACGTCCAATCCCTGTGTTAAATGCAGATGGCCAGCCTAATACTGAAGGACCGATCTCTGAAATGGTCACTCTTGAGCTCAGGGTCAGTACCCACTGGGAGCGAATCAACTTTGGTGTCACCAACCTTGGCAAAGGACAGATCTTCCTCGGTCATGATTGGCTCAAGATTCACAACCCCTCAGTGGACTGGAAGAAAGGAACCCTCATCTTTGACAGATGCCCTTCTGACTGTAACCCCCATATTGATTCTTGCAGCTTGAATGCTCTCACTCTTGAGGAGGGAGATCACATCCTCATGGTGGACCCTACCCCTGCAATCAATATCCGCCTCCTCACGACCAAGTCCCAAGAACTCGCAATCAAAGCGTATGAGGCTCAGGACAAGACTGCCTCCTGGAGAGAGAGAGTCCCTTCTTACCTTCATGAGTTTGAGGATGTATTCACCAAGGAAGAGTTTGATGAACTTCCACCTCATCGTCCCTGGGATCATGCCATTGAACTTCTACCTGGAACTGAAGAAGTACTTGACTGCAAGATCTACCCACTTAGTGTGGATGAACGAGCTCAATTCGATGAATTCCTTGATGAAAACCTCCAGACTGGACGAATCTGACCCTCCATCTCCCCTATTGCCTCCCCCTTCTTCTTCATCAAGAAAAAAGATGGAAGACTCCGACCTATACAAGACTACCGCAAGCTTAATGAAATCACTGTCAAGAACCGGTATCCTCTCCCTTTAATCACAGAATTGATCGACACACTACAGAATGCCCATTATTTCACCAAGCTAGATATACGCTGGGGCTACAACAATGTCCGGATCAGGGAGGGGGATGAATTCAAGGCAGCCTTTCATACCAATCGCGGTTACTTCAAACCCCTTGTTATGTTCTTTGGTCTCACAAATTCCCCTGCCACCTTTCAAAATATGATGAACGACATCTTCCATGTCCAAATCCGCCAAGGTCATATCCTAATCTACATTGACGACATCCTCATCTTCGACAGAGATCTCGATACGCATCACAAACATGTCTATGAAGTAATGTCCCTTCTTTGTAAACACAAGCTCTACCTCAAGCCGGAGAAGTGCGACTTTGACCAGAATAAAGTGGAGTACCTTGGTGTCATCATTTCTGAAGGAAAAGTCAAGATGGACCTGATCAAGGTCAAGGGAATCTCTGAATGGCCAATCCCCCAATGCAAATGTGATGTTCAGTCCTTCCTCGGGTTCTGTAACTTCTACTGACATTTTATCCACCACTTTGCTGGAATTGCCCGACCTCTTAACACCCTTACTGGAAGTGTTCCTTTTGACTGGACTCAAGACTGCCAGAATGCTTTTGACTAACTCAAGACTCTCATTACCACTTCTCCAATTCTCTCTATTGCCAATGACCAGGACCCTTTCTGTGTAGAGACCGATGCTTCAGACTATGCCATAGGTGCTATTCTCTCCCAACGACAGGACAACATTTGGAAACCAATTGGCTTCATCTCGAAATCTCTCACCCCTACGGAACGAAATTATCAGATCTATGACTGCGAATTACTTGCTGTGATGATTGCGCTCCAGGAATTCCGCCAATATTTAATATCGGCTAAGCAAGATTTTGAGATCTGGACAGATCTGTTATGATTCGGTAGTCGAAGGGTTTTACTTCTCGCGTTGGAGGGGCTGATGAGGAAAATGGAATTCAACTAAAGAGTGGGGGAGCTAACTAGGAATCGAACTTAACCTACTGACTAAAGGTCAGGCTTTATATACTAACTACCTGAGTCGCCATGAGTCAGTCATATGTACGATTACAAAGTGGAATCCGGAATGTGACTAGTGAAGAGTCACAAAAAGAATAACGGAAACGGAATGTGACTCGTGAAAGAGTCGGAAGGAGGGTACATGTGATCAGTCTCTATATATAAAACGGTAAAGCGGAAGGATAAATGGAATGGAGACTAATCAAGTATGACTAAAGGAAAAAGAAAAAAGTGTCTGTGACATACACCCACACTAAAAGGAATTTCGTCCCGAAATTCGAGGCGGCTTCGAGAGTGTTGACGGGTGTGGAGGAGGTGAAGGACTAGAATAAGTCCTTGTTGGAAACGGTGGCTGACAAGGAAATAATGTTGGCCGGGGAAGTGTCGTTGTCGTCGGGGATGGTGATGGGGTTCGACGACGAACCGGGGGGAATGATGAGCGGACCTGGGAAAACTGGAGGAGCCGGGGAATCAAGATGGGGAAGTACCTTTGCGACTTCCTCATATTTCGTCTCCCAGTGTTTGGCCTGTTCTCGCCAATACTCGCTCGCTCTTCTCTTTCCATCCAAGCTCATTCCTTGATTATACAGTTCTTCATTCAATCTCGCGATTTCGTCTTTGTAGTATTTGACATCCTTCTGCAACGACTCGATGATTTGCTCGGGTGGGATGGGTGGCGCGACGATTTCTTCTGGCCATATAGGAGGGTCCCGGTTACGCGCGCGATGGTTATGTTGCCAGAGTTGTCCAGCGAGCTCAGCTTCACCATAGGCGGAGGAGGTGGAAGCGAGCGGAGGGAGAGCGCGGTGAGGGGGTTGTCCTCCAGTGGACATATGAGGAGTGCGGGGTGGACGACCACCAGTAGACTTACGAGCAGTTTGGTGTGAGCATTCTGCGGGCATAGTGATGTCGATTTCTAGTGAAAGATGGAGATGAAAGAGATTATAAGGATGAGTCGGAGTTTGGAAAGGTGACAAAAGTGAAAACATAAACGAGGGGAGTTGATACCGTGAAAGAATGATTAGGTCACCGTTTGAATTGAGTGTTCGTATTCTAGAATTCGTTCTTTCGCATGGAGGAGGTTCTTCGGCTCCCAGGTTGCTTCTTCAATGGGATAGCCAACCCATTTGACCAAATACGTACGACGTCGAGTAGATCCGTGGTGTTGGAGAATTTGTTCGACCTCGTATTCCTCTTTCTCCTGAATGACATCTGGAGGTGGACGGAGATTATCATCTACTTCCTCTGGATGGAGATCGGAGTTAATGTTAGCGGATCTCAGGAGTGAAACGTGAAAGACGTCGTGTATTTTCCATGATAAGGGAAGGGCCAGGCGATAAGAGACTTTTCCAATTTTTTCTAGAACTTTGAATGGTCCAGTACGTCGGACATCAAGCTTGAGGGTTGGACGACCTGTTTTTAAGTTACGGGTATCAAGATAAACAAATTGACCTATTTGGAGTTGGGTATCTTTCTGTTTACGATCTGCGAAGCGTTTCATGGTTTCGGCCGTTGTTTCTAGAGCTTTTGTGGCTTCTTCGCGGGCTTCTGTGAGATGATCGTGAAAGGCATCTGCTGCGGGATTGGAAGTAGGGATCGCAGGGATAGATGGGACGAAGGGATGTTGGCCAGTATCAAGGTAAAAGGGAGTGTGTTTCGTCAAGGAGTGTTGTCGGTTATTATACGCGAATTCAGCTGGGGATAGCCAGTTGGACCAATCGTCTTGCATAAAGTTTGTATATAAACGAAGGTATTGTTCAAGTTCTTGATTGGTGCGTTCCGTTTGACCATCAGTTTGGGGATGATAAGCGGTGGATAGACCGGAGATGATTCCCAAATGAGTGTTGAGAGCTTTCGCGAATTTGGAAGCGAATTGAGTCCCTCAATCGGTTATGATCTTCTTTGGCCAACCGTGGTGTTTCCATACATTGTCCCTAAAGAGTTTTGCGACTCCTTCTGCAGAAATATTCGATGTCGTCGGGATAAAATGAGTGCGTTTGATAAAGCGATCGACAACGACTAAGACAGCATCGTAGCCAGATGATTGGGGGAGTTCCACGATTAGATCGGCGGTGATTTCTTCCCAAGGTCGAGACGAAGGGGGAATGGGTTCCAGGAGACCTGCAGGCTTCGAAGGATAGAGCTTGACTTGTTGGCAGGTCGGACAGGATGATACGAATACACGGATGTCAGGGGCAGCACTACTCCAGGTGTAGTTCCGCAACACAAGCTCACGTGTCTTCTCGATTCCGGGATGGCCTCCATGGGGTAGGGAGTGGGTCAATCGAATTATCTCTGTGCGTAGCGATACGTCCGCTGGCACGACAATACGATCTCCTGCATCTCTCACAATTCCGTCAGTGAAGGAGTAGCCGGAAGAGGAATCGGATAATTTGATGCGAATGTCCTCTGGGATTTGATTGAAGTCGGGGAAGCGAAGTCTTGACATGAAAGAGGGTTCGGACATGGAAATGATAGCATTGATGAAACGTTCGGGGGGGAGGAGGGCTTTGCCTTCTGGTTCTTCTTTTTCTGTACGACGGTGGTCGGGTCGGCGGGAGAGTCCATTGGCTTTGTTTTTGACTCCAGGGGAATACTCGATCTTGAAGTCGAATCTACCTAAGAATTCCATCCAACGTGCTTGTCGTCTGGAGAGGGATCTGTTCTGCATGAAATACTTGAGCGCTAAATTGTCCATTTTTATCAATACAGTATCCCTTGCGCCCTCTAAAAGATAGCGCCAATATTTGAGGGAAGTGACGATCGCAAGCATTTCTAGGTCATGGGTAGGATAGTTGTACTCGGCAGGGAGTAGGGACTTCGAGAAAAAGCCAACGGGGTGCCAACCATTGTCGTGTTTTTGAGATAAGACCGCGCCAATACCGAAATCGGAGGCATCGGTTTCTAAGAGGTAAGGAAGGTCTGGCCGCGGGGTAAGAAGGACAGGGGCTGTAGTGACGAGATATTTGAGTTGTTCAAAGGCTTTTTGACACAAAGGAGACTAATCCCAAGGTTGGTCTTTCTGCAAAAGGCCACAGAGGGGACGAACGACTGAGGAGAAACTTTTGATATAACGACGCCAGAAGTTGGTGGTGCCAAGGAAGGACTGGAGGTCTCGCAGCTTTTGGGGTGTCGGCTAATTGATAATGGCGTCTACCTTTTTTGGGTTGATAGCGAGTTGACCTTTGCTGATGATCGTACCAAGGTATGTAACAGAGGTCTTCTCCATTTGGCATTTGACAGGTTTGGCGGATAGTTGATTCTTCTCCATGAGTTTGAGGGTTTCGTCGGTCCAGTGGCGGATTTCTTCGGGGGTGTCGCCCATAACGAGAATGTCGTCAATATAGATGTGAACACAGCCAGAGTCTAGAACGGGTTTAAAGAGAACGTCTATCATTCATTGAAAGGATGCTGGGGAGTTTCGTAGTCCAAAGAACATGACAGTTGGTTCAAAGAGTCCTCGATTGGTGATGAAAGCTGCCTTCCATTCGTCGCCTTCCTTGAGTCGTATGTTGTTAAATCCCCATCGAATATCGATGACAGTGAAGAGCGAAGCAGTAGCAAGCTTCGGCACTTGGAGAATTTCCGATAGAAGGGGGAGGGGATAACGATCAGGAATGGTTTTTGAGTTGATGTAGCGATAGTCCTGGATAGGACGTAGACCAGCACTGAGACCTTTGGCATTGATCTCTTCAGCCTTTTTCGCAAAGAAGAAAGGAGCAGCTTGTGGTGATTTCGATGGATGTATCTGACCTGTTCTGAGATTTTCATCAATAAACTTATTAAGTTCCACCTGTTCATGGGGGGAAAGGGGATAGAGTTTTCCGACTTGAAATTTGGTGTTCGGGTAGAGGTTGATCGCATGATCAAAGGGACGTCGAGGAGGAAGTTTGTCGAATTCTGCGGTATGGAAAACACGCCAGAAATTGTGATAACGACTGGGAATGAAGGATTTGATGTCTTCCTCGATGGAAACTGGTCGAGAGTGGTCAACTCCAACCAAACGGATAAAGGAGTCATGTTTCAGACTCGAATCAAAGACGTAGAGTTCTTCCTGTGGGGGCAACACTCCAACTCGCATACTACTGAACAGCGTGTCACCAGACGCAAAGGTTAAGGTGGCTTTTGTCCAATTGATGGTGGGGTTGTGTCGCAAGAGCCATGGGAAGCCGAGGATGACCTGTTGCTTTTTTCCTAAGTTGGTGACCTCCAACCGGATTCGTTCTCGAAAAGATAGATCTGGTGCCTCGATAAACAGGTCTGTGTCGTGCGTGATGGGACCTCCTCGGTTCTCGGAACCATCAGCGTTTCGTACCGGTATAACCTCATCCAACGGATAGGTCGATATCTCCATTTGACAAACGAATGCTTCGTCAATAAAATTCCCTGAGGTGCCAGAGTCAATGAGTGCTATGATAGCCACTCGTCGAAGATTGTCGGCACTCGTGATCCAAAGATAGAATTCGAGAGCGCCTTTGCCCTGTTCAAGTGTGCCAAGAAAATGAAAGTTTTTCATAGATGGTGGTACACATATGTGGGACACAGCCAAAGTGCTTGGGCTTTTAGCACTTGGCCAGACTAAAAATCCTTTTGCTCTTTTAACGCTCGAGCTAGCGCAGCCCGTCTCTCCTTGTCCCAATTTGCGATTCCCATATCCTTCAAGTCGTCCTTAGCCGTCCTTTTCTCCTTTTCGTCATCCTCTGATACTTCCTCTATCCGCGCTTCCAATTCTTCCGTATCAACCCGATTGATCATTCGGACATTTCATCCTTTGCTTCGACCGCGATTTCCTCCTTTTCCTCAAGTAGAAGTTGAGGATTCTTGACGTGCCGGAACGTCTTCAGCGCGTGGGCTTCGACATTCATTGGCGTAATGTCCCTTTTTGCCACAGTTGTAGCAAGTGATGGAGGAGTTGTCTCATTTCGCTGTCTTGAGAGAGGCTTCTCTCGATTCTTGTTTGATCGGGGATGAAGTGGTGGTGGTGGTGAAGCGGGAAGGGTTTCCTCGGGGATTCGATTTGGCTTCAGACTTCTTTCCTTTTTGGTCTCGACTTGACCACAACGCTTGTTCAGCTCATTGCTCCTGGTACTGTTCTTCGAATTGGGCCGCTTTCGTCATCCAATCCAGCAAGGTCGACGGCATATTATCCATCGAATAGATTCGCATTCGGATCGGCTGGGGAAGTCCGGCTTTGTAAAACCGAAGTAAGGCGGCCTTGTTGTACTCAGTTCTTGCTGCGTGTTGCATGAATCGAAGGTTGTAGTCTTCAATCGTTCCTGTCATCTTCACTTTCTCTAGCTCGATCCGCGCCTTCGCTGCTGGGTTAATCCTTCCAAAAGCTTCCCTGAAATCGTCCAAAAACGTTGCGTAGTCCCACACGAAATTCCTCGTTCTATCAGCTCCTTCTGTGAACAGTCGTCCCCAAGCCCGTGGATTGCCGTCACCGAGATAAGAGAGCATATAGATGATTTTCTGTTTGTCATTGTAGTCTTTGACCACAAAATTGAGTTGACATTGATGAATGAAATCTTCAAGCTTCTCTGAAGTTCCATTGTATTCAGTTGGATTGGTGATTTTGATTTTGGTGGGGGCTGGAAGTGTAGGGGGAGCAGTTGTCTGGGTAGGTAGTTGAGTGGGAAAGGTCGATGGGAGAGGAAGTTGGACGGATTGGGTTCTTCTTGCAGGGTAAACGAAAGGATTTGAGGGGGAAAGTCCAGGTCCCCGAAGTACAGATCGTCGTCGTGGGGGAGGGGTGGCTGGTTCTGAGTCTTCTCGTCGACTTTCTTTGAGAGCTTTTAATTCCTTTCGGAGTTCGTCATTGAGGTCGACTTCGCTGTAGTACTAACCACGGAACTGGTCGATTTGTGCTCTTAGGTCTCTGAGCTCTTGTTCCATGTTAAATGGGACGACGACTTCTTCTTCTTCTTGACTGGTAGGGGGGATGTTGCTGGGTCCGGGTGCGGGAACGCTCTGATTGGCTTCATATTCTTGTTGAGACATTGATGTTAGTGATGATGACGAGGGGGAAAGGGGGATGATGGATTGTGCAGGGGTTTGGAATACTATAGGTTGAAAGGGAGTATCTGAATCTGCGGATGAGAAGATTGACCTTGTTAAGTCTTCGGCAGGATCCAGAGTGGAAGTAGTTTGATACGTAAGAAGGAAGTTCGATTCTTGTTATGATTCGGTAGTCGAAGGGTTTTACTTCTCGCGTTGGAGGGGCTGATGAGGAAAATGGAATTCGACTAAAGAGTGGGGGAGCTAACTAGGAATCGAACTTAACCTACTGACTAAAGGTCAGGCTTTATATACTAACTACCTGAGTCGCTATGAGTCAGTCGTATGTATGATTACAAAGTGGAATCCGGAATGTGACTAGTGAAGAGTCACAAAAAGAATAACGGAAACGGAATGTGACTCGTGAAAGAGTCGGAAGGAGGGTACATGTGATCAGTCTCTATATATAAAACGGTAAAGCGGAAGGATAAATGGAATGGAGACTAATCAAGTATGACTAAAGGAAAAAGAAAAAAGTGTCCGTGACAAGATCATGCTAATCTCCAATACTTCAAAAAGCCTCAAAAGCTTAACAAACGACAGGCCCGTTGGCTCACAGAGCTACAAGATTATCACTTCACGCTTCACCACATCCCGGGGAAATCAAACTCCAAGGCTGATATCCTGTCGAGACGACCAGGATTTGAAAGGGGGATGGATGACAATAATGACGCCATTTTACTCACAGATAATCTCTTCTCACCTTTCGACACTCTCCCTTGCAAACCCCTAGGCCCTGTCCCAGAAGAAAACAAACTCAATCTACGGCAAGTCCAACATGATATTAAGCCTGTCGACTTCCATTCCCGAATTGTCCGAGCTCGCAACAACCTGGACAAGACTATCATGCTTGTTTCAGAAAGGGATCAAAACTGGGAAACCTCTAATGATGGTGTCCGTACCTTCAAGAATCGGATTTATATCCCCATTGCCAAAACCCTCTGTGGCGACATCATCTCTCAGTATCATGACACCCCACTCTCTGGACACTATGGCCGGTACAAGACTGCTGAAGGTGTCCTTCAAGACTACTGGTGGCCCACGCTTCAACGAGATGTTGCAACCTATGTCGCTGGATGCGAAACCTGTCAAAGGACCAAAGCCTCTCGTCTCCCTACCAAGACCCCACTCCACCCCTTTGAACCACCAATGCAACCTTGGGAAATGATTACGGTCGACCTCATAGGCCCCATACCAGAGTGTCAAGGCTATAACACTGTCCTTACCATCGTTGACTGGTTCACAAAGGCTGTCAAGTTCGAACCAACCCATATTGAACTCAATTCTGAAGGCTTTGCCAAAATCATTTGAGACCGTGTTATCCGAGACCATCGACTCCCCAAATGAATCATCCATGATCGTAACCCTAGATTTGTATCAAAGTATATGACCGACCTCTTTCGCCTTCTTGGAACCTCCCAAAACATCTCCACTGCCTACCATCCCCAAACTGACGGTTAGACTGAACGGATGAATCAGATGCTTGAACAGTATCTCCGTATCTTTATCAACCACCGTCAGGACAACTGGAAGGAATGGCTTGCGCTAGCTGAATTTTTATACAACAACTCTATTCATGCTGCAACTCACCAAACACCATTCTTCCTCAACTATGGTTGGCACCCCTGGAAAGGAGATAGCTCCAAGAAGGAAGTCAGGAATGAATCTGCTCAAGAGTTTGCCACTCGTATGAAGAACATCCACTGTGAAGCTGAATCTGCCCTTCGCCAAGCGAATGAACGGATGAAAGAAACCCATGATAGGCATGCCCGTCAAGCTGTTGAATACCAACCTGGAGACTGAGTTTACCTTGCTTCAACCAATCTTCGCACTAATCGTCCAATGAAGAAGCTTGACGACAAATGTTTTGGACCCTTCAAGATTGTTGAGAGGGTTGGTCACTCCTCTTACCACCTTGAACTCCCTTGGCCTGGCCTTCACCCTGTGTTCAATGAATCATATCTTTCTCCATATCGTCCCCCCAAATTCCCGAACCAAAGAAAACCTCCCCCTCCGCTCCCTTTAGATATCGAAGGAGAACCTGAGTATATTGTTGAAGAAATTCATGACTCCCGTTGACGAAGAGGACGTCTCCAATACCTAGTCCATTGGAAGGGATACACCTGTGAAGAGGACACCTGGGAGCCTGAACGAAATGTCAAAAACACCCTAGATCTAGTCAGCAAATTCCACATTGAGAATCCAAATTGCCCAGCCCCTACCAATAATATTAGAGTGATCCAGACTGATGACTCCCCTGGAGTTGATCCAAGGCTCTATAACCCAGTCACTCATTCACCTGGCGAAGATTATTATCCACCTCAATCTAATGACAATCTCAATGCTATTGTTCCATTGTCTCCTGACATTGTTGACCGCCTTCTTGATCTCAAGCAAGATGCCTCCGCCCTTCTCCCTATCCTCCCCCCTCAAGTTCGTAGAGTTTGGGTTCATGAGTCAACCCCAGTCAATGCTGTCATGGCTGTACTTCGACTTGATGCTCAAGGCCAAACTCTCCGTGCCTACCAAATTGTGAACCCTCTTCTTGACATTGAGATCCGTAAATGATATGAGTATCAGTCCCCAATTCAACCCTGTTATGCACCCCGTTGGCTCCTCCGTGATTACTCAAGACATCTCCAATGTCTATTCTGAACATCGCGTGGGCGCGATTCTAATGAGAGGGTGGTGTTACGATGAGTCTCTTTTTTGGTTATTATTTCCTTTCTATGTGCCAGTTCTCTTTACTATCATTTTCGATGCTGCGATTGTCACGCTGTCACAACGTGACCATTACCCGACCGGTTGAGTCATGGTCACAAGTGTGATGTTTGTCACTCCTTCTTATCTTTCTTATCTTATCTTTTACACTTAATCATTGCTTACACAATCGTTCCATGGATTGATTACATAATCACATTTTCGGACTCAGCTAGGGTAAATATAGGCAGCTTGGAATTGCTTGTACTTCTCTAGGTTGAACCACAACTTGGACTTGCCAACTTCTTGTTTGCATCGGCTAAGACCCACATTGGACCTCCCAGAGTGAAGACCTGAGTCCTGCTTCACACCTAATACTAATGGGCTGAAGATAGTACTCACCAAAGACTATGGAGGGGCTGAGAAATGGATGTATATGTATATAGCTTGGCTGAGATATAGATTGCCGATAACTACCAATGGGCCAAAGGTGGTTTCTACTATATATACAGGTTGGCCAAGATCGGTATGCTATACTACACCTTCAGAGATGTCCACCGATGACGAGAATGGCTTGGCTGAGGGGTAGCAGTTGCATCGGTACCCTATAAATATGTGTATAGTAGATATAAATATATATTGCGAATAATTAATTGCTTCAGCTATAAACAACTTTGCTGATAATTGTATACTTTAATCCACCTTCGGAGAGGTCCACTGATGCCGAGAATAGCTCGGCCAAGGGGTAGCAGTTGCCTCAGTACCCTATACATATGCATATAGTAGATAGAAATACATATTGTCAATAATTAATTGCTTTGGCTTTAGATAACTTCACTGATAATTGTATGCATTAATCCACCTTCGGAGAGGTCCGCCGATGCTGGGAATGGCTCGGCCAAGGGGTAGCAGTTGCCTCAGTACCCTATACATATGCATATAGTAGATAGAAATACATATTGTGAATAATTGATTGCTTTGGCCTTGGGTAACTTTGCTGATAATTGCATGCATTAATCCACCTTCAGAGAGGTCCACCGACGCCGAGAATGGCTCGGCCAAGGGGTAGCAGTTGCCTCGGTACCCTATACATATGCATAGTAGATAGAAATATATATTGTGAATGATTAATTGCTTTGGCCTTGGGCAACTTTGCTGATAATTGCATGCATTAATCCACCTTTGGAGAGGTCCACTGATGCCGAGAATGGCTTGGCCGAGGGGTAGCAGTTGCCTCGGTACCCTATACATATGCATAGTAGATAGAAATACATATTGTGAATGATTAATTGCTTTGGCCTTGGGCAACTTTGCTGATAATTGCATGCATTAATCCACCTTCGGAGAGGTCCACTGATGCCGAGAATGGCTTGGCCGAGGGGTAGCAGTTGCCTCGGTACCCTATACATATGCATAGTAGATAGAAATACATATTGTGAATGATTAATTGCTTTGGCCTTGGGCAACTTTGCTGATAATTGCATGCATTAATCCACCTTCGGAGAGGTCCACCGACACTGAGAATGGCTCGGCCGAGGGGTAGCAGTTGCCTTGGTACCCTATACATATGCATATAGTAGATAGAAATACATATTGTCAATAATTCATTGCTTTGGCTTTAGATAACTTCACTGATAATTGCATGCATTAATCCACCTTCGGAGAGGTCCGCCGACGCCGAGAATGGCTCAGCCAAGGGGTAGCAGTTGCCTCGGTACCCTATACATATGCATATAGTAGATAGAAATACATATTGTGAATAATTAATTGCTTTGGCTTTAGATAACTTTACTGATAATTGCATGCATTAATCCACCTTCAGGGGGGTCCACTGACACCGAGGATGGCTTCGCCGAGGTTTCACAGCTGCCTCAGTAACCTACACTCCATGGATAATTTATTAATATAACTTCTATAGAGATGTAAGACTATCTATCTTAGAGTAGTGCAACATATTTCCTATTTTATTTCTATCTCAATAGTGAGGTATTCAATGTTTAGTTGTTACTCTCTGCTAAAATGCAACGTCAAATTTCGGACTTGATAAATATGCTTGTAAAAAATCCAGAAATATTTGTACCACTTGTATATGTACTTCATATTCTATTAATACTATGTGCCTAATACTGAGTAGTCTACTATGTTTGAATGTAATGAAAAAACTCTATAGATTTATATAGTAACCTATACTGTGACAGTGTAGAGTAACATCGAACATAGGTTAATCTAACACAACATTTTCTACACAGTTTACTTATACTAGCACACCCTGTCAGGCACATTAAATAAATGTAATATAGAGTATATAAACAAGTGGTACAAATATTTCTAGATTTTTTACAAGCATATTTATCAAGTCCGAAATTTGATGTTGCATTTTAGCAGAGAGTAACAACTAAACATTGAATACCTCACTATTGAGATAGAAATAAAATAGGAAATATGTTGCACTACTCTAAGATAGATAGTCTTACATCTCTATAGAAGTTATATTAATAAATTATCCATGGAGTGTAGGTTACTGAGGCAGCTGTGAAACCTCGGCGAAGCCATCCTCAGTGTCGGTGGACCCCCCTGAAGGTGGATTAATGCATGCAATTATCAGTAAAGTTATCTAAAGCCAAAGCAATTAATTATTCACAATATGTATTTCTATCTACTATATGCATATGTATAGGGTACTGAAGCAACTGCTACCCCTCGGCTGAGCCAGTCTTGGCATCGGTGGACCTCTCCGAAGGTGGATTAATGCATGCAATTATCAGCAAAGTTACCCAAGGCCAAAGCAATCAATTATTCACAATATGTATTTCTATCTACTATATGCATATGTATAGGGTACTGAGGCAACTGCTACTCCTCAGCCGAGCCATTCTCAGCGTCGGCGGACCTCTCTAAAGGTGGATTAATGCATACAATTATCAGTGAAGTTATCTAAAGCCAAAGCAATTAATTATTGACAATATGTATTTCTATCTACTATATGCATATGTATAGGGTACTGAGGCAACTGCTACCCCTCGGCCGAGCTATTCTCAGCATCGGCGGACCTCTCCGAAGGTGGATTAAAGTATACAATTATCAGCAAAGTTATTTATAGCTGAAGCAATTAATTATTCACAATATATATTTATATCTACTATACACATATTTATAGGGTACCGATGCAACTGCTACCCCTCAGCCGAGCCATTCTTGTCATCGGTGGACATCTCTGAAGGTGTAGTATAGCATACCAATCTCGGCTAACCTGTATATATAGTAGAAACCACCTTCGGCCCATCAGTAGTTATCAGCAATGTATATCTCGGCCAACCTGTATATATAGTAGAAACCACCTTCGGCCCATCAGTAGGCATTGGCAATCTATATCTCAGCCAACCTATATATATAGTAGAAACCACCTTTGGCCCATCAGTAGTTATCAGCAATCTATATCTCAGCCAACCTATATATATAGTAGAAACCACCTTCGGCCCATCGGTAGTTATCAGCAATCTATATCTCGGCCAACCTGTGTATATAGTAGAAACCACCTTCGGCCCATTGGTAGTTATCAGCAATCTATATCTCAGCCAACCTGTGTATATAGTAGAAACCACCTTCGGCCCATTGGTAGGCATTGGCAATCTATATCTCGGCCAACCTGTATATATAGTAGAAACCACCTTCAGCCCATCAGTAGTTATTGGCAATCTATATCTCAGCTGAGCCATATACATATACATCCATTTCTCAGCCCCTCCATAGTCTTTGGTGAGTACTATCTTTGGCCCAATAGTGTATCTCCCTTATCACTCTTGGCTACCCTGTAGTGTACTGGCATACCTGCCTTTTAGTGGAGATGTATTTCACTACTATATATAAATTTCGGTGCTTCAGTGTACATCAGCTATATATGTATTTTCGGCCGAAGATTGGTGGACCGAGAAACACTGCTATATAGCAAGTTCATTTCACTATAGTTCACCACTATCTTTGACTGAACCATGTTATGTGTGCATCTTCCCAAGATCTCACAAGACGTGCCTAGGGTAGGATTCTCTCCCAAGACCATTGGCTGACAGGTGAGATCTTGGCAATCCCCGCCAGCACTGTAGCCCTTGTAACTCATTATCACACATTCTATTGCATTCCATATTCACATTCATATTTTGAAGAATAAAAGTTACAATTGTTGCGTGAACAATAACACTGAATGAATAAAGCATTGACAGATAATGGAGAGCGAGGGTTAGAAAGCCAGACTGAGACAATTATTGCGTGAATGTGATGACAGACGATGGAGAGCAAGGGATGGAAAGCCAGACAGAGACAAAGTGCAGCAGAGAGAGAGACACAAAGCATGAGAGCGAAAGACCCAGAGCATGGCTGTCACGAATCTGAAATTCGAGACATGAGATCGAGCGCGCTGAGGCTGTCTCTCATGAACGTCAAGCAGATTCTAGCTGATCACGTGTAATCTGGTATATATACTGGGAACAAGCGAATTGGTTAAGTCCAATTCTATGACGTTTTAGTCAAGTGGTCTTGACTGTCATCAGAAGTGCATGTTCCCAGTGCAATTCTTAACAATGGCTGTCAAGCAGAGTCTAAGAAAAGATGAGGGCACAATTCTATGTGATTTATCCATTTGCAGCTCTTCGCGCAGCACGTTGTGCAGCTAAAGTGCTGACACCGGATGGAGTATTATGGTTGCGGTTTGCTCGCCGATGGCCACTGTGAGCCTTTGGTCCAAAAACTTGTCTAAACCCAAGTAGACTATGAGTGGAGATGAAGAAACAAATCAAGTCACTCACTCATTCCACCAATCAAGCATCTCTTTCTTCCATTCACTGTCCTGAAAAGCGTCAACGATGTTCTTGAAGAAATCAATTGCGTTGAAGTTTCCATCTTCAGTGCTCCACTCTTCTTGACCATTTAGTATAAAACGAGCCTGCCAGATGTAAGAGAACATTGGAACACATGTTAGACAATGAAGTAGACGTACCAACACAGCAACATATGCAATAGAATAGATGCAAACTGCTGTCATGTGGGATATATCAGCTAACATCTTCTTTCCAGCTGATTGACCGGGAGTGATCTTCATAGTGGTGTGGGGGCCAGTAAAGATGTGTCAAAAACACTAAATGAAGAAGAATAAGCAAGGCGAATCCAAAGGGATGTGCACTCACCACAAGAAGGAAAGGTCCTTGCAATAGACCTTTATCAAGAGCCATTGGATTGTACTCATCTTCAGGGTACAAAAATGATGGCCAGTCATCAGCGCAGATCTCAATATGGCCTTCACAAACTTCACAACAGAATCTGTGAACCAGTAGCACTCTAGTACAGTAGCACAAGGAAATAGAATACTCACTTTTTGTGGTCTTTATCAAATTGATCTCTCAGGTTGCAAGGGGAAAGTAGACATTGATATGTCTGCTTCGTGTATGAGAACCGAACACAGAACAAGGTGCGAGGACGACTATAAAGAGTCTCAACACAGCCTATGATTGATAATCGTGGAAAGGGAGTCTTCGATCATTCGCGAACGTGATTGATCGGGGAATCGGAAGGATCGGGAAGTCGAAAGAGGAAGTCTTAGAAGATCTACAGAGGATCTAGACTCGAGAGCGAGAGAGAAGCGAATATCTAACTTGTTTGATCACTAGCTACAACATACAGTATATATATCTTCTAGTACAAGGATCCCTTTGAGTGTATATGATAAAAGGGGAGCCTCTCTAATAATCTAAGGGGAAAGTAGTGAATGGGAATGAAGGAATCGAATGAAAAGGGAGAAATAGAAGAGAACAGATGCCTTTGAATAGTGTCTTCCCTTTGATATACAAACATTCATTTGCGTTTGGAAAGCTTCAATCGCATTCAGAGCGTTCGATGATTCTCGAAGTCGTTCGGGACGTTCGGGAGCTATCGGGAGTGTTCGGAGGGTTCGAGTTCATTTTCGAAGGATTTGGTAGGCGTCTAGTATTCGTATAGTTGAATATACGGTGCTCAGGGGACGGAGGGGTTGTATCAACGTACTGATGCTAAGTGGGAAAATCCCCAGTCACCTTTGTTGTGATTTGTTGAGTTGATGGGAGGGATCCCAAGGATGTTTGGGATGTAGGATATTGCCGCATAGCGCAAGCTGCCTACATCATCCACGCGAGCATTGCATGCATGCTTGTCAAGCTATGAAAAAGTAATATCAATTGATATCGCAAAGTGAGAGAGACAGGCTACATACAAATAAAATAAACTCGTGAAGAATCTCAGTATCAGAGTCGCCATCCACACCCTGGATGTGATCCTTCAGACTTGGTATAAGTTCCAAAATTGCATGGTAGGTGCGAATTGAATCTTGATGCTCCTCAGGTTCACTGGATGAACCATGTGAATGTAATAACTGTAATATTAGCAATGTATATGCACAGATCACCTACTGGCTCGAAATCCCCCCCAGGGATCCCTTCCGATTGCCAGCCAATCTGTAATACCTGCAGAATATTGACAAAGGGACCAATGATACAGGGAATCAACCGCACTGAATCCCTATGCCCCTCGAGTGACAATCTATATGTATAATGTTAGTCTTTGGAATACAGTAGAAAGCTCTACTTCTTGGTACTTTGGCTTTTTGTTAGCAGACGTCAACAAGTCCCCAAGGTGATGTAGACCACACTTGCGAGCCTGCAAGTCTTCGTTATTCTAAGATGTCCATTAGTAATCTCAGATACTGCATAAAGATGGTTACCTCGTGTGTTTCCTCATGTGTTTCATTATCAGATCCATAGTGAGAGGATCCTTCACTCTCCTGAGGCTCACTCTGATGTAATTGTCGCAACTTGTTTGAGCTTTTGCCACCGTTCTTGACATGTCTAGGGTTTACTGATAGGGTTGGACTTGGTTGACAATGGTTGGGCTGACGATAGCTAGCAGGAGGGGCCTGCAAAGCTGCTGCCAGTGGTGCAGCCCATTTTTTGGAAGGGTGTCCAGGCATGAAGACTTAGAGAAATGGAATGGAATGGAACGGACTTGGATAATATACTTTGGGGCAAGCTCACATGCTCATATAAGATGCATTTTCAACCTTATCGATCATTCTCAGAGGGCCCAATGCTACGGTGTATTCTACTGTTCTGGCTCTTCATTATGTTCACCTGCCTTGCTTGCCAACAAACCTTCAAGGAGAATCATGGACTCAAGGTTCACATCAGGCACTGCAAGAAGAATACAGCTTTGACCGCAAATTCATTGAAGAGAAGGACCGAGAATTTGAAGAAAGCAGCAGCAGCAAAGCTCCAATGACGGGAAGTGCTACAGGATGTGGAGGAGGAACGTGAAGATCTTCGGGTACAACTTAATGAGGTGCGAATATCAATTTTAGAGTACTTTATCATTTATCTATCTATGAATACACTACAGATTGAAAATCTAGACCCACTACCAGAAATCGAGGCTATGTTTCATTCAGTTAGTCGGTTTGGACATAAACGCAGGCTACCTCGGGCACTTGAAGATTACCTGCCCTAGAGACTTGCTGGTCTCCCACTCCATTTGTCTCAGCCAGTTCCAAGTCAGCAGGGCACACCTGCTACTGATCGATCAGATTCTGGTCATCCGGCAGCTCTCACAGCAGAACTAGAGCTAGAGCCATCCCCACCACCCATGCCTCCTCATTTTGACACAGAACATAACCATTTCAGAGTGTATCGTCGCTATACCACTAAGCCATCCAATGATCCTGAGGATAAGTGCACGCTAGACTCATTTTGCAACTCACCGACTCTTGCAACAGCTCCCACTGATCCTTCCAATGAAAATCCTATCTGAGGATTTGGTTCTGCTATCGCATTGCAAACAAACTTCTTCACACCATTCCTCAATGCGACCGCCTTCCAGCTTATGGAATGGTTTTACAGTATAACAACTGTAAAATCTACTGCCAATCTTGATCAGCTCATTCACAATGTTCTGCTTGCCGATGATTTCAATGCCAATGACCTTCAAGGATTTAGTACAGCCCATGAACTTAGTCGGCTGGATGCTTATGACAAGACCAATCAAGCTTTCTCAGCAGAAGACAGTTGGCATGAAGCTTCTATAACCATTGTACTACCAAAAGAGAAGGTACGATAATGTTTAGCAATATGTATATTCCGATATGATAATCTTGTTGTAGATCCAACACAAATCAGAAGCTGACACACCTCAATTTGAGGTTTGCGGTGTATATTATCGTCATCTCCTTGAGGTTATGAAAGCAGCCTATCAAGATACTGCTGCTCATCGTTTTCATTGGATCCCCTTCAAGCTTTTTGTGCAGAAGAGTGGGATTCCCTCCAGTGGTGCAGAGGAATCTGAGGATGTCCGAATATTTAGTGAGATATATAATTCTGATGCGATGATTGAAGAAGATACCAAAATACGCACTCAAACCCTAAACTCTAGTGATGATCCACACATCGAGACTGCTATTGCACCAATTCTACTCTGGTCTGACTCAACTCATCTTGCAAGCTTTAGTACCGCGTCACTCTAGCCAATATACATGTTTTTCAGAAATCTCTCAAAGTATGCGTGGGGTAAACCAAGATCGTTTGCTGCCCATCATCTGGCCTATATTCCCAAGGTAAGTGTAGTCTCTTTGGCAACTTGAATGGCACTCAAAATGACTTACAGCTTCCGGACACGATACAAGATGTATATCAAAGACTCTTCGGAATTCCTGCGACCTCTGCTGTGCTCCGCTTTTGCAAGCGTGAGCTAATGCAGCAAATATGGCTTTTACTGTTAGATTCCAACTTCATGCATGCCTATGTCCATGGGATTGTGATCCTATGTGGCGATGGCATCAGACGTCGACTCTTCCCCCAATTCTTCACATATGCAGCCAATTACCCAGAGAAGTACATCAATTTCTTGACTTGAATTTGCTAGACTCAAACAATGTTTGCAGAATCTTACTCGCTTGCATTAAATACCTTGGGAACTGTCCGTGTCCCCACTGCCTGGTTGAGAAATCACAAATTCCATCCCTTGGAACCTGAATCGACCAGCAGCGTTGCAACTGGCTACATGTAGATAATCACTGGCTCCACCGTACTATTGCAACAGTCTGTAAATGGATATTTGAGAAGGGTACTGCCATTGGAAGCAAGACAATCAGCAATCTTTTGGACAAGCAATCCTGGCTTCCTACATGGGTTCAATTTTCTTTCTTTGGGTTTAACTGGCTATTGTCTGACTATTTGATAGAGTGCGTTTTCTCTGCGTCTCTCAGAATTCGACTTTAATTTCTACAACATGTTTGTTCCTGATCTTATGCATGAGTTTGAACTGGGTGTGTGGAGAGTGATTCTCACACATTTGCTTCGGATTCTCTATGCAGCAGGAAGTGATTCTATTCAGATTTTTAATCAAAGGTGTGTCTTTTATATCTGAACTTTGCATAACTGACATCTCTTGCAGGTTCCATATGGTTGCAACATTTGGCCAAGACACGATTCGTCGATTTGGGAACAATGTTTCAGCAATGCGCAAGCTTGCAGCATGGGACTTTGAAGATATCCTTCAGGTATGATAATGTTTCAATACATTATTTATTCTGCTGATAGGCGTTACGGTATTTAGTGCATCATACCAGTGGTTGAAGGCCTCTTGCCAAGCCCACACAATGAGATCATCTTAGATCTTCTCTTTGAGCTTGCAACATGGCATGCTCATGCGAAGCTCTGTCTCCACACTGAAATGACCCTGGATCTCTTTGAGTCAGTAACAAAGTCACTTGGCGCAATACTGCGTCACTTCCAATGTACGACTTGCCAAGCATTCAACACACGAGAGCTCCCAAAAGAAGAAGCTGCATGTGGGCGATGAACAGCTGCCCTTGCCACTAAAGGAATGAAAACCCAGTCAAAAGGAAAGGCAGTAGCAGCTGCTCCAAAGCCAAAACGACTCAATCTTGCCACCTACAAATTGCACGCACTTGGAGATTATGTCTCCACTATTTGCCGCTTTGGTACAACAGATAATTACACAACACAAGTGGTAAGTTTGGATTGGTTCTATACAATTTTCACTCAAGCTACTTTTAGGGGGAGCTAGAGCATCGTCGCGTCAAGAAATTTTATGCTTGGACTAACAAGAACAACCATGCACGCCAAATTGCCTGACATCAATGCCAACAAGCTCTTCTGCAAGGGATAAAAAAGCATGACAATGTTCATGGGCAGAACAAGGTCAGTTATTATGATTGTTTCAATTAGCTGCAGCATGAAGAATGTAACAGGAAGAATCACTGGCCTTTCATGAACAAGATCCACTCCCTCTCACCTCACCAAAACAACATTACCACATTTCCGATTCACAACGTTACCCAGAAGACATCACTTGATGGCTCACAAGACACTGCAATGATGGAGGAGTCAAAGTAAGTGCGAGCATGATCTCTCACTTCACTAAAATGAATGCCAGTGATATTTCATATTTCAGGATTTCATGCGAAAACTAAAGGACCATCTACTTGCCTGACTGAAGAGCATTCCATATGATGGTGATGAACATGTATTTACTGACCTCAAGCGGGATACTATCTGATTCCAGAACAACCGGATGTATCGTCATAAGGTCATTCAAATCAACTATACAATGTACGACATGTGTTGGGCTCAAGATTCCATCAATCCCTGTACTCAGCCTTACATCATGATATCTGCACATGAAGATGAGACAGAAGATGAGCATCCCTACTGGTACGCTTGCATCATCAGCATCTTCCATGTGAATGTTAGACATACTGATTCACAACACTCTGAGCCCCAATGAATGGACTTCCTTTGGGTCCGTTGGTTTGGTAGAGATCTCACTGCACCAGGTGGATTCAAGACACATCGTTTACATCGTATTGGATTTCTCGATTCAAGTGAGCCAAGCACCTTTGGATTCCTTGATCCAAATGAAGTCCTTCACGCAGTGCACCTTATTCCCTCATTTGCATATGGACGCACCTCAGCTCTCTTAGGCAAGTCAATCGCATGGCATCAACATGAAAACGATGAAGATTGGCTCTATTACTATGTTTCTATGTATGTGATTCTGTATTCATGATGTCCCAAATCAAATATATAACAGGTTCATTGACTGTGATATGTTCATGAGGTTTCTCAGTGGTGGAGTAGGGCATAAAATGATGCGTATCAATCAAGACCTCACAGGAACTGTACCAAACGATATTGCAGAAGAAGATCTGGCTGAAGATCACCGCATGGATACCAACACAGGGAATCAAGACGAAGATGAAGATGAGCATGAAGATCGTGAGGAGCGTGAGCATGAAGGAGAAGGTGATTATAGCTACCAGTCAACTGATGGGGAGTTGGGTAATGAACAGGAAGATGATGGAGAGGTGGAGGATGAGGACTTGGGTCCAGAAGATGGGGAGGATAGTGACATTGAGGATCTTTACAGCGATGAGGGTTTTGCTCCATTGTAAATACTTGGCTTGACTTGCAATACTGTTGCATGGGACACACTGTCTTCCTACATCTTGTAAGTTCCCAATCATCATTCCCGAGGCCTTATAAGCTATTGCATGCAATGCGCTGTCTTCCTACATCTTGTAAGTTGCCTGTCATTATTCCTTAGGCCTTAGGAGCTATTACAATCCTAATCACATTATGATATTTCATTGGGATGCAATACAATACTTCGTAAGGCAGCTGAACTTTGCCCCATAGGCCTGTCCCTTGCCTTCTCATCCAACGCGATGCATTCATTCACCAGACTACCAAGCCCTTCCAAGGGTCACCTGATCTTGCAATGATTTTGCGTTTTTGCTGATGAATTGGCGTCAACATCATTATGTGCAACTAGCAGGTTCACGACACCCTCGTGCCCATACTGAGCTGCATAGGAAAGTGGAGTTTGACCATATGAGTCCTTCAAATCTGTGTGGACATCATCACACACAACCAGCAGGTTCACGACACTCGTGCCCACCCTGAGCTGCATATGAAAGTGGAGTTCGACCATCCGAGTCCTTTGAATCTGCTTCAACATCATCACGCGCAACCAGCAGCTTCACAATACCCTCATGCCCTAACTGAGACGCATACGAAAGTGGAGTTTGACCAAGCGAGTCTTTCGAATCTGCGTCAACATCATCCCGCGTGACCAGCAGGTTCACGACACCCTCATGCCCATACTGAGAGGCATACAAAAGTGGTGTTCGAACAAACGAGTCCTTTGAATCTGCGTCAACATCACGGGCAACCAGAATCATCACTGCATCCTAGCTTCCCTCCACAGCTGCATATGGAGCGGCGTTTGACAGGTGTTGTCCATTGAATTTGGATTTGCACCATTTTCCAGCTGATAACGGGCAATCTGGTCCAAGTCGAAGAGAGCAGCAATATGCACACCAGAGAAATTCTTTGGAATGTGCTGACTAAATGTGACCCAAGGCGATCAATCTACCAGCATAACTTGAGTGGCGCATGCAACTTTTGAATCATCAAGAAGAAACTTCATTGCCAAGTCCTTGACACTCTCTTGGTGCCGGCGTGCATGATGACCCCAGTTCTTGGCAGCGTAATCAAGAAATGGGTTGTCTTTCAAAAGGGAGTGGAATTCATCATCGCTGTTGGAGTAGCCACGCGCAAACACATCGAGCGAAAGATATCTGAGGCATGTTGCCGCAATATCAGTCTCAGCATTCGGAAATCGGGATTCACGTTGATTTTCAAAATACTGCTGAGTTGTATAGTCTGATTGATTGTATGCTGAGTATATTATTCAAACAATCCATGTTCCACTCACGAGCAAGGCGAATGGTACGTTGACCATCAATTACAACCAATCCAGTGCAGACGGAAGTCAGTTGTGAATCGAAAATGAGATCGTCAGAGTCCATCTCGGTCATACCGGGTGAAACAGCAAAAGCATATTGCAACTCTTCGACTGTCAGCGGTCGGCAAACATAAGTGATCCACGAAAGAACCCGTTTGCCTAGTTCTCTGTCATCTTCAGATTGTCGCTCGATTCGATCCAGAGCTTGATCGTAAATAGCATTGATGTCACTTGGTAAGTGATCGAGAGCCTTCTTGACTCCTTTGACATTTTTCTGTTGTGTCAACATGTTCATGTGCAAGCGTGCCACTAAAAACCTTCTCGGCAGTTCAGAAGTAAAACAGTCATATAATATCAGAGACACTTACATGCCTTTCACATTCTCAACAACCTTTGTTACGATAATTTCTTGCAGTTTAATCAGATGAGGATGCTTCCAGAAATTGTTGCTCGATCGAAGGCAGGTATCGCGAGGTCACCATAATGTTGACAGGTCCGGTCAAAGATTGAAGAGAGCTCAGGAGGTTCGCTCGCAATCCATCACTTTCAGAGCATTCGTCCAAGCCGTCGACGACATTGAATACTTTTGCGTATGTCTTGATTTCCGTCTTCAATGCGTCGGTAACCTCATTGAGTGTGGGAAGTGTGTTTTTATTTTGATGAGAGCGATGGAACACTTTGATATGGTCAGATATTGCCGGACTGGCTTGCACCAATTGCTTAAGCAGACTCGCAATGAGGTTCGTGGGAGTTTGCATGGTCTGCTCTTTATAGTTGCAATAGATGCATGTGACGCCAACATTGTAATCGAAGACCGTCCGGAGATGGTTTACGACAATAGACCTAGCAAATAACCGTAATCAGCTTCGGGTGAACAAGCAACTTCAAATGATTATATCACGAAAGGATTGTCTTTCCAGCACCGGCTGTTCAACTAATAAGATTGATATCACCGATGGAGGTAAATCTTACGATTTCCAGGACACCACAATACCTGTGACATCCGATTGCGCCATTTCTGAAATGTTTCGGATTCGAGGAGCCAACGTCCAGTACCATCTTTACTCTTCTCAAAAAAATCACTCTGCGTTGCTGAGAAGTTAAGTTTTGACAGCCATTCTGTGATGTTGCGACGTTCTTGGTCTTATCATCGACACATTAGTAAATGCACCCCCTAAAGCAGATTCAGTGCAGCAGCTTACCTGGCTCGAAACTTGAGTGAATAATATTGGTCTGATTCGTACCAACTGTGTTGACTGTCGACCTCACTATGGATGTCGCCATGCTTTGACGCGGTCAATCACGTGAACACAGCAATAAAAAAAACTCTCGATCTCACTCTTGTCGATATTTTTACTGGGATTCACCCACCAAATTTCCGCTTGCATTCCACTATATAGAACAATATCAGAAACATGTCGGTTCGTTCAATCTCGATGTTTAAATCACCCAGCAGCTGTTATGACAATTCTTCCAGATTGATTCTTTTGACGAATCCTTGCTTGATCAATATACTGACGACGAAATAATCCAATTCGTGGACAATTCTCCCGCCCTCGTCACCACCCGAGTTGAAGCCACAAAGGGCTTGTCTCACGGCCTCATTGCGAAGTTTGTATCACGCGACGCTTACGATGATGAAGTAGAAGCACTCGAGTTAACAAGGAAACTTGGCATCCTTGTCCCTGCTCTTCGCCGCAGAGTGGCTCGGGATACCGATACGAACGATTGTATTCTCATAATGGACCGTATCCACGGATGTACCTTGGAGGAGCTATGGTCCAAAATCGGATGGTGGAAAACGTTGTCGGTAGCATGGCAGTTAAGGCGCTACTTACGAATTATGCGTAGAGTTACCTCCCCGACGGCGGGCGGACTTTCGACTGGTTTGACCCGTTCACTATGTTTGGAGTGCATCCATGGCCCTGTGCGGAATGCCTCACCAGAGGTATTCACCAATTATCTTAACTGGTGGCTGACTAGCTGCCGCCCTACATACCTCCGCCCGCGTAGGGATCTCCTGCTCGAGCCCTTACCCGAACACACATTCATTCACCAAGATCTTGCTCCCCGTAACATGATTCTCGACACTCAGAACCGTTTGTGGCTCGTCGACTGGGGCTATGCAGGATATTATCCTATTTATTTCGAATACAACTCAATCGAGACCACCGCGATGCCCTGGATCTATGCCTCATCTTGGAGATCGCGTTTGGCACGGTGGCGTTGGGCTTTTTTGCGGTGGATCGCGGCGGGCCAAGCTAGGCCTCACCCCAAACAATGCAAGGCATTAGCGGAGGTACACCGCCGCTCATGCATTTTCAGGCTTGATCGGTCACAATACTCAGAAGGATAAATGTACATCAACCCTGCCTTATTATTCGGTACTAGCAAAGGTTTTCACACCCCAAAATTGAAAGGCGAACCCCATCCCCTAGGTATTGTCAAATGCTTTGAGTTACTGTCTTCATATATATTTACAACATTTGCTAGTGTGGGTGCACAAAGGAAGCGAGGCTAAGCTAATATACATGGGGTGGTCGGCGACGTTGTTTGCGAGCAATGTGCCATGGCCCCCCACTTGGGAGATGATGAGGTTATGTATTCAGTTGACCTTGACAACACTGGTGACGCGATTTGACATGAATCAACGCAAGAAATGACTATCGAGGGTGACATTTGCCCGGGTCCTTCCATCCTCTAGCCTGATCCATGTCTGTATGCTCGCTCCGGGAGCGGCAGAACTGAAGACGATGTTGCGGACGCCGTGGTCCCAGCCAGCATGAGAGTATCCTCCGTACCTTTAAACACACAAGTGATTGGTGGAATGACCAGATGAAGGATGGGGTACAAGGACCGTAAGGGATCGAGAGGGAGTAGATCAGATGGTGTACATGTATCAAGCGACTCACCCCGAATGTTTATCAAAGCAGAATATAACGTCCTTGGTTGGTTCTCGAGCACACCACTCGTTCCCATGATCTAGGCATATCGGACGGTCAGTGATTCAATGTAAGTCCCTGATGAGAGAAACTCCGCCACGCGTAAGAACTCACCATGACCAGAGATAACGACCCGCAGGTTCTTCACATATTGGTTCAGAGCATCCCAGAACGGTTGGTCCAGACCGACTTCACCAGGTTGTGATGATTGTGTCGACCCCTCACCCAAGACATCCGCTATCGAATTAGACGTCAGATACTCAAACAACATGACCCAGACATATAGACAAGGAACATACCATTCAGGCCGGGATTCTGTGTGCTGTTGAGAGTAGCCTGTACGGCTTGGATCACATTGCTTAAGAACGTTATAAACGAGAAAGAAACGCAATCGTGGTTTTAGTCCGAATGTGGCCAGAGAAATTTGATACATACGGTGGGATGTGTACAAATGCGAGAGCACTCCGGGTTTCCCCTGGACCCCATAGGCCCTCCATTGCAGTGGTCTCGGCCTGGATCCAGTCTGCTACAGTTGGGTCAACGTAGTCTGGCACTGGAGTAGAGATCGTTCCGGTGGACCATCCGCCTGTCAACGATGAAATGGATTATCACGCCAGGCCAAG
This sequence comes from Porpolomopsis calyptriformis, assembly GCA_951640195.1. Classification (NCBI taxonomy): domain Eukaryota; kingdom Fungi; phylum Basidiomycota; class Agaricomycetes; order Agaricales; family Hygrophoraceae; genus Porpolomopsis; species Porpolomopsis calyptriformis. The sequence continues at coordinate 116,066 of OX621175.1, forward strand.
TAGTAGATGATAATGTGTCAAGGGAGAAGTACACACCACGGGAGTCGAAAAACCACAGAACTAGAGCCGGGACTCGGTCTAGGAGGGAATTTCAAGTGAATTGGGGATGGGCGCACGGAAAAATGAGTTTTGTCGTACCATGGACGTGCTTGTATATCTGCAGGAAGGAGAAGGATCAGATTTTCGGGATCGTAAGTGTTGATGATACACACTGGTACCCAATAGTTACCGGGACCTTCCTCGCCTCCAATCCCTGGAGGTGCTCGGCGCGTGTAACTGAGGGGAGCGACCTTCTGCTCACGAAGAATCTCTTCAAGATGTGTGATGTTGGGTTCGTTATCATGATTCTGCGGAACAAAGGTCAGTTCTAGGGGCATCACGAATCAGAGGTTCACAAGAGAGAAGGATCGGAGAGGATAAAGAGGTAAGGGGACTTACGCCATGTGTAGAAGAGAAAGGAATCTTGGCACTGTTCAAAGGAGCGACGATCTCGTCCATAAGACAAGTAGAATTCTCTCGAAATGTGTCTGAATGTAATCATATGTACAAGCGGGGAAGTCTGGACGAATGACATACTTTCTCCGGTGATCAGATCCCCATTCAGAACTCTGATGTGAAGACCCGTTAAGGATCCCACCTTGGTCACGGTAGAGGAACGCACACGTAGTCTGGCTTTTCGTCACCCAGAACCGTATTCATCAGTCGTGCACTGTTGACATCTTGTTCTGGGCCCCATGCGTCCCAAGGATTCTCGCCTGATAGAAGAAGAAGAAGCTGAGATGGCTTTATCGAGCCGGATATCTCACCATAATGAAGATCGGAGAAAACGGTTAGTTTGAATGTTCCATCAGGGCGGAAGGTCAGCCGGGGCTTGTGTGGGTAGGGGTTGAGATTAGGGCGATGATGGAGAGGATACTCTGGCCAGATGTTTCGAGTGTTCTGGACGACAAGCTAGTTCGAGAAAACCCACATACGATTCGATAAGGGGGCGGCTCTCGCGGACTGGTAAACGCAATACAAGGCAAATACGAAAAGGGTAGATTTCATAGTTGGGCACGATCGTTCAGATGGCTGTGTATGGATAGCATCAGCAAAAGTGCAATAGAAAGGTCAGGCTCGGTAAGCACAGACATTGTCCACAATTGGGGACAATTTCCACCTTCTAGGTACCACCATGTATGCCATGAGACTGACTTAAAAAATGACAATGTACCATACAAAATGACAATTTAGTTGCTGAATGACAAACTTGCTGAAAAACTGCAAGGCAGTCCAAAGCCATCCATTGCTAGACCTTGAGGGAAAAGGTTGGGACAGTATACATTGTACACCATGTGAGGTTATCTTGACAGTGTCATACAGTTCAGCACAATGCAGTGTATTGTTCTACCAAAGTACATGATATGGAAGTGAATTCCATCAAGTCCGAAAACATTGGATCAATGCAGCGAAGCGAATGCAGGGTATGAGTGATGAAGGTATGCAGCGAGGAGGCGAATGCGGAAGAATTAGATGAGGGGCGGAAACTTGAAAGTACCCAAGTATCAGAGATATATTTTTTCTTTTTCCTTTGCTCGTCTATTCCCATTTACATCAGACAGTTTACACCAATAGCCGCTTAGCCACCCAAGCTCTGCTTAGTAATACAAGGTGACCAAGCCATATCTATATTTAGTCAACCATCACTCTCCTTATCTACATGACTCATCCATAGTTGTTACGACTCACACGTAGTCAATATGACTCATACTTAGCTAGTATATAAAGCTAGCAGTAGATAGACTTAGGATAAGTCTGTTTCTTTCGTTAACACCCCAATCAGTAGTCTTCCAACCCTTTAAAACCCTACACCCAGAGCCTGAAGTAAAACCTTGCGATCAACCCTAGACTGCTGTCTAACAAGAAACAGACTTCCTTCTTGCTCACTCCACGCTATACAACCCCTACTCTGTCTGGCCAGTGCTGAAGGTCTTCACCCACGAGATCAATTTCACCACCCAGACATTAACATCGATTAGGCTTGCTCTCTCCCCTTGTATTCCCGTCAAGCCCCCCAATATCCAACTGCCACCGTTCCACCAATGGTTTTGACTCGTTCATCATCCACTATCCCTCACCCTGCTATCCCTCTCTCCCAGGAAGGCTCTCTCCCTCCTGCCCCAGCTCCCATCCCCAACGAGATGGTTGACCCTGCCCAAGAAGAAGAAGAACAAGAAGAAGAAGAACAAGCAGGTCCCTCTCACTCAAAAGGGAAAGGTCGAGCTGAGGACAATGATGAGGATGAAGAAGAAGATCCACGCGTAGCCTTTGAGATCATGAAGCAGGATTATCAACAATTGCTGCAGGTCCAACAAGACCAAGTGCAAGCGAGTCATAGAATCGAACAACAACTTCAAGTATTGATGGCCAACCTCATAGGCCCCCAACCTGTCCCTGCCCCTCTTGGGCTATTCCCACAACCTCTCCAAGCACCCCCAGTATTCCCCCAACCTGTCCCTGCCCCTGCCCCTGTCCCTGCCCCTGCCCCTGCCCCCGCCAAGATCAAAATGAACCCTCCTGATGAATTCTCTGGTGATCCCACCAAGCTCCGCAACTTCCTGCGTCAAGTGAAGTTGAATCATTTGGGATGACCAGGAATCTCAGAGGCCGACAAGATTATCTATGCCTTGTCGTTTATGATTGGAGGAAATGCAGAACCATGGGCTGAGCATCAAGTAGACACTTACACAACGTTGAACTGGGTTGGTGCCGATTGGGCTGTCTTTGAACAAGCCCTTGTCCGAGACTTTGGAGACTTGGACCCCAAGTCAACTGCTCAACTGAAGATCAAGGACGTTAAGCAGTTCAACAAGAGCGCTGAGGAGTACAACATCAATTTCAATCGATGGGCCCATGATACTGGATACGGACAAGAAGCTTCGGTGACTTTGTATAAAGACGGACTCAACCCCTCCCTTTTGCGACAGATCTACCTTTCAGATTGTCAACCCACCACCCTCTTTGAATGGCAGTCTCGTACTGCTGAACTTGACAGACAACATCGAGAATTTTTGGCTAGAACATCTTCTAAGCCCCAGACTCGCAACACTCGCATCACCAACACCCCCTACCGACAAGGACCACCTGCTGGTCCCTCCACCTATTCCAACCCTGCTGCCCCCAGAATCAAACAAGAAGAAAAGCCTGCTTCACTAGGAGGAATTCCCAAAGGAGCATGTTTCAACTGTAGACGATTTGGCCACTTTGCCAGTTCTTGTCCCAATGCTCCTAGGACGAGTACTTCTGGTTCTGGAAGCCGCCCCTTCACCCCAGCAGCTAGAGGTCGTGGAGGAAAGAAACCTGGTCGAGGAAGAAATGTTCGAGTTCTGGAGACCCCAGCCTCGATTGAGGAGGTCAACTCCAATGAAGATTCTCGTCAAGACTTCGAGAAGTGTGGTATCGTCAACTGGGAGCCTAAGAGGAAAGAAGAGCTGAAGAGAGCTTTGGAGAAACAGGGTTTTTGAACAGTCCAGACAATAGCTCGTGCGTTGCAGACTCCTTTTCTATGTGTACCACTACCCCTATGCAATCTATTTCCCAAATTCTTGGTGCACTTGATTCGAGCGAAGAAGCTTTAACCATACCCCTTTGGTTGGAGACCACAGACACTGGTAGACGAATTGCCGCCAGTGCATTGATAGACTCTGGCGCCTCTGGATGCTTTATAAACTGGAATTTTGTGCAGGAGCGCGATATCCCTTTTTATCGATTGGAAGGACCAATCCCCATGTGGAACGCAGATGGGACAGACAACCGAGGAGGTCCCATCGAATATGCTGTAGACCTGTGGATGGAGACGCCGGATTTTCCTAGGGAACGAACCCATTTGGAAGTGACAAATTTAGGAGATATGATACAGGTTATCCTCGGCTACCCGTGGCTCAAACGTAACGATCCCCTGGTTGACTGGAAGGCTGGAACACTGACTTCACGTCAGACTGTGGCCCCAACCAAGACTTCTCAGGCTGGAGTGATAGTGTTACGAGTAGGCTCTACGTTGAATGGCGACTCCTACGCCAAGATTATCAGATTGGTCTCACTGGGAGACCATGCAAGACCCACTACTATGGAGGAAGATATGAAGAAGTATGTGCCGAAGAAATACTGGAGGCACTGGAAGGTGTTTATGAAGACCACCTTTGATGAACTTCCCCCACGACGACCAGAATTTGACCATGCGATCAATCTCAAACCTACCTTTAGACCCAAGATTGGAAAGGTGTACAAACTCACTGAGTACGAACAGGGAAAGCTGAATGAATTCCTGGAGGAACAACTTGCAAGTGGATGAATACGACGATCAAACTCCAAACAAGCTGCCTCATTCTTCTTTGCTGCCAAAGGTGAAGAAGTTAATGCCCAAGGACAAGATGCTGGACTATGTCCAATCCAAGACTATCGCTATCTGAATGCTCACACAATCCCAGATGCCTATCCCTTACCTCTCATCTCTGAGATTATTCAACAGACCAAGTTATCAGAAGCGGAACTGTTCACAGTCATGGATATCCGATGGGGCTTTAACAATATTCGTATCAAAGAAGGAGATGAATGGAAAGGAGCCTTCAACACTCGACGAGGGCTGTTCGAGCCCACCGTTATGTTCTTTGGAATGCAAAACTCGCCTGCCTCCTTCCAACAAATGATCGACATTCTCTTCAAAGAGGTTATCGATTCCAAGCAGGTCCATATCTATATTGATGATATCCTGATCATGGGAAAGGACCTCACTGAACTCACCTATTGGATGGAACAAACTCTAGAGATCATGGAGAAGAATCAACTGTCCTGCAAACCTGTCAAGTGCCAGTTCGAGAAAAAGGAAGTGATTTATCTGGGGATGATGATCTCTAAAGGCCACATTGCTATTAACCCCAAGAAGGTTGAGGCGATCAGAACCTGGCCTATCCCCCAGAAGAAACGAGATCTCCAATCCTTCCTTGGCACTGCCAACTTTTGGCGGAGGTTTATCAAGGATTACTCCCTGATTGCTCGTCCTCTTAATGAGCTCCTACGAAAGGATCAAGAATGGATTTGGACCCCTAAGCAACAACGTGCTTTTGATACCCTCAAGAATGCGCTTACCTCTGCTCCTGTTTTGAGGACCCCGAAGCCAGACCTTCCTTACCTTCTGGAGATGGATGCTTCTGGTGTTGCACTGGGTGCAGTCTTGACCCAGAAAGAGAATGACGAAGAAGATTGGCATCCCATTGGCTTCTACTCCAAGACCCTCCTCCCAGCTGAACGAAATTACCCCACCCATGACCAAGAGCTTTTGGCCATCATATCTGCCTTGAATGAATGGAGATACCTTCTACAAGGGACACGACAGCCTATTATGATCAAGACTGATAACCAGTCCCTCCAATATTTCATGACCAGTCATCAACTCTCCAGGCGCCAGGCTAGATGGTCTGAATTTTTAGCTTGCTTTTGGTTCAGAATCAGCTACCAGCCTAGAATCAAGAATAAGGCTGATGGACTCTCCAAGCGTCCAGATCATTACCTGGAGTCTTATGAGGAGGTGGAGGACAAGGTCCTTCTGCCAAAAGAACTTTTTGTCAATGCGCTTTTCATCAATGCGATTATCAGTTTATCGTCCCCTAACTTTTTATCCAAGCTTTGTTTTCATTCCCCCCTACCTCTCGAGATTATGGCCAAAATTGAAGATCCCTCTTCCGGATACACCCACGTAGATGGCATTGTGCGCGATGCTGGAGATCGTATAGTTGTGCCAAAGGATGTATCTTTGCGCACAGAAATTATTCGATTGACCCACGACACACCCACTGGTGGCCATCCCGGTATTGAGAAGACGAAGGAATTGCTCCTCCGTAATTACACATGGGAAGGTGCCCCACAAGATATCACCAATTACGTGAAGTCCTGCCTTGCTTGTCAACAGACCAAGGTTTATCCACAGAAACCCACTGGACTTCTCCAACCGTTACCCCCTCCTACTAAACCGTGGCAACAGATCACTGCTGATCTTATCGTGGAACTCCCTAACTCAAAAGGATTCGATGCTATTCTAGTTGTGGTGGACAGATTCACCAAACGGGCTCACTTCATCCCAACAACTGGAAACCTGTCTGCTAAAGGAACTGCTGCGCTATTTCAAGAACATGTCTGGAAGCACCATGGATGGCCAGAGAAGATCATTACCGATCGAGGAACCCAATTCTCATCGAAGTTTGCTACATCATTGGATGAACTCCTAGGAACCACTTCTGGGCTTTCTACCGCCTATCACCCCCAAACAGATGGACAAACTGAACGAACCAATCAAGAGTTAGAGCAGTACGTACAGCTCTACACTAACTTCATGCAAGACGATTGGAAAGATTGGTTAGCTCCGGCGGAGTTCACTTATAACAACTGAGAACATTCCTCCACTCACCAATCCCCCTTCTGGCTTGAATATGGCCGACACCCTCACACCCCCTTATCAGTTCCAACCCAAACCTCAAATCCCAATGCCAACGAGTTTTATGTGCAGCTTACTAGAGCTAGAGAGAATGCTGAAGAGTCTCTTCAAAAGACCGCTAACTCAATGAAGCTCTATGCCGATCGAAAATGTCAAAAGGAACCCACGTTTTACGAAGGACAAAGGGTCTGGCTTGATGCCAAGAATTTGAAAACTGGCCGGCCCGCAAAGAAACTGGATGTCCGCCGGCTCGGACCTTTTATGATTCTAAAACAAGTATCACCTGTGGCTTACCGACTAAAGCTACCGCTGTCATGGAGGATTCATCCCGTGTTTCACGTTTCACTACTCAAGGCTCTAGAAGAGAATCTCGATCTCCACCCCCCAATTGGAGAAGATGACAATCTCTGACCACCTCCGGATGTGATCGAAGGAGAGCCCGAGTATGAAGTGGAATGTATTCTCAATCACACCCCAGGAAAACGGAACCGACAATACCTAATCAAGTGGAAAGGCTACCCGATAGAGGCAGCCACCTGGGAACCACGATGGAACCTCAAGCACGCAAAAGACGTCTTAATGAATTATGAAAAGTCTATTCAAGCAGCGATTTAACTCTCTTTTACGAATACTACCGACATCACGATCGTTGAATCTCCTTTTCTCCTTTTCAATCTCCGACAATTATAAGGACTTCCCCTTTCCAACAATCATCAAAAGAAGCATGAAATGCCCCGTGAAGTTCGTTACGCCTGCAAGTCGACTGGGAGGCGTCCACCCCGAGGGAACCCCACCGCTTCTACCTCCAACCTCCCCCCCGATTCTTCTTCCTCCTCTTCCTCATCCGACAGTGTCTTGGTTACCTGATGGTTCAAGAAGCCAAAGCGACGTACCGATACTATCGACAAGCCGGGACGAAACCGTAACTATCGAGGGCTCCCCTTTGCCAAGGTCGAGCACCTATCTGGGTGTCCTGAAACCTACGTCCCATTTATTTCTGGAGCACGTCGATGTGAACTTAACTACGACCGTCACTGGTACACATTCGACAAGGACAGCGACTTTGACGACAAGAAGAATCAACTTGAAGATTGGCTGGAGGCATACCAAGTTGGGCGCCAACTTTTGATGGTTATACCGGACCAGGACGAATCCGACGTCACCACCCCCACTATCCCCGAAGACCCCATCTCGCACCGCATCCATCGCGTCGCCGACCGACTCTATGCTGCCCGAAACGGGTACTGCTCGATGATGGATGCCAAGTACGAAAGGATCCTTGACCTGGAGGAGAATGCTGTGATGTGTAGGGAGCTGGCTGAAACTTGGTTGCAATGTGCCCGGGAGTTGGATGGCCGTTACCACTGGTTTGACCCAGATGGACACCTGCTTCAACCCCCAGTTTATGATGGCGCGACCTAGGGACCGGATGCTGTTCCCGAATGAACAGTATTCCTTACGCCTCCCTTCTGGATGTGTGGTTAGAGAAGGTGATATCTACTGGAGAGTTGAGGAAAAGCATACCTAGTGGATAGTCTTTGATCTGACATCTGTCCACTCATCCCTCCTCTTCATCGCTCACCTATCTCATCACCCCTCTACCCACCTCTACCATCCCTTTACACCTCCCCTTGACACCCTTCCTTCGCTTCGAAGGGTCTTCTCAAAATTCGGGACGAATTTCCTTTTTGTGGAGGTGAATGTCAGAGATATATTTTTTCTTTTTCCTTTGCTCGTCTATTCCCATTTACATCAGACAGTTTACACCAATAGCCGCTTAGCCACCCAAGCTCTGCTTAGTAATACAAGGTGACCAAGCCATATCTATATTTAGTCAACCATCACTCTCCTTATCTACATGACTCATCCATAGTCGTTACGACTCACACATAGTCAATATGACTCATACTTAGCTAGTATATAAAGCTAGCAGTAGATAGACTTAGGATAAGTCTGTTTCTTTCGTTAACACCCCAATCAGTAGTCTTCCAACCCTTTAAAACCCTACACCCAGAGCCTGAAGTAAAACCTTGCGATCAACCCTAGACTGCCGTCTAACACCGAGACAGCATATGGAGACCGCGAGGCAGTATGTGAGACGGGAAGGCGAATGGAAGACGGTGAATATTATGACAAGGCATATGCGACAGGGTGCGACACAGCGTATGGGAGGCAGTGAGAATATGCGAGACAGTGGTGGTGAATCTGAGTAACAAAAGAAGTGAGTAGAGACGGAGAGGGTTAGTTACGCCTGGCTTTTTTGTGTTGTACTGCCTTCCCTTTGGCAGCAGTCTTGCGAGCCCTACTGATGTTTTGATGAGATGGGGAGGGTTCTCGCGACGGGCCTGGACTGTTGCGAGCACTGCCCGTATCGCCACGGTGAGAATTATTTTCAATGTCAGAACTGAGCGGAGAGGGAGGGTCTTGGGGAGTAGGAGCGCGTTGGCATTGGCGCGGTCCCACAGGCTCCTGCGACGGTCCAGCGTGGGGAGTCGTATGGCGTTCCAGTTCTCTCGGTGGATGTTCACATTGCTGTTGATGCGCAGGATCCCTGTCTTGCCTTGCATTGGCTGCCATAGTGAGCTCTCGACGCAGGTGGCATTGCTCAAACATGTCCGAAATGTCGTTTGATTTTGGCGCCTCAGTGTGTTGATTTTCTGCCATTGTCCCTTTAAAAACTTGCCTGTTACATACAGTCAGTAGCAACTTGAGTATAAATGCGAAAGGATTACTCGTTCCACCATTCAAGGGTGTCAATAGACCACTCATGGCCAGGGCACTGCTTGAACATCTCCACAATCGCATTGAAGAAGTCTTCCTTGTCGAACAGCTTGTCTTCCAGTTTCCAGTTGTCCTCTGAACAGAGGAACCAGCGGGTCTGCAAAGTTCTTCAGTATTTGGGATGTACAATGTGAAAAAGAAAACTTACATGTAAAGCAGCATAAGCAATCGTGCGAGGGGTTACACATTCCAGATCATTTAACTTCGCTTGACCTGCTTTTGTGCGTATGGGACCCTGCGAATCATTTGCGGCAGATGATGGAGAGGTGAAAATGTGCCGCCAAACCTAGACGATGACAAGTTAATGAAGAAAAAAAGATCCGAGGAAGATTCACCCGAACAAGGAGAGGCCCTCGACAGAGACCCTTGTCGATTTCTTCGGGAGTCCATGTTTCAGGATTTTCGAAAAGAAAGACTGGTAAGTCGCGTGAAGTGACGGGCAGGGTGCCCATAGCAAGTTTTTCTAAAATTCTAAAATCGCGGTATGAGATTGAATGGATACGATATAAAAACGGCGTACCTCTCATTAGGGTTATTAAAATTTTTGAGGTATTTGATAGGGAACAGAAGGCGACCGAGAACTTGGTGATTGAAACCTCGCGTTGCGGCTTTCAGACTCTTGAGGGGGATAGCCGGATGGATGACCTTTAAGGGAAGATCGAGAGTGATGTAAGCAAGTCCGTCATTGCGCAGACTGCTAATATCATCGGAGCATGCCGCGCAAGCTCCTGAGTTCATCTAAAGGGAAAATGAACTGTGAACAAGTAGTTATGTAAAAATTAAACTGCACACATACCATTCTTGCGAGATCCTCCAGCTTTTCTGGATCCTTGGCGTACTTGGCCCTGTTGTTCGCAAACTCAGGTACGGCATCTAGGATCATCTTGTATGCGGTGAGAAGTTCAAGGCGTCGTTTTTCGCTCATCCTATAAGTCTATAATTAATACATGTATACGTGATTGATAAAATATGACACATACTGAATCGTTACTTCTTCTTCATCAACACGAGCATTGGCGTGTAACCTGACATCAAAGACAAGCGGAAAGAAAAGAAAAGGGTTGTAGCTACGCGCCAGCCAACGCGCGAGCTTCAAATACGGCGAGAGACGCGTTAATCTAGAATAGAACGCGTCAGTAATTTCGTGCTTATTAGTGCTAGTGGTAAAGAGACTTACTTTGGCTGCTTTCGGATTCTCTCCTCACATTGATCCTCGTCATGTCTATGTCTCAAATCTTGCTGGTCTTCATGCTCAGAGTTATCACTCTCATCGCGTGCTGGCATGGTGGGTGGATGTTGGAGGTTGGGGGGACTTAAGAGAAACTTTAATTGCAATAAACACGTGATATGATATTACCTCTGTTCAAAGCATTCTGAGTCCTCACACCAATGACCTTTGTGTGTTCAGGATGCGGAAGGCAGTTCCACAATGCCCATGGACTCACCAGGCATAGAAACTCGTGCAAAAAGGCCCTCCAGAGGATTTCGCGCATCATCCAGAAAGATCAAGAGCGATCGGAGGCCGAACGAGCTGCAAAAATTGCTCGGCGATTTGGTGGAGATATCGGGGAGGAACTGGGAGGCCTGGAAGTAGATAACATACTGGTATGTCTTATGATTTTTATCTAGAGCTTCGCAACTTACGGGAAACGATAGCTTGCAAGCGAGGATTATACTGATGCACACATAGCTGATCCGCCTGCGTTCGCACTGCAAGCAACTTGGTCTGGCCGCGTCAGGTGATTTCCTAAACAATATAATGACTACCTTCTATCATCTACAACACATATGCCCCATATGCCCCCACCCATTCCCCGTGTTTCATCCCGAATGGCTCGAGAAATTGGGCCACAAGTCCCTGACCCTCCACCTCAAGTTCGTGACCCCCTCTCTGACCTGCCTTTCTATGAAACTGAGCCAAATGAATATGGCCTTTTCCGACGATACCCTACGATGCCAACACATGAACCTGACCAAGACGTCTCACTGGACGATTTATGCGACGCCCCTGGACTTGCTGTCCGTGATCGTACCACTCAAAACTGGTGGTCTGGCCTTAGCGAATCTTTTTCTACCATTACAAAGAATCTGTATGCGCCCTACCACAACTCGACGGTTTTCAATTTAATGTCGTGGTACTACAATGGCTCAAATACGAAATCTGCAGCAGACCTCGATGCCCTCATCAAAAATGTCATTCACACAGACAGATTTAATGCAGAGCACTTAGCAAACTTCAGTGCTGCTAGAGAGAACAGACGCCTCGATGAATACACGGACGCTGGGTTTTCAGAGAAGGATGGGTGGAAAGAGACGTCAGTTTTTATACCGCTCCCTGGAGAAAACTGAGAACACACATCAAATGAGGATTCTGCGCCAAAATTCGAGGTCAAAAACGTGTTCTATCAACGTATAATTGAGGTCATCAAACATGTGTTTCAAGACCCAACTGCAAAATCGTTTCATTTCACACCCTTTGAACTTTTTTGGCAGCAATCTCTGGATACACCACTGGAACATGTAATTTCGGAACTGTACAACTCTGACGCGTTTTTGGATGAACACAAGAAGATCGCCAAGCAGCTAGAACCTGGGTGCCAACGCGAGACGGTAATTGCAGCGATCATGCTGTGGTCCGATGCTATGCACCTGGTGAATTTTGGGACAGCATCCCTCTGGCCAATCTATTTGTATTTTGGGAATCAGTCCAAGTACGCGCGAGGTAAACCTACCTCGTTTTCGGGCCACCACATGGCCTATATCCCACCGGTACGTTCATTTTTTCACCAATGAAATGATTCGCACATCTCACGAAATTCACAATAGCTACCAGATGAAATACAAGATGCCTACAGGGGAATTTTCGGTAAAAGCGCCAGCCCCGCGGTGCTCACGCAGTTGAAGCGTGAACTCATCCATGCCATCTGGAAAGTCATCCTTGATGGGGACTTCGAGCATGCGTACAAACACAGCATCATTATCCAATTCTCAGATGGAATCGAGCGCCGAGTGTTCCCGCGGTTATTTACATACTCAGCAGATTATCTAGAAAAGTGGGTAACTGTATTCATCTTTGCAGAATCACACTGACTATTGTATTCTAGAGTCCTTCTTACATCTATCAAGTCGTTAGGCCAATGTCCATGCCCGCGATGTTTCATCACCAAAGACAAAATCTCAAGTCTTGGCACTAAGCCAGATATGTGACGTCATGAAGATATTCGGAAAGACGACCACCCACTACGAAAAACCATAGAGATGGTTCGCGGGTGGATATTCGAGAAGGGCTATCCACTTACTAGCAAATCTATCGATAACATACTTGGCCGAAAGTCTTTGGCCCCAATTCAAGTAAGTAACGGCTTGTATTTTATATCAGAACTAACTAATGTCTCACAGAACTCATTTTCGAGTGTCTTCTCGAAACTCGACTTCAACTTTTATTCAATATTCGTACCCGATCTTTTGCACGAGTTTGAATTGGGTGTCACGGACACTTTTTCCTTTTCCCTTTTAGTCATACTTGATTAGTCTCCATTCCGTTTATCCTTCCGCTTTGCCGTTTTATATATAGACTGATCACACGCACCTTCCTTCTGACTCTTTCACGAGTCACATTCCGTTTCCGCTATTCTCTTTGTGACTCTTCACTGGTCACATTCCGGATTCCGCTTTGTAATCGTACATACAACTGACTCATGGTGACTCAGGTAGTTAGTATATAAAGCCTGATCTTTAGTCAGTAGGTTAAGTTCGATTCCTAGTTAGCTCCCCCACTCTTTAGTCGAATTCCATTTCCCTCATCAGCCCCTCCAACGCGAGAAGTAAAACCCTTCGACTACTGAATCATAACAAGAATCGAACTTCCTTCTTGCGCATCAAACTACTTCCACTCTGGATCTTGCCGAAGACTTAACAAGGTCAATCTTCTCATCCGCAGATTCAGATACTCCCTTTCAACCTATAGCATTCCAAACCCCTGCACAATCCATCATCCCCCTTTCCCCCTCGTCATCATCACTAACATCAATGCCTCAACAAGAATACGAAGCCGATCAGAGTGTTCCCGCACCCGGACCCAGTAACATTCCCCCTACCATTCGAGAAGAAGAAGAAGTCGTCGTCCCATTCAACATCGAACAAGAGCTCAGAGATCTAAGAGCACAAATCGATCAATTTCGTGGCTGGTACTACAACGAAGTCGACGTCAATGACGAACTCCGAAAGGAATTAAAAGCTCTCAAAGAAAGTCGACGAGAAGACTCAGAACCAACCACCCCTCCCCCACGACGACGATCTGTACTTCGGGGACCTGGACTTTCCCCCTCGAATCCTTTCGTTTACCCTGCAAGAAGAACCGAATCCATCCAACCTCCTCTCCCATCAACCTTTCCCACTCAACTACCTACCCAGACAACTGCCCCCTACACTTCCAGCCCCCACCAAAATCAAAATCGCCGATCCAACTGAATACGATGGAACTTCCAAGAAGCTTGAAGATTTCATTCACCAATGTCGACTCAATTTTGTGGTCAAGGACTACAACGACAAACAGAAAATCATCTACATGCTCTCTTATCTCGGTGACAGCAATCCACGGGCTTGGGGACGACTGTTCACAGAAGGAGTTGATAGAACGAAGAATTTCATATGGGACTACGCAACATTTTTGGACGATTTTAGGGAAGCTTTCGGAAGGATTAACCCAGCAGTGAAGGCGCGGATCGAGCTAGAAAAGGTGAAAATGACAGGAACGATAGAAGACTACAACCTTCGGTTCATGCAACACGCAGCAAGAACTGAGTACAACGAGACCGCTCTACTTCGGTTTTACAAAGCCGGACTCCCCCAGCCAATCCGAACGCGGATTTATTCGATGGACAACATGCCATCGACCTTGCTGGACTGGACGACGAAAGCGGCCCAGTTCGAGGAACAGTACCAGGAGCAACGAGCCGAACAAGCGTTGTGGTCAAGTCGAGACCAAAAAGGAAAGAAGTCTGAAGCCAAATCGAATCCCCGAGGAAACCCTTCCCGCTCCACCACCACCACCACTTCATCCCCGATCAAACAAGAATCGAGAGAAGCCTCTCTCAAGACAGCGAAACGAGACAACTCCTCCGTCACTTGCTACAACTGTGGCAAAAAGGGACATTACGCCAATGAATGTCAAAGCCCACGTGCTGAAGACGTTCCGGCACATCAAGAATCCTCAACTCCTACTCGAGGAAAAGGAGGAAATCGCGGTCGAGGCAAAGGACGAAATGTCCGAACGATCAATCGGGTTGATACAGAAGAATCGGAAGCGCGGATAGAGGAAGTACCGGAGGATGACGAAAAAGAGAAAAGGATGGCAAAAGACGACTTGAAGGATATGGGAATCGCGAATTGGGACAAGGAGAGACGGGCTGCGCTAGCTCGAGCGTTAAAAGAGCAAAAGGATTTTTAATCCAGCCAAGTGCAAAATGCCCGAGCACTTTGGCTGTGTCCCATGTATGTGTACCATCATCTATGAAAAGTTTTCGTTTTCTTGGCACACTTGAACAGGGCAAAGGCGCTCTCGAATTCTATCTTTGGATCACGAGTGCCGACAATCTTCGATGAGTGGCTATCATAGCACTCATTGACTCTGGCGCCTCAGGGAATTTTATTGACGAAGCATTCGTTCGTCAAATGGAGATATCGACCTATCTGTTGGATGAGGTTGTACCAGTACGAAACGCTGATGGTTCCGAGAACTGAGGAGGTCCCATCACGCACGACACAGACCTGTTTATCGAGGCACCAGATCTATCTTTTC
Organism: Porpolomopsis calyptriformis; assembly: GCA_951640195.1. NCBI lineage: Eukaryota > Fungi > Basidiomycota > Agaricomycetes > Agaricales > Hygrophoraceae > Porpolomopsis > Porpolomopsis calyptriformis. The sequence continues at coordinate 131,113 of OX621175.1, forward strand.
GAGAACGAATCCGGTTGGAGGTCACCAACTTAGGAGGAAAACAACAGGTTATCCTCGGCTTCCCATGGCTCTTGCGACACAACCCCACCATCAATTGGACAAAAGGCACCTTAACCTTTGCGTCTGGTGACACGCTGTTCAGTAGTATGCGAGTCGGAGTGTTGCCCCCACAGGAAGAACTCTATGTCTTTGATTCGAGTCTGAAACATGACTCCTTTATCCGTTTGGTCAGAGTTGACCACTCCCGACCAGTTTCCATCGAGGAGGACATCAAATCTTTCATTCCCAGTCGTTATCACAATTTCTGGCGTGTTTTCCATACCACAGAATTCGACAAACTTCCTCCTCGACGTCCCTTTGATCATGCGATCAACCTCTACCCGAACACCAAATTTCAAGTTGGAAAACTCTATCCCCTTTCCCCCTATGAACAGGTGGAACTTAATAAGTTTATTGACGAAAATCTCAGAACAGGTCGGATACGTCCATCGAAATCACCACAAGCTGCTCCTTTCTTCTTTGCGAAAAAGGCCGAAGAGATCAATGCCAAAGGTCTCAGTGCTGGTCTACGTCCCATCCAGGACTATCGCTACATCAACTTGAAAACCATTCCTAATCGTTATCCCCTCCCCCTTCTATCGGAAATTCTCCAAGTGCCGAAGCTTGCTACTGCTTCACTCTTCACTGTCATCGATATTCGATGGGGATTTAACAACATACGACTCAAGGAAGGCGACAAATGGAAGGCAGCTTTCATCACCAATCGAGGACTCTTTGAACCGACTGTCATGTTCTTTGGACTACGAAACTCCCCAGCATCTTTTCAACGAATGATAGACGTTCTCTTTAAACCCATTCTGGACTCTGGCTGTGTTCACATCTATATTGATGACATTCTTATTATGGGCAACACCCCCGAAGAAATCCGCCACTGGACTGATGAAACCCTTAAACTCATGGAGAAGAATCAACTATCCGCCAAACCTGTCAAATGCCAAATGGAGAAGACCTCTGTTACATACCTTGGTACAATCATCAGTAAAGGTCAACTCGCTATCAATCCAAAAAAGGTAGACGCCATTATCAATTGGCCGACACCCCAAAAACTGCGAGACCTCCAATCCTTCCTTGGCACCACCAACTTCTGGTGTCGTTACATCAAAAGTTTCTCCTCAGTCGTTTGTCCCCTCTGTGGACTTTTGCGGAAAGACCAACCTTGGGATTGGTCTCCTTTGTGTCAAAAAGCCTTTGAACAGCTCAAATATCTCGTCACTACAGCCCCTGTCCTTCTTACCCCATGGCCAGACCTTCCTTACCTCTTGGAGACCGATGCCTCCGATTTTGGTATTGGCACGGTCTTATCTCAAAAACACGACAATGGTTGGCACCCTGTTGGCTTTTTCTCGAAGTCCCTACTCCCTGCCGAGTACAACTATCCTACCCATGACCTGGAGATGCTTGCGATCATCACTTCCCTCAAATATTGGCGCTATCTTTTAGAGGGCGCAAGGGATACTGTATTGATAAAAACAGACAATTTAGTGCTGAAGTATTTCATGCAGAACAGATCCCTCTCCAGACGACAAGCACGTTGGATGGAATTCTTAGGCAGATTCGACTTCAAGATCGAGTATTCTCCTGGAGTCAAGAACAAAGCTGATGGACTCTCTCACCGACCTGACCACTGTTGTACAGAAAAAGAAGAATTAGAAGGCCAAGCCCTCCTCCCCCCTGAACGTTTCATCAATGCTATTATTTCCATGTCCGAACCCTCTTTCATGTCAAGACTTCGCTTCCCCGACTTCAACCAAATCCCAGAGGACATTCGCATCAAATTATCTGATCCCTCTTCCGGCTACTCCTTCACTGACGGAATTGTGAGAGATGCAGGAGATTGTATTGTCGTGCCAGCAGATGTATTGCTACGCACAGAGATAATTCGATTGACCCACTCCCTACCCCATGGAGGCCATCCCGGAATCGAGAAGACACGTGAGCTTGTGTTGCGGAACTACACCTGGAGTAGTGCTGCCCCTGACATCCGTGTATTCGTATTATCCTGTCCGACCTGCCAACAAGTCAAGCTTTATCCCTCTAAACCTGCAGGTCTCCTGGAACCCATTCCCCCTTCGTCTCGACCTTGGGAAGAAATCACCGCCGATCTAATCGTGGAACTCCCCCAATCATCTGGCTACGATGCTGTTTTAGTCGTTGTCGATCGCTTTACCAAACGCGCTCATTTCGTCCCAACGACATCGAATATTTCTGCAGAAGGAGTCGCAAAACTCTTCAGGGACAACGTATGGAAACACCACAGCTGGCCAAAGAAGATCATAACCGATCGAGGAACTCAGTTCGCTTCCAAATTCGCGAAAGCTCTCAATACTCATTTGGGAATCATTTCCGGTCTATCCACTGCTTATCACCCCCAAACTGACGGTCAAACGGAACGCACCAATCAAGAACTTGAACAATACCTTCGTTTATATACAAACTTTATGCAAGACGATTGGTCCAACTGGCTATCCCCAGCTGAATTCGCATATAACAACCGACAACACTCCTCGACAAAACACACTCCCTTCTACCTTGACACTGGCCAACATCCCTTCGTCCCATCTATCCCTGCGATCCCTACTTTCAATCCCGCAGCAGATGCCTTTCACGATCATCTCACAGAAGCCCGCGAAGAAGCCACAAAAGCTCTAGAAACAACAGCCGAAACCATGAAACGCTTCGCAGATCGTAAACAGAAAGATACCCAACTCCAAATAGGTCAATTTGTTTATCTTGATACCCGTAACTTAAAAACAGGTCGTCCAACCCTCAAACTTGATGTCCGACGTACTGGACCATTCAAAGTTCTAGAAAGAATCGGGAAAGTCTCTTATCGCCTGGCCCTTCCCTTATCATGGAAAATACACGACGTCTTTCACGTTTCACTCCTGAGACCCGCTAACATTAACACCGATCTCCATCCAGAGGAAGTAGATGATAATCTCCATCCACCTCCGGATGTCATTCAGGAAAAAGAAGAATACGAGGTTGAACAAATTCTCCAACACCACGGGTCTACCCGACGTCATACATATTTGGTCAAATGGGTTGGCTATCCCATTGAAGAAGCAACCTGGGAGCCGAAGAAGAACCTCCTCCATGCGAAAGAACGAATTCTAGAATACGAACGCTCAATTCAAATGGCAACCTAATCATTCTTTCACGGTATCAACTCCCCTCGTTTATATTTTCACTTTTGTCACCTTTCCAAACTCCGACCTGTCCTTATAATCTCTTTCATCTCCGTCTTTCACCAGAAATCGACATCACTATGCCCGCAGAATGCTCACACCAAACCGCTCGCAAGTCAACCGGTGGTCGTCCACCCCACGCTCCTCGTATGTCCACTGGAGGACAACCCCCTCACCACGCTCTCCCTCCGCTCACTTCCACCTCCTCTGTCTACAGTGAAGCTGAGCTCGCCGGACAACTCTGGCAACATAACCATCGCGCGCGTAACCAGGACCTTCCCATATGGCCAGAGGAAATCGTCGCGCCACCCATCCCACCCGAGCAAATCATCGAGTTGTTACAGAAGGACGTTGAATACTACAAAAACGAAGTCGCGAGATTGAATGAGGAATTGTATAATCAAGGAATGAGCTTGGACGGAAAGAGAAGAGCGAGTGACTATTGGCGAGAACAGGCCAAACACTGGGAGGCGAAATACGAGGAAGTCACAAAGGTACTTCCCCATCTTGATTCCCTGGTTCCTCCTGTTTTCCCAGGTCCGCTCATCATTCCCCCCGGTTCGTCGTCGAACCCCATCACCATCCCCGACGACGACGACACTTCCCCGGCCGACATTATTTCCTTGTCAGCCACCATCTCCAACAAGGACTTAGCTTAGTCCTTCCCCTCCTCCGCACCCGTCAGCACTCTCGAAGCCGCCTCGAATTTCGGGACGAAATTCCTTTTAGTGTGGGTGTATGTCACGGACACTTTTTCCTTTTCCCTTTTAGTCATACTTGATTAGTCTCCATTCCGTTTATCCTTCCGCTTTGCCATTTTATATATAGACTGATCACACGCACCTTCCTTCCAACTCTTTCACGAGTCACATTCCGTTTCCGCTATTCTCTTTGTGACTCTTCACTGGTCACATTCCGGATTCCGCTTTGTAATCATACATACGACTGACTCATGGTGACTCAGGTAGTTAGTATATAAAGCCTGATCTTTAGTCAGTAGGTTAAGTTTGATTCCTAGTTAGCTCCCCCACTCTTTAGTCGAATTCCATTTCCCTCATCAGCCCCTCCAACGCGAGAAGTAAAACCCTTCGACTACCGAATCATAACATTGGGCATGTGGAAGGCGACTTTTACACATCTCATTCGCATACTCGATGCTGTCAAGGGGATCGCGATCCAGCAATTGAACAGACGGTAAGTATTTTTATTCTTCGTGCATGAGACTATATCTAATACATGTACAGATATCGGCGGGTACCTACGTTCGGACGATCTACCATACGGCGATTCAACAACAATGCCTCTGAAATGAAGAAGTTAGCAGTGCGAGATTTCGAAGACTTACTGCAGGTATGTCGGGGTTTTGGGATCATTACATGGATCAAGTATTCACACACTTGCAGTGTGCGATGCCCGTTTTCGAGGGTCTCCTCCCCGTTCAACACAACGAGATCATGCTTGATCTCCTCTTTGTCCTTGCAACTTGGCATGGGTTTGCCAAGCTTCGCGTTCACACGCAATCGACAATGGCTGCCCTAGAAGCAACGATGACCGACCTTGGCAAGATTCTCCGAAAATTCAAGAGGGTCACATGCGCCGCATTTGCAACACGCAAGCTGCCTCGAGAAGCGGTAGCCCGAGCGCAACGCAATGCGAAGGGGTCTTCAGCGAAGGGGAAGGAAAAGGCTCCTCCCAGTGACACAGGTCAGCCAAAATCAAGTGGACAAAAAAAAAAACAATTCAATCTGTCTACATACAAGCTTCATGCACTCAGCGACTACGTCAAGACCATTCAATTGTATGGTACAACTGACAACTACAATACTCAAGTGGTGCGTAGCGTGTAATACATCTCTCTATTCTTTAACTGTTATTTTATTGCAGGGAGAACTTGAACACTGCCGAGTCAAGCGGTTCTATGCGAGGACGAACAAGATTCAATTTACACGGCAGATCGCTAAACACCAGCGGCGTGAGCGAATCTTGCAAAATATTCGAATGCAAAACAAGGTTGCAAACGCAACTGAAAACCTCACAGGAGATAGTGCCACGCTGGACTTCGATGAACAAGATCCACTACCATACACCACCCCTTCGGCTCACTACCATATTTCAGAGTCAACACGCTACCCGTTAAATGTTGTGCAGTGGGTCTCGTTGCATCAAAATGATGCTGCTCTCAAGGTAAGTGGTCTACCTATCATTTGTATCTCCCCATCTCACTTGTTTTCTAGAACTTCATGCCAAAGTTGAAGGATCATATCCTTCGTCGGCTGCATGGAAAGGCTTACGACAGGGATGATGAACCCTTCCCAGATGAAGAAAGGGCTGCCATTTCATTTGTCCATGGTCGAATCTACCGACACAAGGTTGTTCGCATCAACTACACTACATACGATATGCTCCGGTCACAAGATTCGCTGAACCCTCGCACTCATGCTGATATCATGGTTCTCACTCATGAGGATCAAACTGAGACTAACGATAGCCCCTACTGGTACGCGCGTATCATTGGGGTTTTTCATGCTCAAGTTTGCTACAAGGATCCTGAGATGCAAACAGTCTATGGGCCTCAGAAGATTGAATTTCTGTGGGTAAGATGGTTTGGGCAGGATGTATCTCACAAATCAGGTTGGCAGGCGAAGCGACTTCATCGAATAGGGTTCCTCCCTGCTGATGATGACACGGACACAGAAGCCTTTGGGTTTCTGGATCCAAAGGATGTCATTCGCGGCATTCATCTCATACCAGCATTCGCATATGGAAAAACCCAAGATTATCTCGGTCCATCAATTGCTCGGCAACCAAACGAAACTGATCAAGACTGGGTTTATTACTATGTTGCTATGTAAGTTCCTTGTATTTCACTATCTACGAAACTAACATCCAGTCTAGGTTTGCTGATCGAGATGTCGTCATGCGCTACTTCGGTGGCGGCATCGGTCATAAAGCGACATGGGCTCTAAATCCCAGCCGGTACAACGTGCGCGAAGATGACAGTGATGGTGATGAAGAGAACGACGGCAGCGAGAATGATGGTGACAACCGCCAAGACAACGGCAGTGACGACGGTGTTGAGGAGGAGGAGCGGGACTATGGTTATGTGCACGAGGATGCAGAGGGACCAGGCGCAGGCGCGGATGTATGTGGAGAAGATGGTTTCGACAACGAAGGGTTGGGTCCTGAGGATGGTGAGGAGGGGTGGGAGGATGAAGAGGAGATAGACGATGATTACTACGGGGCGCTATAATGTAGTACTCTTCAATATGACTTTCCGTCTCACTGAACACTCAACAAAGTCCATCTACATTGCAGAAGAATACATGATAGTACCCTACACACCCAGGTTGGGATTGACTTTGCAAGGTGACACCTACCATGAGGACTACAATCCCATGTACACGCCATGTTGGTAACTACTTTGTCAGGACCTGTCAATTTGATTCCAACTTGGCTTAAGATTGTAGGATAACTGGTTAATCAGTATGGCATTGTATAGCAATGTATATTTCGACTCATAGATTACCAGTCAAGACACTGTCAGGGAAAGTCTCACATAGTTGGTTGAGCCTTACTGAGCTTGAAATAGTTATTGCACTTTTGCTGATGAGTCTCGATCATGTTGATGCTAAAAGGTAGCTCTTTTCTGACTTTTCGAGCACATTCCTCTCAAGTCTTACAGCACACACAAAAATACATACTTGGCCATGGAGTTTCTTGGGAAGCGGAAAGTGGCGTTGAATACATCTACTTGTGTTTGTCAAGCGCAGTATCTCCAGAGTGTGAGGATTATTTGATTAAAAGCGAACCATTGCTGAAGAAGCGACTGATTCAACGATTGCAAAACAACAGCCAGCGTAGGCCTTCCAAGATAGACCGGATTTGCACAACGACGTCTCTACCCGAGTTCGGTCTGGTGCCTCGCGGTGTGCTCGTCTGGAGTTCTGAGACCCTCCCAATTAGAACATCCTACTCAGACCGTCAGGACTTTTGTGGGTACTGAGAACGGACATCATTTCCGACCTCGTGGTCTTTTTCTCGTTTCTCCCTTAGTGCTTTCTCTAGTTCCTCGAATGCACCCCAAGACACGTTATCACGTCGACGTTCCACCTTGTTCGTGGCAGAAGTACGGATGCTGACAGGCCAACGAGATTCGGGTATGCGCAACTTCGACAAAGCATCGCGAAGTGACGCAAGAGATTCACGGTACCCGTTCAAGGCGTCTTGGTACAAGTCGAGTACGCAGATAGCACAGCCTGACATGCAACATTCTGAGGCAAGTTGTCAAGCATGATATACTCACATCAAGTAGAAGCAATGAAACACACTGACCGTCCATTTCTGGAGGTTTGGGTTCTTCCGGAATACGAAAACCTTTAAAGAAGCGACCAGCGTCACCCTTTACTCGCGATGAAGACGTTGGCTGGACCTGGATGACTGATCGAGGCAAGTCAATGAGATGTTTCGAGATAGCCTCCTTCCCACGTAGGGATTTCTCGAGCCGTCGATATCGTTCCGTGAGGTTGTGTCCTTTGCGGGGCAGATGTTTCTGGTATTCCCAGCCAGTGACTGCTTGAGTTTGCTGGAGTCGCCGGACAATGCTGTTGATGGTAAGCGGGAAACGGAGTCCTTGGCGACAGCATGAAAAGGATAAGAGGAGCGGCATGAATACATGACAGACAGTGTTGACCGAAGCTTATGAGAGAGTGAAGCCACATTTAGCCACCCGCAAGTTTTAGAAGGCTACCATGTCTGGGACGGCGCTCAAGACGTTCGCGCTCGCCAATGACATCTCAACCATCCCGAAGCAAGACGAGATTTACAAATTTGACGTCGAAGCCAATCGACGTATCAACGATGAGGGTCCCTGGAAACAAGAGTTGAGCCAGAATTGCCTAGTCGTGTTTGCCCAAGCCAACCATTGCACCGCAGTCCTCATTACTTCAAATCATGTAAAATCTCGGCTATCGCACTTATCAAGATGGTGAGTCTATTGACGGTATACTTATCATCGCTCCGAGTTTATGGTAAGGCCGTTTGTTCCAGGTTATCCATGCACGTTCCGGAGTGCCCCACGAGATCATGGGTGTGATGCAAGGGAAGACGATGGGCCATTCGATAGTTGTCATGGACTCATTTGCGCTGCCCGTCCAAGGCACGGAAACCCGTGTTAACGCTGCGGTCGAGGCAAACGAGTACATGGTCGAGTATGCAGAAGCAAGCAAAAAGGTCTATCCCCAAGTCTTCCTGCTCTCAACAATCAAGCTGTCGCTGACTCAACTGAATTCATGGTATATGTATAGGTTGGGAGACTGGAGCACGCGATCGGGTGGTATCACTCCCATCCAGGTTACGGGTGCTGGCTTTCTGGTATAGACGTGAATACGCAGATGAACAATCAGAGGTGGCAAGACCCGTTTATAGCCGTGGTGGTTCGTCTTTCTCCTATCCATTTTTCAACTTGTCCGTTCATCTATCTAGATCGACCCTAATCGCACCATCTCGGCCGGGAAAGTCGATATCGGAGCCTTCCGAACCTACCCAGAGAACTACACTCCACCAAGCACGTCCTCGTCAGAGTATCAGTCCATCCCGCTCCACAAGGTCGAAGATTTTGGCGTACACGCCAATTTATACTATCCCCTCGACGTTGAGATTTTCACCTCCAGCCTCGACACAGAGTTGCTTGGGCTACTGTGGAACAAATACTGGGTAAATACCCTCAGTCAGAGTCCTCTGATCTCGGTGCGTTGTCACTTTGCCGTCGGATGAGCTTAGCTTGACCAAACCTTGGGTGTCCCCCTTTTTCTTGGGGGGAAATAGAACCGAGCATATGCTGTTTCCCAGCTATCTGATCTGCATCAGAAACTGGCAAAAGCCCAATCAGCCGTGCATAGTACCCGGGCTTCCGCTCCTTCGTTGAAAGACAAGGACGAGAAAGCGGGAGGAAACACCAAGGTAAGCCTACCAATCTCATCAATGGACCTCACAAATCAATTTACCACGGTACCTATAGCGGGACGAGAAGAAGAAGGAGGAAAACCAGCTCTCAAAGAGTGTTAAAGACAGGTTTGTTTCGGTCACGCACGGTTTCTCTCTTCCAATAATCTTTTTTGTCAGCACGAAAATCGCGATCGAGGCGCAGCATGGACTCATTTCTCAAGTCATCAAGGATGTCATATTTTCGATGCGGCCCGCTAATGCCAGATCTCAGGCAGATACCGCACAAATTTCGGACGTTATTGATACTGCAATGATCATCGGCTGACACCTTTTCTAAATGACCGTTCAATAGTAATATCCGTTATTTCAAGCTGTACCGAAAGCCATGTATAAACAGAGGAATTGCAATAGACCTTGTTCGATTTCCTGTCTAGCATCGTTAAGTGTGACACGGATAGTCTCAGAATCACGAACAACAGGACAATCTATTGCGCTAGTTGGACATAAAAGGCGCTACGGTACCTATCCATTAACGTACAACGCAGCAAGAGATTATCTTCACCGTATCCATCCCCCTCCAAGTCACACCCGGCCTTCAGAATGTACTCGGGCGTTTAGCGACAAATGTTGAGCGGACCTTCGATACACGATGCGGCAAAGGGAACTTGAGTTTCGGCACCAAGAGTTGCTTGATGTATGGCCTGCGGACGTCCGCAGATTTTTCGATCTCCACCACACGCAGAATCTGAGACGGGAGGGTAAGCAGACATGCAAACACAACGAGGGATGAAACCCAGAGATAAGTCAAGCGCACATGAATAGACCGAAAACGAGCGCGATGTCTAGCGGCCATGTCTTGGTAAAGGCTCTTAACGGCATCGACACGGCTGAGCTCGCGGAATTCTTTGTACATGTTATGTGTACCCGACCGCGAGTCATACCGAAGCCAGATGCCAAAGTTCTTGACTTTCAAGGGCTTCTTCTCGAGGATCTAGAAATAATATACCCAGGATAGGCCCAAAGACGACCGTTAGCGATGCCATACCGCCTGCCATTTGAACGGCTGCAAAGGCATATATGCAGATACACACAACATTGACACCAATGATTTCGCCACTGGCTTTCTTGACCTTCTTCAATTGCCTGAAAAGTGAGGGCATTATTTGTCGATTTAGGAGACGAGTGAGTGTTGAGACTCACCTAAGGAAATACCAGAATCGGGACTTGGCGACTACCTCGTTTGGCGCAAAGATGCGCATGCGGTAGATCTTTGGAGTGGGATCGGAGTCGGTAGGAAGATGACGTCCTACGACCTGATATTCTTGCAGGCCCATTCTACAGTAATCGATAATCAGTCTCCATTTTCTCAATCCAAGACCGCCCAGAAAGGTCTTCCGCTCCGCCTCAGCGAATCCAGCGGCAAAAGAACATCTTGAGAAGCAATATGCATTCCTGATGTTTAAAAGAGACTACCAGCAGCCTACCCACCTTTTCGTATGCCGTGTTCTTGGGAAATTGGTGTTGTGGATGTCGGCGACCGGCTGTAGGTGAAGGTTTTCGAAAAGTTATTTGGTTGTGTTGAAGGGCGGCATCACGGCACATCACAGTCTACTAGGAACTGAACGAACGACGGCAAGATGGCTTTACCTCCAATGGAGGCTCACAGTAATGTTAGTCTGTCGGAAGGAATCAGACCAAAGTTACCGTCTGCGATATGTCCTCCTAAAAGGTCACTAATTCTGATTATCTACCATCTTCCAGTCGACATTCCTATTACCAGAATATTGTGCGAATCCAATCCGTTCGCTGGGCCATCTGAAGCATGAGACAGGAATCTACCAATTCACCAGAACTGAATTTCACAGCGCCTAATTAGCCGCCACAATAACCCCTCAAAGCTGTGCGGCGTCTCATTCTCGTTCACATTCACCTCCATCATGTCCAGCTTGACTTCACCTACAACTCACATCCGCGACAGCACAGTAAACCTTGTCGGGGGTGATCAGTACAACTTGAACGTTCATGTCTATCCGCAAGGTGAGTTGCCTGATTCTCTCGACCCACTGCGTTCGCAAACAGGATCTAACTGAGCCATTCCAGAGGAACACCTGTCACATGCCCTCTTTTCTCCTTTCAACTGCAAAAATCGAGCGGGATGTTTGCAGGGTACCAGGGCCGACATTCTTGATAAGATTTTTCGTTGGATTGGTATCCGCAACTCGGTTCTGAACCGAGACGCCGATCCCGTTTCGGCCGATACTTGTGTGTTTTGGATAAACGGATCGGCTGGGACGGGGAAAACGACGATTGCTTTCACCGTTGCGGAGGTGTGTAGAATGCATGATGTGCTTGGCGCCAGCTTCTTCTGTTCGCGGGACGATCCGGATTGCAGCAACCCAAATCTGATCTTCACCACTATCGCCTACCAGCTCGGAATCTTCAGCACTTCATTCAGATCGGAGGTCGCTCGTGTTATAAAATCTAATCCCGACATTGGCTATACCACTCCTTCATATCAACTTGAAGAGCTCATCATTAAACCTCTTCGCGCACTCAGAAACTCAATCCCTCCATGCGTTGTTGTATTGGATGCACTCGACGAGTGTAAAGAAGCTGGGACGACTTCAATCATTTTATCGTCACTTTCTCGCTATGTCAACGAACTGTTCCCATTGAAGTTCTTGGTTACAAGTCGTCCCGAAAGCCATATTACCACCGTGTTCAAATCAAGCAAATTGAACCCGGTGACTCGACGATACGTTTTGCACCAAGTGGAATTAGGCGTCGTTCAGAGCGACATTAAACTCTACCTGTCGACGAAGCTCGCTTTAACAAGAGAGTCCTACCATCTTGAAAAGGAATGGCCCTCTGCGGAAGATATCCATGCCCTGACACAGATGTCTTCTGGGCTTTTCATCTTTGCGGCAACCTCACTCAGATTCGTCGAAGATCGAAACTATTGTGACCCGAAAGGTCAACTTGGTCGTCTTCTGTCTAATGCATCCACAGCAACAGAAGACTCATCTCCTCATTATAACCTTGATCAGTTATACGATCAAGTGTTGAACAATGCGTTTCCTGACATATCCTCTTCTGTTTCTTCTCGGGTGAAGTCGATCTTAGGCACGATCATTCTCCTCCGAGAGTCCCTCTCGTCAATTTCTCTGGAACGATTACTTGACTTGCCGTCACGGACGGTGGATGTGACACTTCGTCATCTTCACTCAGTTATCATGGTGCCAGACGATGATAGTCAAGTGATTCGAACCTTGCATCCATCTTTCTCCGACTTCATAACAAGCTCGGCCCGATGTCAGAATCCAAAATTTGTTGTCAACCCTGGAAGCCAGCATACTCTACTTGCTCGCGCCTGTTTGGATGCTATGAAAGGGCTGAAGCGAGATATGTGTGGAATCAGAAACCCATCGATGCTCAATAACGAGGTTGGCAACCTTCGGACACGGATCATGAACCGCATCCCACCCCAACTTCAGTATGCCTGTCGTCACTGGGCTTGGCACCTATCCAATGCAACGTTCTCTGACGTTCTAGTTCAACTCGTGAACGAGTTTTGTTCGAAATATCTACTGTATTGGGTTGAAGCACTGAGTCTCATGGGAGATCTTCGAAATGCCCTTCTTGTCTTGGATACCGCTCGACAAACGATTACTGTTCGTTATTTTTTCTCTCCGCAATACGCAAAACTGATCGAATTCGACAGAAAGTAGACAGAGACATGACTGACACGATGGATTTGCTCCGTGATTGCGAGCGGTTTACCCTCGAATTTTTCTGGATCATCACGACTTGTTCCCTTCAAGTATACCATTCTGCATTGCTGTTTGCGCCCGCAGAGTCCTTAATCAAGAAGACGTATAGGAAAGAGTTGGACATACCGATAAAAGTATACAACGGATCAGACGAGAGATGGAATTCGTGCATACGGACGATAGAAGGACATTCTGGTGAGGTTGAGTCAGTCGCATTCTCCCCAGACGGTGCGCGTATTGTGTCTGGATCCCGCGACTGTACTCTTCGGCTGTGGGACGCAGTGAGTGGCGCACACCTGAACACTTTCACCGGACACTCCAATTCGGTACTTTCGGCTGCGTTTTCTCCCGATGGCACGCGTATCGTTTCTGGATCCGATGAAAAAACTGTTCGGCTGTGGGACACAGTGAGCGGCGCACACCTGAACACTTTCAAGGGACATTCCAGTGCGGTATATTCTGTCGCATTTTCTCCCGATGGTACGCGTATCGTTTCCGGATCTGACGATAAAACCATTCGGCTGTGGGATGCTGTGAGCGGTACACATCTGAACACGTTCGAGGGACATTCTAGTGCGGTATATTCGGTCACATTTTCTCTCGATGGCACGCGTATCCTTTCCGGATCTGACGACAAAACTGTTCAGTTGTGGGACGCAGTGAGCGGCGCACATCTGGACACTTTCAACCGACATTCCAGTTCGGTATACTCGGTCGCATTTTCCCCCAATGACATGCATTTCATTTCTGGATCCCACGACAACACCGTTCGGCTATGGGACACAGTCAATCCCGCACGTCTGATGGGACATTCCAGTTCGGTAAATTCAGTTGCATTTTCGCCCGACGGCACGCGTGTCATTTCTGGATCCAAAGACAAAACTCTTCGGCTATGGGACGGAGTCAGTGGTGCACATCTGAGCACTTTCAAGGCACATTCCAGTTCGGTAAATTCGGTGGCTTTTTCTCCCGATGGCACGCGTATCGTTTCCGGATCGAAGGACAAAACTGTTCGGTTGTGGGATGCGGTCAGCGGTGTGCATCTGAGCACTTTCAACTCACATTCCTGGCGGGTAAAACCAGTGGCATTTTCCTCCGATCGCACGCGTGCCGCTTCTGCATCCCCTGACAACACCATTCGGCTGTGGGATGCTGTGAGCGGCGCAACCCTGAACACTTTGAAAGGGCATTCCAGCGCGGTATATTCAGTTGGATTTTCTCCCGATGGCACTCGCGTCGTTTCCGGATCCCACGACAAAACGGTTCGGCTGTGGGACGAAATGAGTGGTAAACACTTGTATACTTTCAAGGGACATTCGAATTCGGTACTTTCGGTTGCATTTTCCTACGATGGGACTCGTATCGTTTCTGGATCTGATGACAAAACTATTCGGCTGTGGTACGCAGTCAGCGGACTCCTTCTCAACACATTCAAGGGACATACCAGTGCGGTATATTGGACCGCATTTTCTCCCGATGACACGCGTATCGTTTCCGGATCCAACGACAAAACTGTTCGGTTGTGGGACGCAGTGAGTGGTGCACATCTGAACACTTTCGTGGGACATTCCGAGAAGGTATCTTCAGTGGCATTTTCCGCCGATGGCACCCAGATCGTTTCGGGATCCGACGATTGTACTCTTCGGTTGTGGGATTCAGTCAGCGGTGCATGTCTGCACACTCTCAAGGGACATTCTAATTCGGTATATTCGGTCACATTTTCCCCAGACAGCACGCGTATCGCTTCTGGATCCTGTGACGCAACGGTTCGGCTGTGGGATGCAGTCAGTGGTGCACATCTGAGCACTTTCATGGGTCATTCACATCGAGTATCTTCAGTCGCATTTTCCCCCGATGGCACACGTATCGTTTCCGCATCCCCTGACGAAACTGTTCGGGTGTGGGATGCAGTGAGCGGCGCACATCTGAACACTTTCATGGGACATTCCAGCTCGGTAATTTCTGTCGCATTTTCCCCTGATGGCACGCGTATCGTTTCCGGATCCTTCGGCAAATCTGTTCGGTTGTGGGACGCAGTGAGCGGTGCACATCTGAAAACTTTCAAGGGACATTCCAGTGCGGTGTATTCGGTTTCATTTTCCCCCGACGGCACGCGTATCGTTTCTGGATCCAACGACAAAACTGTTCGGCTGTGGGACGCGGTGAGCGGTGCACATCTGAAGACTTTCGAGTCACAATCTGGTTTGATAAATTCGGTGGCATTTTCTCTTGATAGCACGCGTATCATTTCTGGATCCGACGACAAAACTGTTCAGTTGTCAGAAGCAACGAGCGGTGCACATCTGCACACTTTCGCGGGACATTCCACATCAGTCAGTTCAGTCGCATTTTCACCCGATGGAACGCGTATCGCTTCTGGATCCTTAGGCAAAACGGTTCGGCTGTGGGACATAGTCAGCGGTGCAAAACTGAAGACTCTTTCGGGGCATTCCGATTCAGTATATTCGCTCGCATTTTCTCCTGATGGAACGCATGTCGTTTCCGGATCTGACGACAAAACTATTCGACTGTGGGACGCAGTGAGCGGCGCACATCTGAAAACGTTCACCGGACACTCCCATGATATATCTTCGGTTGCGTTTTCCCCCGATGGCACGCGCATCGTTTCTGGATCTGAGGACAAAACTGCTCGGCTGTGGGACGTAGTCAGTGGTGCCCATCTCGACACTCTCGAAGGACTTTTCATCAATGTCGAAGCGATCGCGAGATCTTGTAGTCCATCCCAGAACTCGTTTTCTTCCAATGTCCGAAACCCAACTAGTCCAATATTTGGTTATTTCGCGGCGGACGGCTGGGTACACTCCCTCACTCTGAACCGACGTATTTGTTGGGTTCCGGTCTCTCGAAGGCCAGAGTGTTTGGCTGCGAACGGGGATCGTGTGGTTTTCGGCACAATATATGGTCGCGTCGTTATCCTTGATTTTGCAGGCATGCGTGCCTACTTTGATAACTTGTAGCTTTTCCCTCGCCGTTAAAGAATTTTTATCGAATCAAGAGTTTGTTGTTTGATGTCTATATTTCTCGGGCATACTAAGGGCCGACTTCGTCGGCAGAAACCTTGTTTGGTAATTTCGGGTATACGAGATTTTACAACGGCTGACTAATTATGAAGCATTCATGGATCAATCACCATACCCAACATCTCGTCACCCTCATAATTATAGCCTCGCCTCAATCTCTTGGAAATTTGAGTTAGGTTTTTCAAATAAAGTCACACTCGTGTCATGGTAAGCACGTCGCAAACGGCTTTGTTACATCTGCTGAAGGTATGGGATTACCCTTAGCAGTCCAATCCGTCATTGAAACCCGCGCGAAGCGCAGACTTGTCATATATACAGGGTAAATCTCGTTCTCAATCAGTTCCATAGATCCGTATCCCACCCCAACTTCCCACCATCAAATCCAAATCCAAAGTCAAATATCAGAGCCTCACGCAAAAACTATTGGGCGTAAACACCCCAACGGGATCAGCCTTCCTCCTTGCCGCCCTCAGGCGCTCATACTTCTCCCTCGTCTCAAAATATGTGTTCCAAACGGCATCGAGATTGAACTCGCCAAACGAACCCCACAGGACGCGGCGATCCTGCTTGCTGAATTTGCCATTAGGGCCGATACCTTCCTCCTCGTTGCGCTTATGCCACAGGGTCGCCGTCTTGCGGGCATGATCGCCATCGTAGAAAGCGTCGAGGGTGCAACATATAGTGGAGTCGCGCCAGGAAAACGCAGTGCCGTTGTTCGCGTTCGTCGTGAATTTGGAATATTTGCCACCAAAGCACTGGATCTGGGCGGAGATGTAGCAGCCGTTCAACTCGGGCGCGACGAGGCCGTCGATGCGTCGCGCAAGCCATTCGGGCCAGCCATCTTTGCCCAAGGTGGTGGAGTTGGTGAGATGGGTGCTCTTGATGTAGGGCAAATTGAATTCGCGGATGTTGCGGAAGATCCAGTCGGCGGTGAGCTGCGACATGGGCTTGACTTTGTCGGTGGACCAGATGGAAGGTTCGGCGATGGCCTTGAACCAGCTGTCGTCGGGAACGTCTTGCGGGGCGAAGGGCACCCATTGCGCGTAGACGACGATCGTGCGCGGCCAGACCTTAAAGCCTTCTTTGCCGAAGATCTCTGGGTATTCGTCTTCCATGAAATCATCGGCTTCGGGGACGAGGGAGGGGAGGTGGAAGGACGAGGAGAGGACGCTGACGCAGAAGTCGTAATTGCGCGGGAAGCTGGGGTCGTCAGCCATGGCAGCGAGGAGGGTGAACAGCTTCTGGAGCGTTTCTGGCTTGTACCAGTACAGGGCCTTGAGGCCGCGGGACCCGACGTAGTCCTTGTCGTGGTAGACTTGGATAGTGAAGTGGGTGATGACGCCGAGATTGCCGGGAGATCCACCCAGGAGGGCGTGGAACATCTCCGGGTCGCTGTTGCGCGTGACCTCCTTAAAGTTGCCGTCATGGTCGACGAGCTCGATGGAGACGACATGGTCGCCAAATAGGCCGAAGGAGCGACCGAGCTGGCCGTAGCCACCTGTCTGGACGTGGCCGCCGAGATGGACGTTGACGCACTGGCCGTGGGGGACGAAGACTTGGTGCTGGCCCATCCAGGCGTTGAACTCACCGAGAGCCCAAGAGACACTGGTGCGCACGTACGTCTTGCCGTCTCGGCCATCGAAGAGCCGGCGGTCATCGGTGCCGCGGAAGGAGTTTCGCAGGTCTAGCTGGATGTTGGGCGCTTCGGTGGATGAGGCACCGCTGTACTGGTGGCCGCCGGTGCGGACGGCGACGGCGATCTTCTTGGCCTTGGCGTACTTGAGCGTGACGGCGATGTCTTCTTTGGAAGAGGGCTGGATGAGGAGGGCTGGGCTCATGCGGTTCTGGTCCGCGTAGCTGGAGGTGGCATATTGGTACTGGAACCTATTGTAGTCGGATGCTCCTACAGGGATCTGGGTGCCGGTGATGTTAGCGATGTGAACTGCCATGGTTCTTCTGTGGCAGAGATTGAAGCACATTCGCTTTATATGTAGCGCTGCAGGCTGTGATCCGATCCTCTGGGGACTAGCCGAAATAAGCGAGATAGGAGAGATAGGCCTAGTGTTGCCGCCCAGTTAGAGTTCATACCGGTGCTAACTTTTCACCGGCTTTGAAAAATTGGACTGGACTGAGTCCATATGTTACATCTATATCCATCCGTCGTCTATACACAAACAAGAGCAACATACAGCTAGGAAACAGAACACAGGCATATGAGGGGGCACTACTTCGAGGTCAACTGAAACACATATCGCGGTACGCCATCCTGCTGGAGGACCCACTTCCTCTCCAGCTTGTACCCCTTCCTTTCTGGTAGCCAGATACTCCAAATGTACCAGTAAAAGACTCCGATGAGTGAGATTGACACGGCCACGAGGACATGCGACTTGTTTTGGGCAAGATTCAATTTCAGTCACAAACGTTGAATCTAGACATGGGGTGCAACGTACGAGATAGGGCAGATGATTGTACACTCTCGATCCGGGCGCGGGTGGGAGAAGCGGGGCGAAAACGAGGAAGAGGTTCGAGAGGGCGAACATGACGACGATGATCTTGGGGGCGTGGAAGGGCGGGTTCCAGCCCCACTTTCTATATGCCGGCGTGTATAACAGGAGGAGGCCGATCGAGACGAGCGTGTTTATCATTGCGAGCGAGTATGAAGATGCTGCCGCCCCAGAAAGAAAAAAAAACACCAAGTCAGAAAGCGATGCGCCCATGAGTATCACCCCCCGGGAAAACTCACTGTTAATCATGAAAAGGTATGCGTCTCCTGGAGGCAAGGCGAGTAGGAAAAGTACCGAAAACGTGTATAGGGTGAAAAGGCCTGGCAAGGGCGCGTTGAAGGGTTCGTTACTTGCAAAGAAAGAGGAGTAGGGTAGGATTCCTTCACGACCCAATTCTTGTATGACTTGTGGGGGAGGGGAGTATCACAAGGGGTCGTAGGGCGGATGAAAAACACTCACCTCGTCCCTGAGAGAATTGTGCCGAAAGGATGTTGCCCAAAAGAGAGAAAGCGATGAGGACACTCAACATCTAGTTGTTTGTGGTGAAATATGAAAAAGAAAAACCAGGGGGTACGGTACCCACCTTCTCCATAGCCGTCCCAAACAAATTCCTGAAAAACAGGGCTCTATGCAATGCACGCCAGTGAGAAAAATAAAATGAAATACCAAGACAGGAACTCACGCTACGATCCGGCGGCTCCCCAAGATATCCGCCTTGGACACCACCCCAAAGTAGGCAACGTTGACGAGCATATAGACGATGGTGACAGCAGGCATCGCTAGCGGGGCCGCGCGTTTGATGGTCCTCACCGGATCGCGAACTTCAGATAAGGCGTAGTTAACGTTAGAGTAGCCAATGAAGGACCTAGTTGTTGTTTTTTTTTTTTTTTTTGACCGCATGAGAAACAATCCGTTTAGATGGACTGCCGTTGGAAAAAAACAGGGGGCTACTCCCACCATATGACGTTATACAAGCTCGTGACGAACGCATTCACACCCGTCCCGCTGCCCTCCCACATCTTGTCCCATTCGAAATTCCGCGGCTTCTCGTAGCCGTCCTTGAGGGCGAACGCGGGTACGCCCGAGAGGGACAGTATACCCGAAATGGCGATCGCGCTGAGGATGACGAGCTTGAACGCGCCCAGCGTGTTCTGCAAGCGGACCCCCCAGTTCAAGAGCGTGCCGTGAATGAGCAGGGTGAACGTCAGACACAGGAAGGCGACGAATCGGATGTTGTACAGTGTCGGCTCCATGGAAAGAGCGTTGATGACATCTTATATGCGGATATCAGCGGGGGGGGAAAGCTGGGGGGAGGATGCAGAAAGGCGACGCACATTCGCCGAATACAACGCTGTTAGCGGTAGCAGTTCCCTGGAAGAAGACGGCATGATCAGAGAGAAAGTATGGGAAAGGAATGAGCAGAAACTGACGGTGACGACAGCATAAAAGGTGAAAGTGCATGTAGTGAGAAACCTAGGACGCCGGTACATGTACTCGAGATAATTCTTCTCGCCTCCACTTCGTGGTAATCCCTATTTTTGTGAAAATAGTCATTAGATTATTGAAAGAACGGGCAGATTCCACAAAGGGCCCGGCGTTCTTACCGTCCCTAGTTCGACGTATACGGTTGTTCCGCACGCGGCGATAAGAGCCCCGAGAAGCCACATGAGCAGAGCAACGCCGACGCTGCCAGAGGTGCGGAGGATTGCACTAGGAGTGGCATAAATTCTTGATGAATGAAAAAGATGTTTTGATTTTAAAGCCGGATGAGGATGTTTCGCAGGTTGAGAAAAACGGATGCATACCCCGTTCCGATTACTCTATTGAATACAAGAAAGATGGCACTAACGAGCCCTAGAGAACCGGTATTAGCCTGTGGCGTCTTCTGGGAGAGTAAGCTGTAACCTAGCTGTCTCTTTTCACGCGGAACACTGTCGAAAGACTCGCCACTCTGCGTTGCACCTTGCAAGGCAAAATGAGATTATAGTGCGAGGAGCGAGATTATCTGTTTACCATCGATCTCATTTGTTAGGTCCAGGGAGGTATTCTCTGCAAGCAGACGAGGAGCGCCCGGTGAGGATTCGGAAAGCAATAATGGATCAGTCTCCATATCCCTTCAATTGCCCACTCCCCAGTCTGAACAAAAAAAGAAAGAAAAGAAAAAGAATCGTGATGGAAGGGAGGAGAGGAGGGCAGAGAGAGAGGCAGGCAGCAAGCTTTCAGCGGTGAGGCTGCCAGATTGAGAACATAGTTTGCGATTCGGCGAAAGCTTGAAGCTTAAGTGGCACCTGAACGCTGTTCAAGCCCGCGGGATCATGACTGTTGACGATGCTGAGGTGTTGCGATGGGGATACCGTAGGCCACTGGAAGGATGTAGGAGGGAAAGGGGGAGGAGGAGGAGTGAATGATTCAAAGTTCGGGTGATAGAATCTAGACTCTTCAGTCAGGCACAAGGTTGATGTCCTTCACTACGGGAAGAAAAATCACTGAAATACATTGTGTAAAATCACTGAAAAGTAATCAGACAGCTGAATACTTTCCAGCGATGTCACTGGAAAAAGCAGTGATAAAAAAGTCAATGAATGTCTCGTTTTGCTGTCTAAAATGTAGTGACTTGCTCACTGCAATCGAGTTACTCAGTAACTGCAATAAAATATAAAGAATTGTGAAAAAACAGTTTTTAATAGCTCAGCCTTATACCCACACATTTGGACACCAGGTCGGTTGCATGTTAGCATTGACTTATTAAAATACCCTGCTATGGGTTTGAACTCACGAACTTTGGGATACACACACAAAAACCCAACTTAACCACTAGACAATATTCATCACATTATTCATAGACATCAATGCATAGTTGTACCATTCAATGTTGATGCCCCACCTTTGATTACTGCCTGCATCGAGCCAAGCACCCTTGCACAGTGCCACTGGACCCCCCAAGCCCAGCTGCTGACCGAATTGAACTTTACCACTGTGGTAGACCTTACAATAATTGTGCAATTGATCAGCTTTAATAATCAGTGAGTTAGTTGGTTTCAATAGATGACTATCCAGTGAGTCGACCAGTCACTGATAGCCAGTGCGTGCAAAATCTTCTTGAGATGTTTTCCAGTGATAAAGTGATCAAGTTACTTTCTAAGCAGTGATGAGTGATACTCACTGAATACACGCGAGTCCTGTTTACAATAACTTAGTCACTTTTTTTCAGACTTTCAGTGATATTTGTACTGGTTATCGGTGATTTTCCATCCCGTAGTGCCTTCGTTTTGTACTTTCTCCATCATGACTCTCCCCACCACTCAGATTCACGACAGTACGGTCAACCTTATCGGGCGTGATCAATACACCTTCAATATTGTCTTTCCACAAGGTAAGGCAATTTCGTATAAGCGCTCTATATCTCATCTGCCTCTTTATCAACTAGATCGCGAGCCAGAGCCAGCATCACCACGATCCATCAACGATTCCCCCATTGGTCATCTCTCTGTCCACTTTACCGGAAGACAGAACGAAATGGATTTCTTACAGAACGCTTTGAGCAACGTGCAGAACGATATACCAGGCTGTTGTGCTGTATATGGCATGCCTGGTGTCGGCAAGTCGTTGCTGGTATTACATTACGCCAAAGTATGCTTCGATCGAGGCCAGTACTCATATATATTCTGGGTATCTGCCACCAGTGTCGACAAACTAAACGATGGACTTTCGAAAGTTCTCGATCTCATCTGTCATCCCGATCGCTACCTGCCGGACCAATATGCGAAACTGACTGCAGCTCGACTGTGGTTGGAAAATGCCCATGAGGATTGGCTTCTGATCTTCGACAACGTCGATAGAAGCTCGGTTGATTTCTTTCGGGCGCACCTCCCTCGCAGAAATGGACGAGGCCATATCATCTACACCACACGGACTGAGGACGTCGCCGAGTCTCTGGTGACTTTGGAAGGAAATCAGCGATCAATGTTTCAACTATATCCTCTTGAATGTCGCGATTCCGCGAATCTTCTCTTACAAGATGCTGGTGTTGATATGAGGACTGTAACACCTTCTGAAGTAGCCCGTGCCGAGCAATTGGTTGAATGCGTTGGTCGCTTACCTCTTGCCGTTGTCCAAGCGGCATCATTTATGAGAAAAACCCATACCACGCTCCATGAAATGTACGACTTGTACATGGGCAATGAAAAGATAGATGTAAGTTTATATACACTTAACTATCATTCACATTCTTATCCCCTGGTAATGACAGATCGTCGAATGGGAGAACGACCTAACTCCTTACCAGGAGCGATCGGTGGCAACGACGTTCACCAAACAGTTCGATCAACTGCAAAAAGAATCGATCGATATTAGCAATCTCTTCAGAATTCTTTCTTTTCTTGACCCAGAGATTATCACCATTTCGATGATTACCAAAGGAGCGAAAGAGTGGCTGCACCCACACAAGCCATTAGAAGCTGTTCGATCTCAACCCGAACACGATTCTGATATATTCGCCGAGTTTCGTTCATTGGTTTCCCTCCTTTCCTCAACGACGAAATTCCGGACGGCTGTACAGAAACTACAGGCGTTATCTTTGGTGGAATATCGATCTACTGCGCAAAGTCCTTCACTGTGGATGCACGACTTAATCCGATTTCTGAGGCACGAAGGCGCGAAGAAAGAAGACACATATCGCGAATGGCTCCAGTCATCAATCTCGCTCGTTTGTGGTGCGTTGCGACACATAAGAGATCCCCAATCAACGGAATGCTGGGCTGAATGTGAAGAGTTCATGCCACATTTACGATCGCTTAATCGGTGGAGTAATGAGTATGGTGTGAACTTGGAACTGATTGACGCAAATGCGCAGATTGGGTTATATTTGGCGGGTCGAGGAAGATACGATGACGCTGAATTGCTGCTGAAGCAAGTTCTTGAAGCATACGAAACGAAGTTTGGATGCAAGAACGTGTTTACGCTTAGTTCGGTCAATGACCTCGCGCGCATTTATCGATTACAAGGACGATACGAAGAAGCTGAGACACTCTTCAAGTGTGCATTGTCTGGAAGAGAGGACCATCTGGGCGCCGACCACCCAGACACGCTCGTGTCGGTGAACAACCTCGGACTTGTTTACCAGTCGCAAGGACGATACGATGAGGCTGAGGCCCTCTTCAAGCGGACATTAGCTAGCTACGAGGATCGTTTGGGCGCAGATCACCCACCTACGCTTATGTCGGTGAACAACCTCGGACTTGTTTACCTGGCACAAGGACGATACGATGAGGCAGAGACCCTCTTCAAGCGGGCATTAGCTGGCAATGAGGATCATTTGGGCGGTGACCACCCATGCACGCTTATATCAGCACACAACCTTGCAAGCGCTTACCACTCACAAAGACGATACGATGAGGCGGAAACACTCTACAAGCGAGCTATTCCCGGCCTTGAGAAGTCCATAGAGGCTCACCATCCATTTACTCAGTTTGCGACAAAGAGCCTTGCTGATCTCTATAGGTTACAAGGGCGATGTGATGAAGCTGAATCTATTATACAGAGCTACTCTATCTCTACATCGTAAACCTTCCAATATTTGTATTTAATGATCAAACAAACGTTGGACATTCGATTCATACGTTATCGTCAACGTTTTCCCTTCTCCAGTTCATTTAATCAAGGAGGCTGTAGCTTGGGATAGTAATCCTAATGGAGGTCTTGCCAGACAATGAGCCAATGATAAATCGGCAGGGACCCTCAGCAGCGACCTTCCAAAGAAGCCGATACAAGCCTACAAAACCAAAGCAAATCGACGAGGATGATGAACAGGGCGATGCAGAGGGAGGCTGTCACAACCGTCCAAAGGAGGAATGAAAAACAGATCGGGTTTGAGAATGTCGACAAGGAAACTCTCGCATGCAATCAGGTGACTGATGACCTGCAGATGTATGGGCGAGTGATGGAAACCATAAGCCGTCTGTAAGTCGCCGATGTGGGTGGTCTCATGGCATGAGACCAATCAGACTGGTTAGGTATGAGAATGTCAGTAAGGAAACTCTTGAGTGACTGATCCAACCGTCCAGCGATAATCTGCAAATGTAGCATTTCTCCTCGATGAGTTCAAGAGCGTGCAAGCGAAGACGGCAGTGCCTGTCTGATTCTGCAAACAGATGGATAGGCGGTCCCTTGGCATGCAGACGACGGATCGTCTCCTCGTTAGACAGACCTTCGGAGCTGAGGATTGCTCGGTCGGAGGGGGACCGAGGGGGGCATAGCGGAGTGAGAAGACTGCTGTTCCCCATTATGGTGATAGTAGGCTCTGTTTTGAAAATGGGAGTGCGACGAAGATGAACAGGAACACTCATTTTCCTCAGGTCGTGCATCGCTTCTCCTTGCGTTCTTTTAATGACTGCTCACCCTTTAGTCTGCCTAGATCCTTCTCCTTGTATAATTGCCTAGGCGATCGGAACCATTCTCGATTCTGCTCTTTCACCTATCCACTTGGTCCCTATTAGTTAGCTGTAAGCTCCAGCTTGAGCTTTGTAATGGCAGACACGGGATTGAGGCCCTTTGGACACATGCGCGAGCCTAATGCAATGGGAGTTGAATGCGAAGCAGGACAGTCAGTGGGAGTATGAATAAGCGGACGATGTGAAAATAGCCAATAGTTGAAGATGGTGTGGCACCGATCCAAGCTAAACTCATTCCGCAACTTCCCCTTCCTCTCTGTGCGCGTAGGGGCATCAGCACATAGCGTTTACCGGGTCTCTGGTTTAGAGGTACTCACTCTCGAATTGAACATCCATCTATATGTCTGCATCAATGTAGCCAGGCCAAGGTACTCATCCTAATTCCACCAATACGGTGGGCACGAAGTAGAGCAGCATGCACACAGCATGCACTCGTACAATCCGTGGAGTTTCTTGTGGTCTTCCGGTGATTGTAAGAATTTTCTCAGGTGGGTAGTCATGTTGCAGGTAGGGTTGAATAGATTTGTATTGTCTGTAAAACAACGTAAGGCCCAATACAAGGTCTTTCATGATATACACTGATGGTAAAAGTCTATGGTTAGGTAAGGCAATGATTCGTAGAGGGGGGTCCAAACATACTATGGGGAAAAGGGCAAAATTTTGTTCTGGTCACGGTCTGACAGAGAGGCAATGCCGGTCGATATTCATTGTACACGAGCCGCAGATGTTCTCTACAAGACTGACAGAAGGTCAGAATGGAATCGATCTCATTCTTTATTTTAATCAGGGCATCGAGGATCTATGTGCACAGCATTTAAACTCGACAAAGGGATCAAAATAGGGGTGTAGCGTACCATAGGACCAGTTTGGTTCAAGTTGATGGTATACAATTGTAACATAGGTTTCTTGGTTGGTTCGTCGGGGTTCTATGACCTTGAAATCAGCATATGTATGAAAAAAGGGCGTCTAGAATTCGACAATGGTCCAATATAAACACAGGTTGTTTCCGTTGACGATGTAAAGTTATCATAAGGTAAAGAGTTCGACACTCACCCGGTAAATCTTGAACTCCTTTTCTCATTGAACGACCACAAGATTATGATATCCTTTGCAAAAACCACTACAAGTCGTTGACGATCATAGCATGTCCAAGCCACTAACCACATCTATTACTGTCAGATTCCTTCTTTATCATAGTTGCCCATGACGCTGACACTGGGTAATTAGGTGGCTACGACTCCAATGGAATTAGAGATTCCGCAACGACAAACCAACGGTCGTCTCATGTTCTACGGTATTCAGACAACCGAGGATTGGCTCGCCAATTACACAAAAATGCACAGGAAGGACTACGATCTTCCTGTCTGTATCTCCAATATACTCAATTTGAGTTATGCGCTTTGGCTTCTGAAGATACACACTGGCATCAATAGCCTCAAGATTAGGACAGTTCTCCCCGATCATACACCCATACCCCCCGCTCGCAAGGGAACCCAACAGAGCGTTCCGTTGCCGAAATGTGGGACCCCCATCGTCTCGATCTGTTCGTCCAAACCACGTTCGTTTCAGAAGAGACCTAGTCAGGTGAAGGTGGACCTGCTGAAGCAGATTATGGGCGGGTTAGAACCGAGATGGTGGGTTGATGATGTGGACAGGCATTGAGCCGAGTCGTGGCGGGTGTCGTGTCGTTTGTTGAGCTGGCTGTGCCTATGGTTCGAGGCTTCTTTGTAAATAAATTCAATACACTCTCCACCCAAGCCCAAGCCCAAAATTGATCAGATTTACATTCGGTGATGACACCACTAGTATGAGAACTCGGTTGGGATCCCCAGTTCGGGGTTGAGATCCAGCAGCGTGACGGTATCCTAACGGGGTATTCTGACCGGAGGAACGGTTTATATCGAATCCAGAAGACGCCCGACTCCAGAAGGGAAAAAAATGATAGGTTGGTCTGTTTTAAAGGCAGCATATTTTATCAAACGACTGTAAAGCCAAAGAAAAATCTATTCCTGGCTGTCCTGTTCTTGCAGGACCACCAGGGATAGGTTTATGGATAAACGCAGTAGATCGTTGAATCGCAGCGTCCAAGCCCACAAACCTACTCTTGGATCTTGATGTATTCCTCCGTGAACAATGGGATCCGCTACGATGGGTTGAGTTCGCTGTTTGACAACCTGGGCGATTGATGAGTGATCCTGTAAGTCGCCGATGTGGGTGGCCTCATGATTTATCGAAACAAACGTGCGATGAAATTGGAGGCGGCGTGGGAAGACGAAAGGGGACAATCGATTCTTGGTTTCAAAATGTAAAATACAGGGTGATGATAATGTTATCTTCAACATCTTTCCATTTCATTTAATAATTGAGGACGCCACAGTCTGCGATGGTGATTCTGGCCGAAGTCTTGCCAGACGATGAGCCGCGGCCCTCGACCGTCTTGACGACTTCCATGCCAGAAACGACTTCGCCTGGAGGGATGGAGAGAAGATGAGAAATGGATATGAGAAATGGATATGAGGATATAAGACGAAACTGACCGAAGACGACGTGCTTCCCGTCGAGCCAGGAAGTGACGACGGTGGTGATAAAGAATTGGGATCCGTTCGTGCCGGGACCCGAGTTAGCCATCGAGAGCAGACCTGGCTTGTCATGCTTTTGGATAAAGTTTTCATCTACAAGATGATGTTGAAAGGAGCGGTCGACGGAGAGAGAAAGACGGTTACCAGCAAACTTTTCGCCGTAGATGGATCGGCCGCCGGTGCCGTTGCCGGCGGTGAAATCGCCGCCTTGGAGCATGAAGTCGGGGATGACGCGGTGGAAGGCGGAGCCCTTGTAGCCGAAGCCGTGTTGGCCGGTGCAGAGCTCGCGGAAATTCCTGGCGGTTTTAGGGACGACGTCGTCGTAAAGGAGGAATTCGATGCGTCCCTCAGGGCTGCCGCCGATTTCGATATCGAACTGCAAGGGTGGGTTAGGTATATGTGAGTGGTGGTGGTGATGGTGGGACATACGAATACACGAGACATGGTGGATAAAGTGAAAGGATGGTTGGAGTGAAGATGAGATTTTATATATGACGGTTCGGGTGTTACCGTTATAGATCGGATATGATAAGTCGGGAATCGGAATGGTCTAGATCGTTCCATTACATTTACAGTCCCATAAGTCGCGCAACAAATCCTTTCCCTTTCGAAATCTCACTCTGTACCTCGTCCACAAACTGCAGTCTTATCTTTCCGGACATGGAGTACACCGTCACTTCGTCTCCCCGCCACCCCTCCTTGCCCTCCCCCCAGCGAGAGAAGTCTCCGACGAAGCACTTCCGTGTCGACTGCACCTCGCTGAACGTCGTCACGTTCTCCGATAGCTGCTCCGATATCGAGCACGAGCAGTGGATGGCCGTGATCGTGAGCGGACCGTGGAACGTCCGCGGGAGGTGGACCGTCAGGCTCCGGTGTTTCACGGTCGCCGTGAGGTGGAACGGTTCACGAGAGGCGAGAGTGGGTGCATACTGTAAAGGACCCATGTCACCTTCTGTAGGCAATGTAGATTAAGCACGCACCAGCTTGGCGTTGATGTATCCGTGGTCGGAGTGAAGCTCGACCGTCGTCGGTTGTTTCGCGGAGAGCGTGCCCGAGCTGGAGTCCTGGTCCGAGTCAAGGTAGATCCCGACGTCGATGTTCCCGTGGACGGAGACGAGCTTCAGGTTCCTTCTGTCCGATTCAGACTCTCCCTCTGGCAATGGTGGGAGGAGAGAGGCGGGAATGTGCAGAGACGGGTTGATCACGAAGGTGTCTTTGATAGACTGGTGTTCGCGCACGAGGTAGAGGAAGTTGCTCGGCTTGGCCCGTGGTAGTTTCAGGATGGGTTTGGAAGAAGAAGGCTCGCCACGAACGGGTTCGGGCAAGGTTGTGTAGGTAGGAGGTTGCTCTGGCTCTGGCTCTGGCTCATCCTAGTATGTTACGTCAAAAGACGGTCGAGTTAGAGACAAAAAAAAATGCGACTTGCAGGTGTTGGCTCGGTGCTGACACTCTCAGCAGACTCGGGCAACTTGGCGTCGGGGATAATCATTGTCAGGTCTAGAAGTGGACCTGCGTTCCTGATAATAAAGCTCGTGCACTGCCTTGCTCTCGCTGCGGGCTACGCTTTTCACCGGCGAGGCCAGCCTCAAAAGATATCATATGGCTACGTCCGAGCTACCCAGCCCAAAAGATTGGCCGTCGTGAAGCTGGATTTCTTGATAGAACTGGTGGAGCTGGAATTTGAAGGTCCCACGCATCGCATCAGGTGCGCGCTTCTCGCCAAAAGCTGGCTGCCTGCTGTATTCCGCAGCAGAGTTTGTGCACCGGCAAGATGCTGCGGAGTGACGAGTTCATGGCAAAGGTTTCACTTTAAACCTCGAACCTCTCGTCTGCACACTCGATGATCATTCCAGCCGACAAAGCTGAAAAGTTGCGGGATCAAGCGAGCGTTTTGACGGTGGGTGCACTTCACGTCCGGTGTCGTCTTTACAGAAACCCTTGTCAGGAGGACCCACCGCCTACATATGTCTCGTCCCAATCCCCCACCCCATCATCTTCATCCCTCACACCTCGACCTCAATCCTGTAACTATATTTCCTTCATAAAGCAGAACCACCCCATCAAGGGCACTTTTGCTGTCGACCCTTCTATACACATCCCTCCTGCTCTTCTCCCGCCATTGCCGCCGGGTGAGCAGGAAGAGGATAGAAAGAATCTCAGGCTCGAATCGCATAATTGTACGGTAGATGCCGACATTCTCTTGGCCGACGGTGGCGGTGGTGCCGTCGACAATGGACGGGTGCGAACCACGCTCAGCTTGAGGTCCCATAATGGATCGGTCCTCGCGAAAGTGGTGCGTGATCACACTACTCTCTACCTGACCTCTAGCCGAGTTCTACCGCAGAGTGACACGAGTGGCCGTCGGCCGGTTCATATCGCCGCGAACAGCAAGAACGGCACGGTCATTATCTACCTCCCGCGCTCGTTTCAGGGATTTCTCACGCTCAGCTCACAAAACGCGAGTATCGTGCTCTCTGACGAGCTCTCGCGTCGTACGACGACGTTCAGCCATGTCTCACACACCGACCGCTGTTTCGTCGGTGATCTCTGCTGGACCGAACAGGATGGGGAGTGGAAAGGAGACGAAGTCGTCGCAAGCTCTCACAACGGGAAAGTGCGGCTCTCGTACATCGACGAACTCAATGGGGAGAAAGACAAGGAAAACTTTTTGAGCCGAGTTTTTTTGCGGCCTTTTAGGGTTAATTAGAATATGCACAAATACATGTAAATATTATATTTCTTTTCTGTAAATGGAAAGTCTGTATACCTAATATGGATATACTCTATCCATCTTCTAACTCGTCACTTTCCACACGAATATCGGGCTAATCAATTCAACCGTCCCCAGTATAAATACCCCAATAAGTCCTCTCCCTTCCAGTCTTCTCTCTCTTCTCCCCCCCACTTCCCTCGTTTATTCCCTCTTGTATTTTACAGCGTTACCATACATACTCGATTACTTATGCACTCCACCTCCACAGACATCTCCCATATTTCTTCCACTACACACTCTCCGTCCTCTTCACAGCCATCAAATCAATCCGATCCCTCCTCCGATGGAAATGGGGATGCCGAAGAAGCCAACCAAGTTGACGACTCCGTGACATCCTATTCCGTCACCATCCCACAGCTCACTGAAGACTCGTCTGTTTGTCCGTCCCGTCGCCTCCCTCTATTTTAATCTTTGTCTCAAACTTTTTCCTTTTGACTTCCCCGTCGAAAAACCTCAGCTATCGAAGCCGTACCCAGCACATCGCGCGGACTCTCTACTTCAGTACATGCCCCGCCATCACCGACTCCCCCGACTTTAGCTACCCCTCCACCCTCGACTACACCCTTACCGACCCCGGCCCCAACACCAACTACGCAACCGTCTCCAAACCAACCACAAGATTCTCAACACCCAACCCCAACAACTACCAAAACCACACTACAAACCCCAGTATCGACTCCGGTGTCATCCGCAACACCCTTGAAGACGCCGAACGTGTACATCAATGGCCTTCCGCCCCACTTTCCGGAAGACGAGCTCTTCGCGCTCACAGCCCCGTATGGTGGCGTGAGGAGCGTGAGGAGTTTTACCAGGCATGTTGGGGAAAGGAGCTCGTCAGTTTCACGTTGTCTTCTCTGTCTCGATCACTTACCCGTCTTCACCCAGCGGTTACGGGTTTGTCCTGTACGTTCAACGGTCTTTTGACATGTGCCGTACTGTATCATTGACACTTTCACTTTTGCATTTCTTTCTTCTTTCTGGGGGTTTGGCAACGACAGGTTCGACACGGTGGAATCCGCCGAGAGATGTATCGAGGGGCTGAAGCGATATCGTAATTTGCATCCGTCATTCTCAAAGGTACGTCTTTGGGAGAGTATAACCTTGTCAGCGGGGTACGTATCTTATCAATTCAACAGCAAATCCACAAAATCCCTGGGACGGTATATGCACACACGAACCGCGCTGCATCCGCATCGTCGACACATGAATCCGGGTCAGATTCTGCGCCTGAGGGAAATTGCCATTCTAGTGGGGGAGGGAAGGGAGTAAGTCAAGAAGATTCGTTCAAGACCAGGATGGAGAAATTGCATGATGAAAGTTCGACAAATTTATACATTGAGGGATTGCCGTTGAGTATAGACGACGCCGTGAGTTGTTTCTCTTCGTTTCCTGTCAAAAATATTTTTTCTTACGTTCTGACTGCTTATTTCCATAGACTTTAGCGGCGCTTGTATCACCGTATGCCATAAAGAGCTCTCGGTTCTTTCAGACAAAGTTAAGTCATCCGCCTCGGATAATCGCTTTCGTAAGGTGTGCCGTTTGCCTTTTCTGGTAATCCTGCCATTCACGTGACTTATTATTCACAGGCTTGAAACGAGAATGGCCGCGGAGGAGATTATCGAGCGGCTGCATGGACGAATGGTCAGAGGTTGGAATGACCCTGGGAGTCGCATCTCAGTGCGGTTTGCAGATACAAATGAGCAGAGGGAATTGAGGGTAAGCATTTGCTTGGCTTTTGCTCTTTTCATCCTTCCCCTCATCACTTTCTTTCTCTCAATCATACCCTGTGGGGTTTATAGCGCGCTGAACGTTCAACGAGGGAAGGGGACCATTCTCCTGCGAGACTTACGATCGCACAGGCGGCCTTGCTCAACCTTCGAGGGCAGGAGATTCAGGCTCATCCCTCCGTCTCTTCTCTTGCCCCTCAACACCATCATCTTCCCTCGGCGGGTGCCACGGAATTCCACTCAGTTTCTCCTCGCGCAGGCCCTGCTTTCGAGTACGATGCTCTCGGGAGACAGTATGCCACAGAGTATCCTACCCAAGTTAATACCCATACGCTCATCGGAGTTGATTATAATCATCCGCCGACGGCGCAGGACGAATACCTCCATCACTACCAGACCGTCAACCGGGATGCTAGACTCCCGGGGGGCTACCCGCATCTGCCATTTACTCAACCTCAGCCAAGGCAAGATGTGACCCCGGAGATGGCCATCCTTCTCGATTCCCTTCGAAAGAGTGGTGTGCCTTACAGGGGGGGCTCGCACGCTGGCACTTTTGTTGACTATGACCCCGCGCTCCGTTCACGGGGGCAGCCTATCAGTCTTCCTGGTTCCAGTATAGACTTGTATCCTGGCACGCATATTCCTGTGATCGGTCAAGCACAAGCTCATAACGGATTTACCCCGGCCGAAGAATTAATCTTGCAGGCTCATGCCAGAGCACGTGGGGATTTTGGCGTCGACGGTGGCGGAGGACAAGGCCAGCAGCACCAGCTCGGGCGTGGACCCAGGCACGCCAACGTTCCCGGAGCGAATGTAAATATCAGCATGGGTGTCCGCGGTCATCGTACGGTCGCATCTACTCTTTCTTTACCTCCCCCTACTTTGCAGGGGTACCCATCCCCAGTGTCTCCCATCGATTTATTGCCTTCCGTGCCGACATCTGAGGCTGGTTTCCATTCAAACGCTATAGCTTACCATCGCCCGTCATTCGACAACGAGGATTTGGCCGTAGATGGCGGGAAGAATCTCGGTTTGCGAGTTAATAATAACGTCCATTCCCCGCATATCATCAATTCACATCAGCCTTCGCGTGATTTCGACTCTATCTCAATGCAACAACAACACGAACACGAACAGCAGGCCTCTGTGACCTCCTATCCGAATATCCGTACACGAACAAAAGTCCAGAATTTGAAACAAAACCCGCATCAAATGCACGCACCGCACATACGTTCTACCACTCTGCCGCACCGTTCTTCGACCTCACAAACTGGTAACCAGCACCAGCGTCACTTCCAGCACAGCAGCCTTAGCATGACTATCCCGAATTCGTCCAACAGCAATCGCACGGACCACATCCAGAGCCCGAAGCTCAACCAGAACCAGAATCAAGCCAGCCTTAACAATTACGAGAACGCTAGCATTTTCGACCACGACAACAGCAATAACTTCAATATCAACCACCCAACCGCCGGCAATGGCGGAAATTTGCATCATTATCGTAACGACGCAGAACGTATCGGCAGCAACGATATTATCAACAACGCCATCCTTCCTAGTAGAGATTACGAAACCGCGCACTTTACCCATCCGCTCAAGCACGACGATGAACACGCATACAACAGCCATATCAGCAATAACCACAACGATACTAACGTGGATCGTAGCGCTGTGCCGTCCGCATCCCCGCCACTCGTATCACCAGCCTTGACTTACTCGTCTTCGTCCCGCACCCCAGCCACGCTTAGCCCATCGACGCCATTCTTTAATTCGTTTGGAAGTTCCATGGAGTGCTTTGAGGGCCTTGGACATGGTCCCGGGATTGAGGCGAACTTGAAGAAGATGACATTGGGGAATTGATGTGAATAGTGTACTAAAAATGTTCACTTTGCGGTTTATGAGATGTATTATCAGTATCATAACATATCGTAGGATATGTACAATATTTATCTCTCTCTGCTGTCTGTCGGTGGTTGGGTATCCTGTCCGTTAATCCGTTCACACCGGAGCAGGGCTTCGTCGTGGAATACATCGGGGAGGCCATCAGCGGACTCTGGCAAGAGGATGTGCGGCAGAAGGCGAGTGTAGAAGATTCGGTGGGCTGTGAAGCCACCCTGAGAGTATTGGGTTTAAGGAGATGTTGAAGAAAGAAAAAAAGGTATTTACGAATTGATGGAAGATCCCGCCGATAACAGCTTGGACTGCCTCTCCTTGGACTTTATATAACCCCACGCTCCTAGTCGAGGTACCGTCCCAAACGGTAGATGTCGCCTCTCCGTCCGGGTTTGTATTTTCGGTGTTATTCTCTGTTGCGTGCCTGAGGTGGCGGTTCGGGAAGCCGAGTTGGAGAAGGTTGGCGGGGACGGGTGGGGCCCAGCGCAGGAGGCGGTGGATGCCCCATTGGGGGGCGAGGTGTTGGCCGAGGAGGTAGGTGTTGAGCGTGCGGGAGGTGATTTGCTCGAGGTCGTGTGTCGGCTGGAGGGCGGTGCTGGATTGGAGGAAGAGGAGGAGGTAGGCTTCGAGGACGCGGCGGCCTGGTAGGTGGTGGTGTGGTGATAAGTGTGTGTGTGTGTGTTTTTTTTTTTTTGGATAATATAGAGTGGAGAAAGGGAGGGAGGACGTACCGATGAAACTGAATCGGGCGTTGTGCCCTTGGTAGGCGGCTTTGTGGCTTCCGTGTGTGAATAGCCGGATGGCGAGTTCGGGAGGGAACTGCAGGGGCGGGAAGAGGTTGTTGAGATGCTGTGAGAAGGGGGTGTCGGGGGAGGAGGGGGAAGGCGGCACGCGGGCGTTGTCGCTCGTGCGCGTGTCTGGGCCGCTAAATCGGATGTGCGTGTGTTCGTCATCGTCGTCGGCCGGGTGGGCCGTCGAGAACGGACGGGAAAGGTGTGGGGCTGCGACGGCGGGGGTAGAGTGTGTGCGCCATGAGGTGCTTTTGGGGTGGAGAGGGGTGCGTGGGCGCGAAGGGGGGTGTGTGCGTAGGTGTCGCGTCGGTGCTATGGGCGGGTGTGGGAGGAGAACGTATGGAGATGGGGGGGGTGTTGCTTACCTGGGGGTGTCTGTCGTGGACGCGTAGCCCGGGGTTGAACGAGTAATGGACGAGAGCGAGAACTGAGGGTGAGAGTGCGAATCGAGGAGGACATAGCTGTACAGCAAAAAAAGAAAATTTTAGCTGAATTATGTAATTTTTGTGTTTGCTTATCTTACTTCCATCATGTCCAGCGCTTATATCCACGACAGTACGTTCAATGTTGTAGGACGTGATCAGATCAACCAAAACACCTATAATATCTATCCCCAAGGTGAGTTGGCACCCCAGTGGACTATCGGACGGTAGTTTTGTCTGCGATATACTGACAAAGGCATTCCAGACGAACACCCACCCCATGCCCTCTTTTCTCCTTTCAACTGCAAAGATCGAGCGGGATGTTTGCAGGGTACAAGGACTGAAATTCTTGATCAGATCTTCCGCTGGATTGATATTGGCGATCCACAACCTGATCACGATGCGATTCTGAACAGAGATGCCAATACTGCCACGGATGCTTGTATATTTTGGATCAACGGATCGGCCGGGACTGGGAAAACAACGATTGCTTATACGGTCGCGGAGGCGTGTAAAGCGTATGGTGTGCTTGGCGCGAGCTTCTTCTGCTCTCGAGACGATGCGGATTGCAGCAATCCGAATCTAATCTTTACGACTATTGCCTATCAGCTCGGAATGTTTAACCCTTTATTCCGAGCTGAGGTTACTCGTGCCATGAAAGCTAATCGCGACATTGGCTATACGACTCCTTCATACCAACTTGAAGAGCTCATCATAAAGCCTCTTTGCTCCCTCCAAAACTCATTCCCTCCGTGTGTTGTTGTATTAGATGCACTTGACGAGTGCAAAGATTCCGGGATGATGTCTATCATTTTATCATCACTCTCTCGTCATGTCGACGGACTGTCCCCATTGAAGTTCTTATTGACGAGTCGACCAGAAATGCACATTGCTGCCGTCTTTAAATCGCGCGAATTGAACCCTGTCACCCAGCGATGCATTTTGCACGAGGTGGAATTAGACGTTGTGCAGAGCGATATTGGCCATTATCTTTCAATGAAACTAGCTTTAACAAGAACGTGCTATTGTCTTGAACACAGTTGGCCCTCTGCAGCCGATGTCCATTCCCTGACACAGATGTCTTTTGGACTATTCATCTTTGCGTCAACGTCAATCAGATTCATTGAAGATCCAAACTATTCTGACCCAAAACACCAACTTATGCGTCTTTTATATGATGCACCCACGTCAACAGAAGACACGTCTCCGCATTACAGCCTTGATCGATTATACGCCCAAGTGTTGACCCATGCGTTTCCTAACATATCTGCCCATCTTTGTGGTCGGCTGAAGACGATTCTGGGCACAATCGTTCTGCTCCGAAATCCCCTTTCACAACCTGCACTTGAACGATTACTAGGCATGCCATCACATACAGTGGGAGTGGCTCTCCAGCGTCTTCATTCGGTTATCATGGTGCCCGATGATGACACGCAAGTGATCCGAACCCTCCATCCATCCTTTTTCGACTTTATAACAAATCCAACTCGATGTCTAAATCCGAAATATGTTGTTGACCCCCAGATGCAACATACGTTACTTTCGTGTGCTTGTCTATCTACTATGAAGGAGCTGAAGCGAGATATGTGTGGAATAAGAAATCCGTCATTGCTCAATACCGAAGTCAACAATCTACCGATTCGTGTCATGACTTGCATCCGACCTGAGCTTCAGTATGCCTGTCGTCACTGGTATTGGCACCTACAGCATTCGACATTCTCTGACATTCTTGTTGACCTCCTGGACGAGTTTTGTTGGACATATCTATTATACTGGCTTGAGGCGCTTAGTTTGATTGGAGATCTTCGAAATGGTCTGCTTGGATTAGATGCGGCACAGAAAGCGATTGTTGTATGTTCTCTTCCCTCACTTGATTGGCCAATGCTCATCTTATTCCACAGAAGGCGGACAGAGGCCTGTCTGAAGTCTGGGATATACTTCATGATTGCGAGCGATTTACCCGGGAATTTTTCTGGATCATCAGCAGTTCTTCGCTTCAAATATACCACACCGTGTTACTGTTCGCTCCTCGTGAAAGCTCAATGAAAAAGATATATAGAAGAGAGCTGGACATTCCTGTGAAAATCTACCATGGATTAGAGGAGAGGTGGAATTCATGCATAAGAACGATGGAAGGACATTCTGATGCAGTTAGGTCGGTTGCATTTTCCGCAGATGGCATGCGTATTGTGTCTGGATCCGACGACATAACTGTTCGTCTGTGGGACGCAGTCAGCGGTGCACATCTGAACACTCTCAAGGGACATTCCAGCTTGGTACGATCGGTCGCATTCTCCCCCGATGGCACGCGCATCGTGTCCGGATCCATGGACAGGACTGTTCGTCTGTGGGACGCAGCTAGCGGCGCACATCTCACCGCCCTCGAGGGACATTCCGGCACGATATGCTCGGTGGTATTTTCCCCAGATGGCACCCGTATCTTGTCTGGATCTTCGGACAATACTATTCGTCTGTGGGGCGCAGCCAGTGGTGCCCATCTGAACACCCTCAAGGGACATTCCGACTGCGTACGATCGATTGCATTCTCTCCCAATGGTACGCGTATCGTGTCTGTATCCGACGACAATACTGCTCGATTGTGGGACGCAGTCAGCGGTGCACATGTGAATACTTTCGAGGGACATTCCAAATCGGTACGATCGGTCTCATTCTCCCCCGATGGCACCCGTATCATGTCTGGATCCAGTGACACTACTGTTCGTCTGTGGGACGCTGTCAGCGGTGCACATCTGAACACCCTCAAGGGACATTCCGGTTCGGTAGAATCGGTCGCATTCTCTCCCGATGGCACGCGTCTAATGTCTGGATCCCTTGACAGTACGTTTCGTCTTTGGGACGCAGTCAGCGGCGCACATCTCATCACCCTCAAGGAATGGTGCTACGGGGTAATTT
Organism: Porpolomopsis calyptriformis; assembly: GCA_951640195.1. Classification (NCBI taxonomy): domain Eukaryota; kingdom Fungi; phylum Basidiomycota; class Agaricomycetes; order Agaricales; family Hygrophoraceae; genus Porpolomopsis; species Porpolomopsis calyptriformis. The sequence goes on from OX621175.1 coordinate 169,166, forward strand.
CGGTTGCATTCTCCCCCGACGGCACGCGCATCGTGTCGGGATCTTTCCACAATACTGTTCATCTGTGGGATGTAGTCAGCGATGCACATCTGAACACCTTTGAAGGACATTCCCACTTCGTACAATCGATTTCATTCTCCCCCAACGGCACGCATATTGTGTCTGGATCCAATGACAATACTGTTGATCTGTGGGACTTCGTCAGCGGTTCACATCTGAACACTCTCAAGGGACATTCTGACTGGGTAGAATCGGTCGCATTCTCCCCCGAAGGCACGCGCATCGTGTCTGGATCCCACGACAATACTGTTTGTCTGTGGGACGCAGTCAGCGGTGCACATATGAACACTCTCAAGGGACATTCTGACTGGGTATATTCGGTCGCATTCTCCCCAGATGGCACCTATATCGTGTCTGGATCCTACGACAAAACTATTCGGCTGTGGGACGCAGTCAGTGGTGCACATCTGAACACTCTCAAGGGACATTCCGGCGCGGTATATTCGGTCGCATTCTCCCCAGATCGCACGCGTATCGTGTCTGGATCCTGGGACACTACTGTTTGTCTGTGGGACACAGTCAGCGGTGCACATCTGAACACCCTCAGACATTCCAACCCCGTAGGTTCGGTTGCGTTCTCTCCTGATGGCACATGTATTGTGTCTGGATTGACCAACAATACCATTAGGGTGTGGGACGCTGTCAGGGCTGTACATCTGAAGACCTTCACAGCATTTTTCATATCAGTCAAATCGGTCGCACGATCTTATAGTTTATGCCAGAGCTCTTTTACCGATGGCTCAAAAACAACTTGTCCAGTGTTTGGTTATATTGCAGAAGACGGCTGGGTCCATTCGATTACTTTGAATTGACGCATTTGCTGGATTCCGGCCTCTTACAGACCATGGACCCTTGCTTCGACCGGAGATCGTGTAGCTTTTGCCACAACGGATGGTCGTATCATTATCCTTGACTTTCGGTGCACGGACGTTTACTTTCGTAACCTATAGTGGCTTCTAGCCCTTCCGTAGTCTTGTGGGCTCATCCTTAATTTCATAAGTGTTCTGGTTGATATTAGCACTTGCTTTCGCCACTTCTACCACTTTCTAAGTGTCTTATCTAGGTAATTTGTCATATTTAGCGACAGTCAAAACAGCTGCAATTGTTGAATCGACCCTTCCGAAATACCAAGGTCAACTGAGCAAAGACGACCAAAGGGACAGTGACCTTGCGTGCGGAGGTGTTTTGGTGCAACTTGAGATTGAGCATGAATAACAATAAGATTGGCGTTTGTCAGACAAATGGAAGTAAATCCTTGATGAATGGATCCGGTGCCATTGCCCACAACTACCCACTCTTCCTAGCTTGCATCCCCCTCGCTTTCTCATCCTACTGACCAAAAGAGATGGAGAAGATTACGTGCCGCCATTGGAGTTTGAGGGTGATCGACAATGAGACATTTCTCCTGGCCAGTTAGGGCTTCCATGTAAAGTGCGGCCGCCTCGTCGTACTATCCTTGCATCACATACAAGATTGTTCATTAACGTCAGGATGTCTGGGTGATTGGCCCCGGGAAGTTTCTCCAAGCAGGCCAATGCCTGGTTTTTGCAATACCTCCGCCTCGACGCAACCCTCCTTGCGACTCATACACTGGTGCAAGATTGCCTATCCCCGTCAAGGTGGTTGGGTGATCGACACCGAGAAGTTCCTCCGCGCGGGACAGCACCTGCTTGTAGAGCCCCTCAGCCTCATTGTACCGTCCTTGCGCATCATACACCAATGCAAGGTTGGTCATCGACGTCGGATGGTCGGTCCCGAAAAGTTTCTCCGTGGTGGCTAGTTCCTTCCCATGCAATTCTTCCGCCTCAACATTCCATCCTTGGCATATAGGTGATCAGCCCCGAGAAATTTCTCCGCGCGAGCCAACGCCTGCTTGTGCAGCGCCTCCACTTCATTGTACCGTCCTTGTAATTGATACACCAACCTCAGATCATTCATGAACGCGAGCCTGGTTGGATGACCCCTAGATGCTCCCCCTTGAGTTCAAGTATTCATCATATCATCCACGGCACCGTAGGTACACTGCGATGGCTGCTTTGGCCTTCGTTAGCTCGATGCTCACGCCGTAGGTGTCATCCCATACGCTTCGTTCAAGGATCGTAAGTGTGGGATGAACCTCTCGCATTCGGCCCACCACCGTGGCGATTGACAGTCCTCGGCGTGCTGGAATGCGCCGTGGACAAGCGGCACGGAGAACTGGAGCCATTCTCGGCAAGTTAGCTGTCCTTGCAGATTCTCGCACCATGAATCGGATCAAATCATGCATCCACAACGAGAGTCTCTGGTATTCGGGTCGACATTTGGCCAAATATAAGTTGTTGGGTGTGGTTTCCTGAAATTGAACGAGTGAGAAGACGAGAGAAATCAATGACCGTCATTCTGAAGATATGCAAGGTATGTCATCAGCTTGAGTTTCTGTAGGGCGACCCTTGTGTGTTCGACGACTCGATTCCTTGAGCTTTTGTAATGAACTAAGCTTGGGTGATGAGCCGATAGAGAGGATGGTGAGAGGGCAGGAGCAACTGGTAACACGTCAGCTAGCGGTGGAGGTATCCCCTCCGACCCCGACGACTCCTTTCACAGGTATAGATTCCGGGTCGAGGAATGAGAGAATTTTCAGGAGATTCCGGGCGTCATGATTCTTGCTTCAGTTGGTTAAATGGGTCGGTAATACTGATCAGGGATTTAAATCATTCTCCCCTCGAATTAACTGCCAACTAGGTAACCATTGATATTCGAAGCAGCAGAGGGAAGAGCTTACTTCTATTTTTGTTCGCTCTTGTAGCATATCACCCAGAGCATGCTGCGTGAATGACAGCTAGCGACAGACGACCAACACATTTCACCAATTCTTCAGCTTGACTCAGCCAGGGTGGCGTTACAATTTCTGAATCGATACCTCAGATAATAAGACTTTTCGTCTCTCTCTCACATCCAACGCCTAAATGACGAGTATGGGATGTTGTCCTCCGGCTGCGTTCGTTAAGGCTTCGGAAATTTCGGCCGTCCACGTCGTGAACAGAATCTTTCCTCGGGTAGAGGTAGATGCAAACGAAGAAAGTCGACTGTGTCGCTGTGAGCATTGTCGATGACTAGAAACCAATTAACGTCGTCGTCCCCATGAGAGCCTTTCGACCAAAACTCTTGCTGAAATCAGTTTCGCATTTAAGAAATCTAGTTCTCTCCCTCTTCCAGTGAGAGGAGATCCATGGGAGCGTTGTTAATGACTCTGGCTGACGGTTAACATTCTCTGGGTCTAGAGTGAACGAGCAAGTCAGACACTCGACAATGATTACGCGAAGCAGATGAGGTGAATGTACAACTTCCATGGAAGATTTATTTTTCGGAAGTACATACCCATCAAATCTGGTTCACATTGATATTGACTTGTCCTGACGAGATCTTGCCCGAAGAAATCGAGTGTGCTAGATCTGGCCTGACGAACTGCTTAGGTATAAGAGTGAATTCGCGTCGAGAGAGTCCACACGCACGTTGTTCGTCAGAACGTATTCAACCAGTTGGCTGTTTCCGCGCACGACACTGCCGTTGTCAACGGAGTACCCTGGCGATCATGTGGCGTAGTGTTGATGTATTGGGAAGACAACGGATACGATCACGTCTGAACTGCGCAGCATCGATGACTGCTATCTCGAGCTGTATTGAAGGGACGATGACCCCGCAAAAGCTACCTCGATAATGCATCGAGTTATAAATATCTCGGTGTCCCGGCTATGGCCGACGATCGGTGCCTTCTTAATTCAGTAACAAATCGGGCCATTTTGGTGTGTTCCTTTCAAAGGCGTTCGCCCTCGTCTGTCTCACAGCACTCCTTTGCAAAAACATGGTCATCCTCCAACAACTCGCAGCTCTCATCGGCTTTGCTACTTTTTTCACTCCTATCGTAGCTCAGCTATCCGTCATCTCCCCCGGTGGTCCCAACCTTTGGTGGGGTTAGTGATTTTCTCTCATGACAGTTCTCCCTATTCTGGACTGATTTTTTTTTTGTATCTCAGTTGCCAAGTCTCAGAATGTTCTCATTTGGTCTTGCAAGTCTTCAACTTATGACAACTTTACCATCCTGTACGTTTCCTCACCTCCAGGACGAAACGTGTTCATGCTGACAGTCTAATCAGCATTGCCAATCCAAGCCCGACTATCCTCCCCGCCCCACTTGCGATTATCGGTATTGAATACAACTATATTTGCTCCCAGGAGATCACGCAAGACATGGCTAACCAACCCCCTGCCACCGGGTATACCATCCAGTTTGCGAATCCCCTCAATTCAACCGACGTAAGTTCATTCCCTTTTACTTCCGTCTTCCTCGCACTCACTTACATCCCTATCAGATCTATGCCGAGTCCCAGCCTTTTGAGATTAAACCCCTCGGAGCTACCTATCCTCCGGCTTCTGCCACCCCGACGGAAGGCGTGACATCTGGCACATCCTCAGGTACAGCTGGAGGCCCAAGTTCCACCTCGAAATCAAGCGCGTCTGGTATGAAAAACTCGATCGTTTACGGAGCTTCCGCCGCCGCCGCTGCTGCTGCTGCTGTGTTTGGGCTGATAACTGCTTGAATGGGAATATGAATTCTATGTGGGTGTGCTCTTGTTCCTGTGGATTCAAAATGGCCTTGAGTATTTTTTTTTCCCCTACTCTTTGCCCTTGGGCTAAGTTCTACATGACTTTCTTACATTCTTGATGGACATTCTTTTTTTCACTCTTTGGGTGATATACAATCCTTCCATACCTCCGATCTTTACTTCATTACTGGATCTTGATAATCAGGCATGGGCCTTGCGCTCGACCAATGGGTTAAATTCGAAAAAAAAAAAGATCGAGGAAGACTCGGAGCTACAGCGGCTCTCAGCTTAATTACCACTTCAGGTTTCAGATTGACGTGTTCAGGCTAATCTGCTGGTCAGTCTTAAGTACCGCCTTTAGCCCCATGATTAGGCATCGTGAACCGCCCGATCGGCCAGGGTGTGCACTGCTACCAGCCTATTCCATAAGTTGCTCTCCCTCGTTCATCTCGACATGCATAGCCAAATGTGAATCAGAATCAGCGGACTGGATAAACCTCACCGATGTATCAAGGGCCGTTGCAATGATCATGATTTTCACCTGTGTCGTTATGATCACGTGTGAAGGATTCTGGTTGCGATCACGCGTCGATCGCCATATGGTCTCCAGAGTACACAGGTTCACACCCGGTGGGTAGGACACCTATAAATATACCGTATCATTGATATTTCTCAAATGTTCGCAGCTGTCGCCCTTCCTTTCCAATCTGCCCTTCCTTCGCTTTCTCGGTCTAACAGTCAGTTTCATCTTCGCGCTCTGCCTTGTCATGCTCTTGGATAGAATTCGACATTGCATTTAATTTTCCTCGATTCATGTTGCGATATGCTCCCCATTGATTATCAACTTCAGCTGTACGTTCTCAATTTTCGTTAGCACACCCTACGCTCGCGCTCATTTCATCTGGCAGAAATGTAATCTATTATGTCAATGTCGCCTCTCTCGGTGCATTCATTCTATCAACTCCAGAGTTTCTTGCTTACTTCCACTCCACAGTTATTCTTTACTACGACTACTTTTTGACATTTTCCATGGAAGTCGAGCGGTTCTGGACACTGCCAACTCTCACCTGGACGTCCTTTCTCTTCTACCTCAATCGATATGTCTCTCTGTTCGGACATATCCCTGTTGCACTTCAGATTTTCTGGACAACCTCAAATATGTCGCTCAAGACCCACGTGAGTGCCGCCTCATCGTTATTGTCGTCGTGACTGGAACTCAACCTCCCGTAGATGTCCGTTGTTTTCAGTTTATTTCACGTGCTCTTCTTTGTCCCTGATAACACTCCAGTTGTCATCCTATTCAAGTGTACCACCAAGTTTTGATCGTATTCTTACAATCAGTCATCGGAGGTGATTTTTAAGTTTTTGATAGTCCATCGTTTCCACCAACTCCTTTCTGTGTAGCTCTCTTGATTCTGCGTACCTATGCCCTTTATAATCGGAACCGCTACGTACTCCTCATACTCCTTGTAACCGCGACATCAACGATTGTGGTTGGTTTCGTGAGTAGATCCACTTGCTAGTATCCGAGACGCTAAGCAATACCTAGTGGGCCATCCACGCAGGAGCGAGTACTATCACGACATCCTTGGTTACGACCAATGAGGGGTGTATCTCAGAATTCACGTATAGCTCGTAAGCCGAACCCATTAATGTCATTTTGTGTCCTCGCTGAGTTTACGCCGTAGAAGTTTACGTGGGTGCCAATCTTGACACGAATAAGGCTACCAGCCCTGTATATACTGACTTCCTTGGTGCTACGTCTAGATTTCGGAATAGCATGGAGTGGCATGCTGCTATTTGATGCGATAATATTCCTTCTGACGATGTATAAGTCGCTTTCCACCAAGTACAACGGCAAATACGCCCACCATCGACCTCTTTTCGCTATCCTTTTACGTGATGGTGAGCAGTCTCTGCTTTCTCATCTATACTCCTCACTGACCTTGCGGGATACACGAACCATTCATAGGATTTCTCTATTTCTCGTGAGCCTCTCTCTGAGGAAACGCTAATGACAGAATGTCTGACCTTCTCGTGTAGTGTTATGCTGCTCGCCAACTTGTGCAATATCCTCATGTTCTTTGTGGTGGTGGGTGTTACTTGTCATCCAACTCCTGTTCATTTCTCTCACTCCGCGCGCCCCCCTTTATGCGTCACAGGTATCTCCGGTGAGTCCGCCACGCCAATGCGACCAAGGTCCTAAAAAACCTAACGCCCCGTCTTGAAAAAGCCTTTACTTAGAGGCATGCCTTCAACCTTCACGAACGCGTATGTAGTCACCGTCCCACCCCCCACAACCGGCCCGACCTCTCATGCCTTCATTACAGCATATCGGCAACCATGATCTCTCGTCTCGTTCTCCGACTACGTGATCCGAGCCTTTCATCGGGCGGAGCACGGACTCAGCGACCGCAGACTACTGACACGGACTCGAACTATCAATCTCCCTCCACCGTTTTTCTGCCTGAGACTACGGTGTACTTGAGCGATCGTGGATCAGCCGAATGGTAGGGCCTTGGGAGGCCATCACGTGTTGACATGTTGCCGTGGGATACGAGTGAAAATGAGGAGCGGTTGGAGGTGGCTACTTTTTTTTCTGACGCTAATTTTGTGGATCATGTACATGGGGCTCCAGACGGCTGGGTTTACTTTGGATCATCTAGACTTCAGGCAAGTCTTGTATGGGTGTGTATCGAACACTTTGGATAGCAAACTCCGAGGTAGAGGGAGTAACAACATTGTTTTTTTATTATTATGCTAGAAGATACATATATGACAATGCGAGTGGTGAATCTCAATATTATACAAGTGGATGATCGAGAAGCATTACCCGATCATATTCACGTCGTCCAATAGTGGTATTTTCACCTCCTGATTCGATGGTTGATGGTCTCCCGACGGACCTTCGTCTTCGTCTTCCCAACCGAATAATTCATCTGCCAAATCGTCGAGATCCCCAAAATCTGCAAGGGCAGCGCACTCCTCCGCATACGCTGCTAGTTCTTCATTGTCAAGATCATCAGGTGAATCCTCTGGTGGACATGCCAGGGAGGTCCCGGTTTCTGTCTCGGACAAAAATAAGCAAGCACACGGACTACGGATGGAGGAAACGCCGCACGTCTCAGCTCATTTTCCCACGAAGCGACGTCTTCAAGGTCAGGGTCGAATGAGGAGCCTACTTCACGGGCGTATGACAAACGGTACGCGTGCCGTTTTCTATGCGCGGCGTTCTCTATCACGCGCTGTAACAACTGAAGCCCCAACCGTTACGGAGAAATGAACGATAAAAAGAGGGAATGGCAACGGGCATAGAGAGAGAGACGGACCTCATCTTGCATCACCGACTCATCGTCCTCACCGTCATCTTCACAATCCATAGCATCGGATATACCGTCACTGCTCCCCTCACTCGCGTTCCCGCCCCAGCGACGCCGGAGCACCTCGCGGTCTTTCTTCCTTTGAGCGGCGCGCTCGACACATCGCGCCTGGAATCTCTCCCGCAAAAACGCCTGCTGTGGTGCCTCTGCCGCAGACGCGCTCCGCCTCGTGATGATCAGCCCGCGTCGTAGTCCGAGTAGTCCTGGAGGTGTGGCGCATTCGGAGGTGGTGGACGTGCAGGACCGTCGCGGGGGGGGGTGGGTGGTACGGGATTTGTAATATTGGGAGCGTCGGCGGGCTTGTGCGTCGGCGAGGGGGGAGGAGAATGGCGGTAGGTATGATAGCTCAGGGGAGGACGTGTGGGAGCCTGGGCTTGAGGATGGCATTGGAATGGCGGAGCTTAGTGTCACGCGTCACACCCGTTATGGACGCGTTGAAGTTGCTCCACATACTGTATTACGGTCTGGACACACCCAAAGTCGTGCATTATCGGATTGATATTGGAAGAGACCTGGGCGATGGCCAGGAGGATGAACCCATGGCCTCTAAGGCATCGTGCGTAGCTCTGGAAACACTTGTGAACCTCTCCATACCTCATTCAGGTAATCTCACATTTCATGGAGTTAGCTCCCATTAACTGGTGTATTGAGATCTAGGCGACGCTTATTTTCTCAACTCTGGTTGACTGGCACAACCCCGCTGAAGTCTGGCTTGCCCCTTGTGTATGTCGGAAATTGCCGTCAAGCTGTTCCCTCCATCAACCTTCTCGATTATCCGCCAATTCTTTATTCCACGACCGCAACCTGTCTACCTTGGATCATAAAGGCGATTGTCTTGATTCATTCACAAAGTAACATGAGCACGTCCATCACCGCCTCGACGTTTAACGCCAACTCGGTTGGCAGGGATCAGATTAACTACCACTTCTCCTCTGATTCTGATCGATGTGAGTTTCTCATCAAACCTGCTCTAAGAAAGGTCCTGATGCTTCCGATGATGAATCAAGACCGAGAGTATCGGGATATCACAGAGTGGCTGTCTAAGCTCAACTTCAAGGCGTCGCAGAGTGATTTTCTTCAGAGGCACGAAAAGGGTACCGGAACTTGGCTTCTCGAATCCGAAACATTTCAAACCTGGAAGAGTGGGATATCAAGGACATTGTGTTGTCCTGGAAATCGTAAGAATTATCTGCATCGGTGATATCGATCTCATTAGTTGAACAGCTGGTGCTGGAAAGACGATCCTTGCGTAATATTAGTGTCTGAATCGTTCGTTGATCAAGACTGATTCCAGTCATTTTTTCAGATCCATCGTTATAAACCATCTTCAGGGCTTCTTCACGGACGACAACGTCAAAGTCGCTTGCATCTATTGCAATTATAAGGAACACACACTGCAAACTGCCGCGAACCTTATCGCAAGTCTGCTCAAACAATTTATACAAGATAGTCGAGCGATATCTGACCACGTCAAGGCATTCTATGATCGTCATCAAAAGAATAACACCTTCCCCACGCTAGACGAGTTTACGACCGCACTGGAGACAGAAATCAAGGCGTACCCCAAAGTATTCATTGTTGTCGACGGCTTGGACGAATGCTCCGAAAGTGATGGCACCCGGTTGAAATTACTGCGGGCCCTTCGATCTTTGACTGGACCTGTGAACATTATGGTGACCTCACGAGACCTACCTTCAATTGAGCAACATTTCCGGGAAGCATTGCGTATCGATATTCGCGCGACCGACGGGGACGTGACAAAGTTCATTGAAAGCCAGCTTGTCGACTATCCTCATCTAATGAAACTGCGAGAGATTATCATAACGAAGATTGTTGAAAATGTCAAAGGCATGTAAGTATCTCCAATGTGACCCGAATTCACCTGGCGTTTTATTTCTCACCTGCCGACAAGGTTTCTACTGGCACGCCTGCACATGAACATGTTGGCTCAACAGAAGATGGCCAAAGGAGTCAAGAAGGCTCTTGATCAATTACCAAATGACATAAATGCCATTTACGATCAAGCTATGGATCGAATCGAACGGCAAAGTAAGGACGACAAAGAGCTAGGCGAACGAGTTCTTTCATGGATCACTTATGCGCGTCGACCACTCACTGTCAAAGAGCTGCAACATGCTTTTGCTGTTTTACCCGATATGACGGAACTAGACCCTGACGATCTCATTTTCGATTCGCAACTGACTTCCGTCTGCGCTGGATTAGTTGTGATTGATGGTCAAGGTGTTATTCGTCTTGCTCGTGAGTGGAATGTATAGTGGTTGAATAACGCACTCAGCACACAATCTATACAGACTATACAACTCAGCAATATTTTGAAAATCAACGTGAATCCCGATTTCCGAATGCTGAGGTTGATATTGTGACCACATGCCTCAGATACCTTTCACTCGATGTGTTTGCGCGTGGCTACTGCAAGAGCGATAGCGAGTTCGAATCGCTTTTGAAAGAAAATCCATTCCTTGATTACGCTGCCAGGAACTGGGGTCATCATGCATGTCAGCGCCAAGAGTGTGTCAAAGACTTGGTAACGAATTTTCTTCAGGATAATTCAAAAGTTGCATTCCTCAGCCGAGTTATGTTGGTCTCTCAGCAACGTTTGCTGTGGGTATTTCTACTCGGGCTTTCTGGTGTCCATATGGCTGCTTTCCTCGACTTGCACCACATTGTCTGCTATCAACTGGAAAATGGTGCAAATCCAAATTCAATGGACAGCAGAGGTCGGACGCCCCTCCATATTGCGGCTATGGAGGGAAGCCAGGATGCAGTGATGCTTCTTGTTGCGCGTGATGATGTTGACGCAGATTCGATGGACTTCGCTGGTCAAACACCACTTTCGTATGCGGCTGAGTATGGGCATGAGGGGGTTGTGAAGCTGCTGGTTGCGCGCAACGATGTTTACGCAGATTCGAGGAGCTCATATGGTCGAACTCCACTTTCCTATGCAGCTCGGTTCGGGCGCGAGGGTGTCGTGAAGTTGTTGGTCGCACATGATGATGTTGACGCAGATTCAAAGGACTCAAGGGGTCAAACACCACTCTTGTGTGCAGCTTGGTTCGGGCGCGAGGATGTCTTGAAGTTGCTGGTCGCACGTGATGATGTTGACGCGGATTCGAAGGACTCAAATGGTCGAACACCACTTTCGTGTGCGGCTGAGCTCGGGCAGGAGGGTGTCGTGGATTTGCTGGTAGCGCGTGATGATGTTGACGCAGATTTGAAGGACTCAGATGGTCGAACTCCACTTTCCTATGCAGCTGAATTCGGGCACGAGGGTGTCGTGAAATTGCTGGTCGCGCGTGATGATGTTGATGCAGATTCGCAGGACACAAATGGTCGAACCCCACTTTCCTATGCAGCTGAGTATGGGCGCGAGGGTGTCACAAAGCTGCTGGTGGCTCGTGATGATGTTGACACAGATTCGAAGGACTCAAATGGTCAAACTCCACTTTCCTATGCAGCTCAGCGCAGAAAAAAAGATGTCGTGAAGTTGCTACTCGCACGCGATGATGTTGACGCAGATTCGAAGGACACAAATGGTCAAACTCCACTTTCCTATGTAGCTCTGCATGGAGAAGTGGTTCTTGTGAAGTTGCTACTCGCACGCGATGATGTTGACGCAGATTCGAAGGACACAAATGGTCGAACCCCACTTTCCTATGCAGCTCAGCATGGAGAAGAGGATGTTGCGAAGTTGCTGATCACGCGTGATGATGTTGAGGCAGATTCGAAGGACACAAACGGTCGAACCCCACTTTCCTATGCAGCTGAGTTCGGGCGCGAGGGTGTCGTGTATTTGCTGGTCGCGCGTGATGATGTTGACGCAGATTTGAAGGACTCAGATGGTCGAACACCACTTTCCTATGCAGCTGAGTTCGGACAAGAGGGCGTTGTGAATTTGCTGGTCGCGCGTGATGATGTTGACGCAGATTCGCGGGACTCGAATGGTCGAACACCACTTTCGTATGCAGCTGAGAATGGGCATGAGGGTGTCGTGAAGCTGCTGGGCGCGCGAGATGATGTCGATACGGATTTGAAGGACTCAAATGGTCGAACAGCACTTTCATATGCGACTTCGAATGAACACCAAGGCATCGTGAAGCTGCTTGTCGCGCGATGATGTTGACACACATTCGATGGATTTTCATAACTAAACGCCACTCTCGTATGCGGCTGAGGTTGGGCACAAAGGTGGCGTGAAGCTGCTGGAGACCAACGCCAAGACTTCAACCCCCCAGAAAAGAAATTTCACTGATCAATGAAGGCGAAGAAGGTACCACAGAACAAGGACTTCGCTGCCATGATTACCAACTCCATTTCCACCAACATCACCATCTCTCATGCCATCAACTATCTCATCCGTCCACCCCATCCAATATCCACTCTCCGTCTCGTTCTCGAAGCCGACCACCTCTCCTTCTACACCCCAACCTGTCACAACCCGCCTTATGGCCCAGGTTGCTGTGCCCGATCCCTTTCCCCAAGCATACCCTCGCCGTTCTCTCTGCCTCGCCCGCGTTGCCGCCAATCTCCAATGGTCACTGAAGTCCGCACCTTATGAGCGACTCCCCAATGATCTGGTCTAGTTCTGTCGAATCGAACTCTACTTTTGAGGCAAGGGCCACTTTCTTATATTTTTCTTTCTCGTGTGAGGAAAGAGGCGGAGTTACTTGATGGTCCCGAAGTTGACTTCTTTGTCGACCCTGGTTGGATTTTCCGTCTGTTATGACAAGCAAGTTGAGGCCCGTCTGGTCAGACGCTTGTCCCCCTGGCTAATGTACCCCTCCGCGAATAGTGGGCCCTCCGTCCGAAGAGGAAGACAGTGGCGCAATTGATCTTAGAACAAGACACGGAGGAAGGGGAAGATCTATTTGCCATGCTGGCAGACCAAATTGTGGTCTCCTCGGCGTCTTCCCTTAGCCGATTCGTTGCAGAGATTTGCTCCGACATTCCTGGTCGCAGCTTGAGCACTTTCGCTCTTCTCTGATATCTCTACTTCCTCTTCCAACGCAAGCTTCCGCAGTTCTTGGGAAATCATCCGAGACCGCCATCCATTCTACAGGAAGGATTTCTATATTTCCATGAACGATGAGAATGTTGCCTAATATACCACCCGTGTCAGTCGATGTGATAATAGCACGAAACTCGCGGATCGGAATTAGTAATGTATGGACGGCGTTCAAGTTGGAGTGATATCTGTTTGGACTTTCCACTGCCAAAATTGGGGTTTTTAGTCCTATATCTCTAGCCTAAAGATAACATTACCGGGATGTCCGACTAGGTGTAAAGCATATAAATACGAGTGTCCTTATAGGTGAAATAGCTTGCCGGAAATTACCGTCAAGCTCCCTGTTCCCTCCATTAACCGCTCTATCGGTTATCCGTCAATTCTGGGGCCAGATGTTCTTGATACCACCCTGACATGTGTACCTTGAATCCTGAAGGCGATTGTCTTTATCCATATCTGAGCACGTCACCACTCAACGCCAAGCTCGGTTGGCAGGGGATCACCACTTTTTTCCGATTCTGATCCACGTAAGTTGTTTGTCATCAAATTTCCTCTACGACATGTTCCCTGATGCAGCTGCTGGTTTGCGCGTCAACTGGTCGAAGACCACTTTGAAACTTGCCCGGTTGTCTTGACGCGGATTCAAAGGACTCAAATGGTCGAATTCCATTTCGCATGCTACGAAAGTGGAGTTCGACTATTTGAGTCCTTTGAATCAAGTTCGAATGGCCACGACGACAGTCTGCGTGAAGCCTGCTAGTCGCCCGTTGACCCAGATTCAACAAAGGTGTTAGCTGAAGACACCAATTCCTCAGAAGAAAAAAATGCACTCATCGTACAACAGAACAGGGACCCCCGGTGCCGTGTTTACCAACTTCCCGGATCGTAAACACTTCATGATCCAGGCTACCGTGCCCTTTCCCCCAAGCAACTGTTCCCTCTACCCCGCCCGCGCTGCCGACAATCTCCTCGCGAAGTTGACTTCTTTGTCGACCCCTGTCCCCCCCAGTCCAAAATGCACCCTTCCGGAAATCACGCTGGGTGATCGTGACACGATTGATCTTAGAACAAGACACAGAAGAAGGGCATGCTGGCAGACGAAATCATCGTCTTCCCTTGTATCCGCTGATTCGTATTATTTATCACACCATCAAAGTGCCCCTAGTGATATTTCTTTCCTTCCATCTTTCTCGTCTTGAAAATCCCCCTTTGTCTAACACCGTCTACAATAACTTCCGCATTCCGCCTAAATTCTTCATCCTCTTGCACCGTCTTCCCTCTCCTTTTCCTCCCTAACAAAGCACTCAGCTACCGAAAAAAAAACCCGCCCAACCAAAAAAAATGTTTTCTCACCTACAATGGCCCAGTTACGGGTACTAGGAATCCTCAACACTTCGCATTCGACCTTCCACCCGCAGTGGAGGCTGAGCGACGCCAGCCATAGGCGATACATGGAATAAGAAGAGCCTGTCGACTTACCGCCTCCTCCCCCAAGGTTGAGCGAGTCCGCGAATTCATCCATGGCGGATGTGACCGGAAACGGCTGGGTGCTCGTCCGGTCATAGCGTCTATCAAACGTCCATGGACAGCAAGGGATAGAAAGGTACCCCGATGCCGAGTAGATGGTTGACAGCACGGGCACCCAGGGAGTGAGCTCGTCGGCGTGATTGCCGATGATGAACACTCCTGGTTTGAGGTATTCGGCCTGCTCGTCGGGAGGGGGCAAGGTTATCGGGTCAAAGGCGTGAAGATGGAGATGGGTTCGGGTCGAGGGTGGATAATGGTCCCAGGACGTCCGGGCACGAAGGTCGATCCCTACTCCCTCGTAGCCTTCGGCTATTAAGATATGGGTCAGTAAGCCGTTGCCGCACCTGCAAAAACCAGACGTTGGAATGGTTGGAGGACAGTCAGTACAAGGGCGAAACTGTTACCCTAGGTCAAGGAAACCACCGGGCGGACGGCCCCACGCAAGCCGAGGTTGAGTGTCTTCTGTTGGGGAGCAGAAAGAGTCCTTCCATAGTAACATCAAAAATGTAGCTATCCCAATATCCTGAAAGAGGGCTATATATGAGATCGAGTTAGGCGATGAGAGAAGTGCGTACCTCAAAGACATGTTTCAATGGGTCTGTGACTTCATGCCATTGATCTACAAGATGGCCATGACGTTCGCGCATGGCAAGGTAAAGGTCTTGATAACTGTCGCGAGGGATAAGACAGTCATGCAAGACCCGCTTCCTGTAATCTGTCATCGCACCCCAGCCATATCTGTGCAAAGCGTCGAGTAAGGCAAGACACGTCCGGTACAATCTCGAGTTTAGCCCGGTGGGTGTGTCTGGGAGGGGGACGACGTCGATTCGCAGGATGATCGGTTGCTGCCCGGATGAGGGTGTGATGTAGCGGAAGGCGAGGTGCGAGACGGCTGGATGGTAATAAGGAAGTGGGGACGAGTCACTACGTGGGATGGGGGTAAGGACGAGGGTGGAAGGGGTGTAGAGGGTACAGAACTGCTCTAGGCTGGCGTCGCGAGCGGGCCGTCGAGGCAACAACTTGCGATGGATCACGCGGACGGGCGATAATCCGACGAACTTGGGTACGAGACTTGGAAAGTGGGAAACAGATTCGGAAAGTGTTTCCGATCGTAAAATAAGTGTCGAATTGTACTCTGGGTGATGGATGAGCTGAGAAATGGCTATCTCGAACTGGAGATCATTGGCGTGGAGTTGGTCAAAAGGAGAGATTGTGCTACATACCACTTCTGGAGGGAAATCAGCAGGACAGGAGATGAGCGGTAGCCAGGCATGATTTCCGCCATGATCGATGAGAGGATCACAAACGGAGTGTTGCTCGCAGCATCGCGATGGTTTGAAAGTTGGGCGAGTCGACGGCATGTCATGGATGTGATATATCCTTCATTAGAAAAAGAATATTCCTCCGAGTGTACAGGTCGAATTACAAGCTCAACCAACCTTTTACATCCTGCGGTCCGCGATAATCAAAATCGTGCTGTGATCTCTGCAACAGCTTAATTCAAGGTTGGCTAGACAATATTTGATGAACGGTAGTGAAAACGAAACAGGGAACAGGCTTGTCCAGCCACACCTGAAATTGAATATGATCATTGCCTGCCTGTTTTCAAGTATTTCATCCCGCTTGTATTATATCTAACAGGACTGCTATTTACTAAAGCAAATCTTCATTACCCAACATGTTGACCTGCCCCGGCCTCATGATCACCATCTCCCTCCTCGCCCCACTCTCTCCGAACGACACCATCACCCCCATTCACATGCAACCACGCCTCCAATCTCCTCCCCAACTCGCCTCCCTGCCCTCCACAAAAATCACCAATCGTATCCAACGTCTGCACCCTCTCCTTCTCGTCACAGAACGGTAGCCGCTTCCGGCGCGCCAGAGAGGCAGGCTCCTCCTCCTCGCCATCGCCAGTCGATTGAGGGACACCCTCCGCGGCGACCTCTCTCTCTTCCGTCTCCGCATCCTTGAACCACTCTTCTTCCTGTTCCTCCGGTCCGAGGATGCTCTCGACCAGACCCTCTTCCCACCCATCCCATTCCACGCACCGATGCACCGTCCGGAGCCGCCCTCCCTTGAGCTCGTACTGCAGCCACTGGCGAGCAAGCGGCGCAAGGCCGCCGCCGTCTTGTTCGCCTGGTCCCCCCCTCTCCCCCCCCCGATCCGCACCATGGCCGGACGCAGGGGTGGCCAGTTTGCGGACGACGTCGCGGAAGAGGTCGGCTGTGAACGGGCTGGATTGGAGGAACGAAGGGAGATGGGCGCAGGCCCAGAGCGGACGGGTCGTGGTTGATTCCCAATCAATGACGCATGTCTGGAGCGTGTGTGAGAGGGAGACAATGAATCAGTCACAGAACTCACTATTTTTGTATGATCGTCTTCGTCGACAAACACGTTCTCCAGACTTAAATCATGACAGTCCAGCCCAAACTCCTCCACCGCGGTGTCGTCTATCCCCACACTCAGCCTTTCCATAACCCGTAACCATCGCTGCATCTCCCGCTTCACACTCTCCACTCTCTTCGCCATATGCGCAACCAAAAAAGTGCTTCGCTGCATCCGCCTGTAGTCCCTGTACATGGCATCCCCAGGTCCCTCCCACTCGTCCTCACTCTCTTGCAAATCCCACTCATCACTATCATCACTTTCATCTCCAGGGACGGCCTTCAAATGGTGGTGTCTCGATGATTGTATCTCATCCGGATCGAGGTGCAACCGATGCGGAGCCGACTTTCCCTCGTTCTCGCGGATGACGCTATCGATCTCACGCTGCACACACGAAATGAGGTAAGATTGCAAAGTGGTCCACGGTCCGCGATCTATCTCCTTGGGGTGGGAGAGCTCGCCTCGGTTGGAGCCGAAAAAGGACCAAGAAACGATCGGGCCTACATGGAAGGCTTCGTGGGGGACGTGTTTCGAGATAACATCGGATGCCGGTTGAGGTGTGACCGACGATGCGATGCTTGACATGCTCAATGCAGAAGAAAACGGGAAGCCAGTGCCGCGGGACTGCCGAGCTTTTGGGGTAGAAGCAGCGGAAGGGACAAATAACGAGGGCTGACTTGGCCCACAGTATAAAGACCCAATATGGGAAAACCTGTGTGAGAATAGTGGGATGATAAGCCGGGCGAGATTTTCGAGTAATTTCATAAGCTCGCCATGGGCCATCGAATGATACACTTTGGAAAGCGGGATTCCGGGAGCCTGTTAGAGCACGTGATTAGCGCACGTGTACCCGATTAAGTAACGCGCAGTGGTTACCTTTGACATCAGAATAAATTCACTTCCCATGCGATTGTATGGATTCGAGTCGTAGTGATACACGACCGGAACGGGAATAGAGGTATGCTCGCGAAGATACTTCAAAGTGGCCACCTCGGATTCGGTCTTGAGGCGGGGCATGAATCGCCGCGCGACCCGAACGACGAGGGTGGCTGTGGAGACGAGAGTCACCAAATATGCCTAAGGAGATACGTGAGTTTGGAGCTAAAGCTCCTAATTGAATCTAGTTGCGACATGCCTTATGGAATGTGCCTGCGATGCGATGCCAAAGCTTCTCAGCGCCTTTCGGAAGTGAAAGGCGGACCGGGAGGAACTTACCCAAACTGAGAAATTTGATCCTGCCGACTTCAATACCCATTTTCTCCCTCACGACATCCTTGAGAACCTTGCGGTCGACTTGAAAGGGATGCTGGTGCTCGAACGCCGCGTCAGTTTCGGCCTCCAACTTCCTGTCCTCCTGTTCGATCTCCCAATCCCACTCTAAACCGGGTTTCGCGGTCTCGAGTGGGGCTGTATCGGAGGTAACGGTATTGTTGTGGTTGAGGTCGATGAATAGATGGTTGCCATTCCGTGGCATGGCTAGTATTTAAGAGCTTGTTCTTCCCCTATTCAACGTTGCCAGAGAGCCACTGAGTAGATGACGCGACTAGTGGATGGGAGAAAAAAAAGTGGAGATGGAATGAGTGGGAGATCAAAGACAATAAGACTCAGGTGATGAGTGGAGAAAGTGAGCGGTCCCGACCTTCATATCTTTCACAAGTTTATGATTTCGTCAACGATTCCTAATCGGTTCGTTTGATAAGCACGTGTGAGTCACTCGTCAAAGCCGTGGAAGAGCTGCAACCACCGCCCGTCGTCGTCGGGCACAAAGATGAGAACAAAGCGATGCATTGGTGTATAGTCTAGTCGTATAAGTACTTCGTGCATGAGACGCCCTCAAGCAACAATCCTGGGCATACAGCTGATCAGAACCGTCGAGATCGTAAAAGTAAACAAAATAAATCCGCCTCTCCACTTTCCGAACGCGGAATTAGCGCTGGGCAGGTTGAATTCCGGTATGGCAAACGAATCGAACTGCACGTTGCTTGCTGTCGTGCCATTCGGTGCACGGGGTGAAGGGCCGATGTAAACCAATGAGACAGAATGGTTATCTTGTGATTGAAAATTGGGTGGAGGAACAAGCATCGGGGGGAATTGCATGGGATAGCAGAGTGGTAAGGATGAGTTGTCATCGGAGAAAGTGTCAATAGCACTCGTCGTGTTGAATCCGTCGACGAGTACGGAAAATACACCCCCTTGTGAAGATGTTACAGTGTGAATCATAATACTTGGTCCTAGGAATCCGAATCATATGAGCGTTATCCAAAAAAAAGGGGTGGGGAAAGTGCTCACCCGTATAACTGAATGAGACTGTGGCATTAATGGCAGATGTGACTCGCAGGGTGGTGCTATTGGTACAGTTAGGGACGGCGTTGGAGTTGCTCCACGCGTTTGGAGGAGTGTACAGAATATGAGGGTCATTCATTGGAACCGGCGAGGCGGACGGAACGACGCCTAATGTGGCTGAGGGATATGGGGACGAAGTAGTGCCATATGCATTTATGCATGTCACCTTGTTGTCCAAGCCATTGGTGAAGCAAACAGTCCCGATAGCTAACGTGATATTTCATGGTTAGTTATTTGAGTGGAGCCTCAGCAATTATACCTCGCACGTACGACAGCAATAGCCCACTATGCCCACCTTAGAGCAGTCATCTAGAATGTAATGAGAAACGAGCTTCCGCAACAGGAAGAGACGGGTAACAGTCTTACGAAGATAAGGATCTGCACAGGGACCGCCAGTAAAAGCAGAATAGAGGGGATCCGAAAGGTCCTCGCATGCAGGGATTCCTCGCCTAACATTACAGATATATCTAGGTATGGAACGTGAACACCAAGGGATACAGTACAGTTCGGTTGGAGGGAATTACCCAGGAGGACAGCACGCAGTGCCAGGGCCGCAAGGCGTGAAGTTTTGACTGCAGTTGTGAGTCAACTGTGAAGAATAGAGGTTGGAGTTGAGATCAGTGGATCTATGCTTAAGGCTCACCACATCAAGCTGGCGAGGTGAGGCGTTTGACACTGGGTGGAAGAAAATGGTTATGAGAAAGATAAGCTTGAGAAGAAAGATCATGGGGGAAGGTATATCGCTCTGGTAAGACTAACCCTAGCATTTATACCGTCCCAATGGGCGGTTGTGTGCTTGCAGAGCGTGACAGTGTCCAAGGGAGAAGAGTCAGGATGGAAGCGTATCTCATTACCGCCAGACGTAAAGACAGAAGGAATGATTTGTTCACTTCAATAGGGCTGTTAATGGTGATATTGACAAGTTAATGTTCGAGGACGAACCGTGCCTCATGGCAAAGGACAAATATGAGATCTGACTTTTAGCATTCATTATAAATGAATTCGTCCAAAATAAGTCATTATCATTCTTGCAATCGCAAGTTCAGTGAGTATGGAAGGCGCTATGGGCCCTGATTCACTGGGTGGAGCGTGGAGACCTCATGGGGTGTAGTTAGGCCTGATTTGGCTACAAGATGGTTGGCAGCATCTTCCTTCGGCTTAGGTGAATCAATGAAATGATTTACACCAGTTATCGGCCGATCTCCTACCAATGTCTTTGGTGTTGTCTGCGTGTCTGAAGCTGTGGAACGGATAGCACCAATAGCCAAGAGTGTGATAATATGATCCTTACCCCTTAACTCGGCGGTATCACCGATGGAATCACCCCTCGGATCACTCCTCGACTCTGCCTCACCGGGATCTGTAGCCAGATCAGCTATCAGCGTCTCTCTTTCCACTGGTGTCTTTGGGTCCATTGACGCTGTCTGTGTGTCTGAAGCTGCGGAAAGGATAGCACTAACGCATGAAGCCAAGCCGAGAGTGTGACAGCACTATCCTCACCCCTTAACTCTGTAGTATCGCCCCTCGACAGTGTGGTCCCACTCCTCGACACTGTATTATCACCCTTCGACTCCGCACCACCTGGATTTGTAGTCACATTAGTCGGCGGAGTCTCTCTTCCCATTGGTGTCTTTGGGACCAGTGATGCGGTCTGCGTGTCTGAGGCTGTAGAAAAGATAGCACCGAAGCGTAAAAACTAGGCCAAGAAATATGTCCTCACCCATCGACTCTGCGTCATCTGGATTTATAGTCAGATCAACCGCCAAACTTTTCTGCAGACGGACAAACTTACAATCCTTGGTCTGGCGTACTCTTCGATAGAGGATGATCAAGAGTAGATAGATGCTCTGGAAAAACAAAAAAGATCACACTCTTATAACGTGCTCAGAAGGATACAACTCACGCACAGTACCATTATGACTAGAACAGGTAAGATCGAGTACAAATCTGTTTGGATTGAGCACTCGGAATCAGGCGAGGCAAAGCGAGATTAATAGAGTAAATGCAACCTATATTTGCACCTGGTTGATTTTTTTAACCATTTGAGGGGGGAGAGGGGATGAAGACGCACCAAAGCCATTAGGGGCGCCAGGAAGATTTGCTCTGACAGATGTTAAGGCGAACACGGCCCCAATAGGCACCACAAACATTTCAGCATAGATGGATTGTGGACGATATATCAAGGTTGAAATGCTGATCAATAGGAACGCCGCTACGATCAACCCTGGATGGAAGATTTTTTCAAGTTAGTTAACCCCTACAACTGTATAAGATAAGTCGTGCACCGTACAGTCAGTCACAGCGATAAAAACCACAAACATTTGCAAAGCTGCTGATCTCTGCAGTTGTAGGGAAAAGAAGAGCCGCTCGTGTGGAAAATCATAGGAATGAGTCCTCAGAAGTGTCACCTGGAAGTTGCTGTAAAGTAGAATGGCAGTCATTTTTGTTTTAGCATTGAAAATGGTACCCTGGTTGAATGCCGACGCACACGGCAACACCAAATGACCGTGAGATGTTTAGAGAAATGTAACCACCTGTGTTATTGTCCTGGGCATACAGAAAATGATGTGCGGTGTATCTAAAAGTGACCATTAGCAATCGTCTTTTGTGAAAGGGCGGATCGAGAGGAGTTGGAAAATCCAAGACCTACACATCGAACGGATAATTTTGCAATGTTGAGCTCGAGTAGATAGATTCCAGCACCGGATCAGTGTCTAAAGAAAGAAGCTTCGAAATCGTTCGAAAAGTAGGGTAGACAGGCATATTGTCTTGGCAGAACTGGCTGCTGTTGAGCTGAAAAGCTGGTGGATAAGGGGGTAGACTCGAGAACGATGGGCTTGAGCTGTCAAGAAAGCCACTAGTAAAAAGGGTTGAATTAGATAAAGAAATTCGTTGCGTTGTATTGCAATAGACTCAACGGATCCACATAGATGTTAGCGACGACGGAGGGGTTGGTAGCGCAATTCCTCGTGATTTGAGGGTACCAGTCCATCGTAAATGTTCTAGAAACTGGGTCTGCAGAGTTGACTTCTACTGCAAGAGTGATCTATGCGGCCCAAGAAGGAATTGTAAATGAAAGAGTGCGAAAGAAGATCCCGATTGAAGGAGTTTACATCGGCAGCCAATGGGGGGCCAATG
Source organism: Porpolomopsis calyptriformis (assembly GCA_951640195.1). NCBI lineage: Eukaryota > Fungi > Basidiomycota > Agaricomycetes > Agaricales > Hygrophoraceae > Porpolomopsis > Porpolomopsis calyptriformis. The sequence continues at coordinate 191,608 of OX621175.1, forward strand.
GGAGCCTCAAAATGGAGTGGTTTTACCATCACTTTCGTGGCAATGGGCAGGAAGACAGTTAAACAACACCCTATCGCAAAAATGGATGAGGCCATGAATATGGCAAACTTTTGGTAGCGCATCTTTCTGTGATGATGGAGGGAAGAGTTAGCTTGAAAGACCGTTGAAAAGGGTTAACGAAGGGACTAACAGAGCTTACCTAAATAAAGAATACACTGGGGTAACCATTTTGTGCAATGAACAGAGTTTCGGGACACTCATCGGCAGCATGTTAATAGGTCCTGCATCCAAAGTGCCGAATCAACAGGGTCCTACTCACCACGTGTCCTTTCATAGGCGGTTTCTCATATGCACCTCCGACTGGTACATCCCCATTGGATGGATCTTGGTTGAATCCATTCCATCCTCCTGAGCCCGTGTGATATTCACGCGACAACAATCCGACATTAATACTTCAAGGAATGATTCACACCACAGATGGATCATCTCCAACCTCGTGGACTGTTTTTGTTTCTTGTTTTGAAGATACATCGCCTTTGTCCACGTTCACCGAAGTATGCATTCTGCCAGTGCAGGTAACAAGGTAGGAAGTAAAATAAATGAAAAACAGCAACAAACTCACTCATGATTTTTCCTATTCTGGTTGTAGCACGATCGTGTGGTAATGTCGGACACTACCGCGTCCACACATGGTCTGGGTCCAAGGAAACAATATTTTCTGGACACTCTTTGGGTGATTCGTTGTGGTTTCGAGATTAAAGACGGGAGTGATGTCTGATTCTGCAACCTCACTACGATACACGCATACTGCTAGTAAATTTTTACAAAAGCTGTCGTAAGGAAATAGAAAGGGGATGAAGCTGGAAATTCAAGCTGACATACGAAGTACAGAGGAAAATGAACCTGGCATAGTAGGAAGTACAGAGGAGATGAAACCATCGCAGGGAAATTGTTTAGACCGGAGGGGTTGGAGGGGAGGGTTCAGGGGCAGAGTGGGTTGGTGGTGGGCATCCAAGAACTGCCTTCAGGGCGTGAGGTCCCATGATCCAACCAGCCGAGATGTCAGAGTCGTTAATTTGCGAGGTGACCTCCACAATATTCTTCCTCCCTTCGTTCCTCTCAACCACTGCTCTCCTATCGTGGACGTAAAACAGGCCAAGAACATCCACCCCAAGAATTATTTTCTGGAACTCATCCAATAATTCTTGAGGAGGCGGTTCAGTCGGTACTCGGGTGAACTCATATGGCACTCCGGAAGCAAGCCAGCGTCCCGGATAAGAGTTCACGTCGCGCTCTGGTTGAGAAACATTTCCTGTAGCAACCATCCTCTCTCCTTCTTCAAGCGTGCAGTGACGGTGAACAAGAGATAACCCATACTTCTTGTCGTATCGGGCAAGGAGTGGTGCAAGTTTCGCAAACATCTGGTCACGATCTGTGAACCTTCCGTCCGCTTCATCGATCGAGGGAAGGCCGTTGTATAGCTCAGCGTGGGTGGTCATGCTAAATGCCTGGGGCGACGGTAATGATGAACGAATAGGGGGAGTGAAAGTTGGGGGTTTTATGTAGGAGGCAGATGGTCCCAGATAAGACTAGCGACCTTTGAGATATCACCACAGTTCAACATCACATTAATTGCATGTGGAGAATGACAAGGGTGTTACTCACGTTTTTGCAGATAATAAGCCACCAAGAATCAGTACCCCAGAATGATTTGAACTGTATTTCACCGATCAATATCCAAGCATCACCACTACCCAGGCTAGTTGTACACGGCCAGTGCAGAGGACATTAAAAGCTTGATACGGCAAGTAGAAAGGCAAATCGCGAAGCTTGACCTTTGCCATTTTCATCCCTGGGATTCTTATCAGCGATCGGACAAATAAATTGAGCAGGTGCTGCAGAATACCCAGTAGAGTGGTAGTGCCACGATTGGTTAACTCCAGAGCTTCGGCCGATGGCATAGATTGAATGGATAATTCGAGAAGTATTGAAGGACCGAGCAAGATCTGCAGAGCTGTTATCGATGGAGCTGGATGGACTTAAAAGGAGGCTGCGACTAAATGATATCAATGCGATTGTGAATGACAACGGTTTCCTACACGTTAGGTATTCCAAGATCAAGAACCGGAACTATTTACCACTTTCATTGAATAGCGCAGGGTGACAAGCAGCTATGTACCTGATAAGCAGGTCCATTTTAAGCTTCAGGTCGCCACTTGCGGTATACCACTCAGGGTTGTAGCCCCATAGCAATAGGAATTTGGGGATTTTATCCCGGTGACTTAGCAGCAAGAGCTCGGCTACGGCTCTCAAAGAGGCATCGAGTGCCCCAACAATCCATCTGAAATATTGGACAAGTCATCATATGTACGAAATTATATGAGATTACGGTACTAACGAATGTCGAATGCTTGAAGCCTCCCCGGCAAAGTGAAGTCGTCCGCCTGCAGCTGGACGTGTGAGAGCATGATAGAGCGTGGAGAACTGACCGGGACCAAAGGATGTAAAAGCACCTGTTTTCGCAGTAACCACGTGTATGATGCGGGCAAGTAAACGCGAGCTCATACCTCGCGAGAGTGGGTTATGGCCCCAATCAAATGCGAAATGCGATATATACTGCGACTCCAAGTCACAATATTCAATATTGTGAAGGGCGGCGAGATCGCGAAGGACAAGCTCCTTGAGACACTGATCGGCAACATTCCCAGAATTAATGAGGCTTCCAAGAACAGGCGCATTACGATAGCTTGCGTAGCTGGCAATAAGCACTGTGGAATCGGATGACGGATAGACGACGTTTTGGATGCTGCCGTCAGTACGAGATTGCCCACCCTCGATTCCAAGTTCTTTCCACCAAGCAGTAGAAAACTGGACGCCAATCTTGATAGAAGGCTCCACTTGCAGCCGGTGGATGGCATTCCGTTGTGCAAAGTCGATAGACTCATCGATATTGAGTGTCCGTAGACAGGTGATTGGAAGTGTGGAAATGACGTGCTGAAATTGGCGAGGTGTGGGCTCACCAGAAACACTAACACAGATCGTGTTGTGTTTAATGGCTGGAAATATACCGGTCACGGCCTTGTTGAATTGAAGAGCTTCACGATCGCGGCCAGAATCACTGATGTAATCAGCCATCTGGTCAGTGAGCACCCGTGAACCATTGCTGTGCGGACGTCAGTATTGGGAGCGGAGGGGATCAGGATGATCAACGCACTTGAGCCGATACCATCTTGTCCCAGGCTGGTTGACCAGGCTATGAAGCACTATCTGGACGAAAGACAGATCAAACGTGCCAGAATGTGTCTCACACCAGTTGATAACATGCAGTGGGAGCTTCCTACAGTTTGCCATGTATCCACGTAAGGAATATTCATCGAAGCGGATTAACACCTCTGTACCCTCCTGGCGGTTCTTCTTCAAGCCATCGTAAAACTCTTTGATCGAATCCCATACCAGATTCGAAGACCCAATCCTGATGAAATTTGGTTCGATATTTCCGCCCCTCATGATACCGTAGTTAAAGGGATCGCGACGATAATCTGGGAGGTTGTGCAGTTGATAACGGGCGCGGTTGAACATGACAAAAGTATTTGGATCTCGAAATACATAGGGAGTGAGGTGTGCTCTGAGGTTGCGACCATTCGAGTTGAGTTTCTCGTGATCGAAGAGATGGAACAAACGGTTCATCATCCCTATCTTGGGGAAACGCATCGCACCGGCATCCTATCGTTGCAGAATTCAAGAAAAGAACCATTGGACAGGTGTAAGTATGAAGGACGCACAAAATAGTCGCAATTACATTGCGCCTGATCATGTTCTTCTGGGCAAAATTTATGCGTCAATACACGTCCACCAGTGCGATTGGAGGCTTCCAGGATTTGGTAGGGAATATCAAGCGACTTGAGGATCATAGCAGCATAGAGACCACCCACCCCTGCACCGATAATGCCGACGGGATCTTCAGCATTGACAGGGACATATTGCTTGTCGTTGTGGATGAACTGCGTGAGGTGGGGATTGATGAAGGGAGGATTAATGGCTTGTATTTCGTTCTCGATAAGAAGTCTTGCATAGTGCGCAAATCCATCGTCATTGGGAGTTGGGTTGCTGCAGAGTGGAATGTCGCCATACGGCGTTACGACGTTGTCAGCGATCAGGTCCTCAGTGATTGAGAAATATTCCATAGCGAGAATGATTGTTATGGAACCTGCACTCCATACTTATAGCAGCGAACCCGAACAGACGTGGTTTGGTCGTGTCAACGATACCCCAATCTGGGTTTGGATCGGATCGACCGGTGACTGTCCCTCTAAGGCATACCAAGCATAAATGATCACAGAATGGTTTCCGTACCCCAATCATCCTTTTGGATCGGATCGATTGGTGACTGTCCCTCCAAGGCCCTTGCACGAACGATCATCGATTATCCGATGGCCTTTCACTTTGACCATGCAGCCTTCCGTTCGATCCTATCAAGATCCTTGCACCTGAACAGGCTATACTGTTCAAGGGGTTCATAATCTGACCCGTACATTGTCTCTCACAAGGCTATACCTTCCAAACATGTGTCGCATTTTCGCATTCCTCTCAGTGCAAGTACCTATCCATCTCTTCGTATAACTTCTCACACTTCCTTTATTTACCAGGGATCCCATCTTACTTGAAGATGTCTTGGTAACCCCCCCTCACGCTATCACGTCAGTGTATCCTCTTCATATTACTCTGGTGAGAGACTGACCCATGGGTATTCGTTTACTAGAAAACAGTATTACACCATCCTTGTTAGGATCAAAAATATGCGTTGATTCCCCTTTCTTTGCAGAGTTCATACTCGCTATATCCGTACTTCACATGTCGAAATATTCATTGCAACCACACTGATTATTTCTATAGAACAAGAACGCGCCATTTTACCACCTCCCAAACGTTAGTGTCTGTTTGGATGGGTAATTTCTGTTTACTGAATCGGACGCATCCTCAGGAGTCCTCGGAACCAACAGGAATCTTGCTGGCTTCGGCATTACTTGGTTCACGGATACTCTTAGCAAATTTGACAAGTTAATCCATGGCCCCCATCCAGCCATATATAAAACTACCATTGCACAACCGTGAGGTCTCGTTCCTTTACACACAGGCAATTCACAAACATATTGGTGCCATCCCAGGGACAACGACACGACGTTTGTACACGTATGCCGCCATACCGCCTCCGAAGCCATTCTTGCACACGTTCGAGCCACACACTCTCCCCCGATAGTGTCCACAAACAATCACCCATTCGTTTTCGGACGCCACTGTTTTATGCACAACGGAGCTATCGAGAGATTTCGTGAAATCGTGAGCGCTTTGTCCCTTGTGTCGATATCGCGGGCTCTGACAGACGGAGGTTTCCCTATCCAAGCGTGCCCATATGTTCCAGCTGACGTCTCAAAAATACATCAATATGATCGAAGGAAGTACCGACACTGAGCACTTTGCTGCTCTGTATTTTTCTCGCCTCGATGAGCTACGTACCATCGAGGATATCGAAAAATCATACCCGGCCCGTAAAATGTGGAAAGCGTTGGAAATCGCTATCGAACAGGTTTTGGATATTCAAGTCAAACGTTTCGGTAAGAGGCTTGACAATTATTTGAATATCTGTACCAGTATGTGTTCTCTCACGTTTTTGCTATCTCTCCACTAAAAGATCACACCAATGTAGCGGACGGGGAGAGTCTAGTTGCGCTCAGATACAACAACAACCTCGATGCAACCCCTGCCACCCTGTACGCTTCCTTCACAGTAGCCAATAAGTTGAATCGCAAGCACCTGGGGAAGGGTCTCTATGAGGATTCTCGCGACGAGAGTGCAATCGATGATGCCGTGAAGGAGATCATTGACCGTTCGCCACCCATCACAGAGTTCTTCAAACCAGAGGACCAGGCCCCGTATGTTATTGGTCCATGTGAGTTTCTAGGAAACTTGGTATCGGTGCTATCTGATAGATTATATATATTCGCTGTTTCCCTGGAGAAGATCCCTCTAACAATTTACATGGCCCGCACATTGTTGTGGCATCAGAAACAATCAGTGCGTTAATAGAATTAGTTTGTTGTTCACTCCTTGCTAAAGTGTTATAGCCTTCGACCCCGAGGACTGGTTGGCACTGGGAAAGGGCCAGGTTCTGATGGTGGACAAGGAGAACGACAGGATAACGGTGGATTTCGATCAAGTTAAAATCTGACCAGTACTGTCAATCAAGGTTTTGTCTCATCCCTGGTACGCGCAGGCTCGCCGTATGTTGTTGCTCCAAAGTATGGAACCTTATCAGTCTACGTTCGCCATGTCATGCATTATACAAATTTCAAAAGTTGCCCCACATTGACACCACAAAAGAAGACAAGAAAACTGAATGGATTACACTAGAGGTATGGATTAGCGGTCAGAGGTGACCTATAAGAACTCGAATGAGCATCACAGGGAGGGACGGATATCGCAACAGCTTCTTCTCACCGTTCATAAGTCGGTTCTGTCCATAGCACTTCATCTATCCGGCCTTTCAGCCACTTCACGACATCCTGTCCCAACGACGCGCAATCGTACAACTCCAACTGCTTCAATTTAACAGGCGCGACACCATTAACTATTAATGCCGAAGACGCCGAATCAGGATTGCGCGCCTCCACCATCTGCACAAGCTTCGCCACACCATCGCTATGCGAATGACAATTCTTGAGCGCAAGCGAAACCAGGTTCGGACACGCCCAATGCGTTTGCTCTTCATCCGGAGGTCCAAGGGTGGTGAGAAGCGGCTCGAGCGGTGTGCCGCCAATATGAAGGGTGTGTAAGTGCGTCAGATCAGATAAGACGGCCCATGATATCACGACACCCCCTGGGCCGTAATAAAAGGACGGTGAGCCGCTGTTGCCGTAGGCGACAGCGAGATGGCCTAATGAGGGGTTATTAGAACGGGCGAGGAGGTTCGAAATGGTATCTTCAATGGGCTCGCGAGCCTCGATGTCAAGGTTGAGAGTGTCAAGGGAGGGTAGGATGAGCGAGTCGGCCAACTGGGATAATAGGTAATGTCCACCGAGACTCAGTTCTTTGAGATCTGGCAGGGATGTGGGCGATAAAGGGAGAACGGCAGGCAATACAGCAGAGAAGTGGAGAGACAAGACCTCAAGGTTGGGATTGGAAGAAATAATATACAGTATTCGGTCCAATGGAAGGTGGTTGGTGGGTAATGCGCGAAGGTTGAGAGAACGTAGGTCAGTCCGCAGAATAGGGGAAGACCATTTGAATGGAGTGAATTGAAGGGTGAGTGATTTCAGCCGTGGCAACGACACAGTATAATTTGAGCTTGCACTCGGCAGCCACGGCCAGTCGTTATAAAACGCAGCTTCCGCGCAAGACACTTCGAACTCAGTCAAGATGGGCCCATCCCCTATTCACATTCGAACCATTAGTTCAAACAAACAACGAGTATCGATTACGCACCCGTGAGAGACTTGAGAGCGGCCATGGAGGAAAACTGTTTGTCAAACCTGAACACAAACCGTTCCCAACGATGCATCTGTTCAACCAGATAGTATACAGCGATATGGCCCCAATGTATACTCGTCCGTGAAGGTGGGGAGGATTTGTCGGAGGGAGAGCTCGGGGCCGATTGCCATGTGTCATGACTCGGGGAAGGGGGCAGAATTATGGGTGCATGTACCGGGGGGAGGATTGGGATGGTGGGGCCGGGATGAGGAGGATGTGGTATTACATAGTGTGCTGGAACGCCGTGATGATGAGAAAAGGACCCCCAGGCTGGGGAGGCTGGTCTGGGGCGAGGAAGGGCTTCGGGCGAACCCTTGTTTACTCGCAAATATATCTCGATGTCCAGGGGGACTTTGTTCCCAGAGCGTTCCAGCCAAAGGCGTATGATATCGGCGGATGAATGGGGCGTTGTCAGGAGGCGAATCTGGATAGTGATAGTGAAGTTCTGACCATTGACAAGGGTGAGGTGATCGGAACGTACTTTAGACCAGATCTTTGGCATTGACAAGGCAGTTTTCCGCCAAAGTGTGCACACCGCGCAAAGGACCCAGGCACAGCACGGATAGTCGTCAAAGTTGAATAAAAAGACTTGCCGTAGGAGTTCAAACGGAAGCCTTCGGATGGGGGCAAGATAGGCCATGGTATGGGATATCTGGTCCTCGAGGGCAGCGCGCTCGTTCAACATCTCGTTGATAGCGCATCTTGAGTCGGCGACAATCTGTGCGAGAGATGCCTCGGATGCATCAATTTTGCCATTTACTTCCAGGAGAGACCGACGTTGTGTGTCAAGGGTCCGTCGAGCGCTGGCTAGGGTGGCTTCGGTTGGTGGTTCTGGTAGATCTATGAAAGACATGATTGAGAACGTTTTTCGAGGAGGCGGTGCGCTATTCAATCTTTTTACAAGTCCGATTGCTCATATGATGAGAACGTTTATTTTCCCACACGACTAAGAAAACCTCTCGAGCGTACTGTCTAGGTAACTCGAGGCGAATGATCACTTCTTCCCTACATCGATAGCATCACCGTTCTTGCAGGCGATGATCTTGATCCTCGGCGCATTCACCATCTCGTTAGATTCCATTTTAAATGACGGGTTCTTCACGATAAAAGTCCAGACATCGTCGCACAGACGGTAAGTGTGAAGGTGTCCCTGCGACACCCATCTCAGCAGGGAAAGTCATGGACATACGAATGGCGCACCTTCAGCGTGGTCTTTGTCTTTACCTGCCGGACCATCGTATCCGCAAGTGATTTGTCAAACTGATAACAGGTCTGCATGCGCAAAGAGGCTTGAGTCGGATTGGCAGCTTACCTGCTGCAGGACTTTCATCGCCAGTTGGGGTGTAATGGACCCGTTCGTGATAAGTTCGTCGAGCGAATCTGTCAGGGCCATGCCAATCCTTCTCCACTTTCACTCTATGATTCAAGAGGGTGTAGACATCACATACGAAGATCCCCTGTAGAACTCGTAGTAAGCTGATGCCATCCCGTTTCCTTCGAGGAGTTGGGACGAGTCAAGGTGGTTCTGATCACATGACTTTGCTCGGTAACACTTATTTATTCGAGGTTTATCTATGCAAGCTGGATTTATACTCCTGTACACAGAACGGTAGAGAACTGAACAATAAGCATTGACTATGGCACAGTACTTCCCCTGTTCGTTGAAGAGGCGGGCTGGAAGATCAATGATTCAGTGTGTGAATACAGCAAACCCACGTTGACGGGGCGCCTTCAGTAGTCATATTGGACTTTATCTAGTCAGTTGCATTCTCCCCGGATGGAAACCAAGACTGAACCTTTTTCCATCTGGTGAGAGTACAACTGACCGGACACAGAACCAATTTGGCCAATGAAGACTCCACATCTCAAATGCAAATTGTGGACGGGCATTGTAGTGAGGAAAGGTCCTAGGTGGTGAGTCCTGACATCGTTGTCGGAAAGGCAGCCTACATGGCGGTTTCTGAAAGAAACGCTGCGCCGATGGAAGCCCTGTTTTTATATTCCATGAACCTGAAACACCGGAATTGCCCGTGACGTCTAAATCCGTTCCGCCCCATTCCAAATCCAAGACAGGGGTCGCTTTTGCATTTGCGTGACGTATTCAAGTTACCTGTGCGAGGTCCAGGCGGTCTTGAGAATCCGAAATGAAAAATCCTTAAAAACCACCAAATTCGGGAAAAATCTCTGACCATTCCAAGAGTAACCTTCCGACGGCATTGCGGATGATCACATAAGTCAATGACCGAAGCGCCGGATGTCACCATCGTCATAGATTCGGCGCCCTCTTCTTCGGCCGTGCGCAGTTTAGAATGGGCGCATTGACTTTAGGTCACATGTTCGGACGTTGACGGAACTGAGACTCGGCCACGCATCTTTTCAAGATACGAGTCTCAGTTCCGTAAAGGACAACATATTGGATATTCAGATCCTGTAACAGTACAAATGCATAACTGAGAGGAATTTGTGTAAGGGCAGAAAACCCAGAGAGCTTGATGGCATACCGAGAACGTTCCTATGTAGAGTGCCTATCCACTTTGACATTTCTTCGATCGCTGACTTTGACGAGGGACTCGTTGCCTGCCCTAGAGGGCATCATACCTCCGCATCTTCGCATTCCTTTTCCTACAGAGGAAAACTTAATTATGAGCAGCTGGTGAGACCTATAGACGTGCTACATACGCTTGTTCCAGAGACCCCTCTAATCTGGCGATGTCTTTCCGCAACAATTCCTCTCTTCCTGAGGCTATTGCAACAGACAAGTCGAACCCCAACCTCAGTGCCTCTTGCAATGTCAATGGTACTTCTCTCGTTAAGACCTTTTCAAGGATATCTTCGTATCCCTCGGAGATCTTGTACCTCTTCCATGTCGCAAGCATTGTAATAGGATCTACTGGGAGCTTGGTGAGATTGTCAATGGCGAGCTTGCGAAGGCCATCCATTTGCCATTGATCGGCGAGGGCTAAGATGGAGAGCCAATCTTCACCAGAAGCACCGCTAGTGTTGTAACTACTGCACTCGCACGTGAGTGGGTTCGGCTTCATGTCAATGGTCCAACTTACGGGTTGTAAAAGACCCAAAGAAGGCTTTCAAAGTCGACGACCTTGATTTGTTCCAAAACAATGGGATGCTCATCTGTACGACCCTCATTGCTATTTGCGGGCAGTGGAACAGAAAACATGTCTCTGAACACTGGTGATTCTCTGGTGAGGAAGAAGAGGTGGAAACGGAACAATTGGCTCTCGACCTTGAAGAATGCAATCATGTGAGGCGATGGTGCCTGTGATCTGCAAGGTGACTTGAGCGTACACGAAAGACGACGTTCCCGTCGTCGAAATAATAAGTTCGATTGCGAGAGACAGGATCTGAGGCCATCGATGATAAGCGCGAGGAGAAAGCGTCCCTTTAGGGTTTGCATCGCCACAAAGGATGCTGGCCACAATGATGCCCCAACGCCCTTTGCGAGGTTCACGAATCTCTACATTCTACCCAGTCAAAGACCTTCCGTCGCTGGCATCTCTTGACAGCGCATTCCAACTACAGGAGTACATCTCACTCCTCATACGTCTGGACGTGCATGATGTCGAGGCGATCGTCTCCGTCCCTGGCAAGAGTAGTCTGAAGGACAAAGAAAAAGCCCAGGAGAATGGTGCCGACGACGAGAAAGACGCGGACAAGGAACGTAAAAGTGATATAGCCGTTGACGAAGCGTGTTGGATCTATGAACAGCTACGGTGCGTGCAGAATCACCGCACTCCATCCTTGCACTTTGAATACGAATTAATTTAGACGGCTGGCACAAGACCTAACCCATCCTTTGATCACCACACTCCAGCAAGAATGCACACGCGCTTCGTGTCCTGAAATGAAAGCCGGCGAATGGCTGTACTTATGTGTCGCTCATGGCGACGATGGCGCGAGGGAGGTGTGTGTGGTGTCGTCTGCATTCCGATCCTGATTTAGCTCTATCGCAGCAATGTTGTGCTATCGATTATATTCTACATACGCTAGACAGCGCCACCGCTCTCTTAAACTCACCCCGTGCATTTCCCTCTCGGTTCGTATCCTCACTATACTCGCGGTCAAAATTAACATTTTATTCATCTCCAGCCTTTCAATTCCCCAAACGTCTCACCGCCACTTTTCCTCCCTCGCTCGGCGTCTAGGACGGATCTTTGCGCACGCTTTTTTCCACCACCGTGAAGCCTTCGAGCAAGCCGAAGCGGAGTCCTCGCTTTACGCCCGCTTCCTGGCCCTGACATCCAAATTTGACCTCGTCCCTACTGAATTCCTTGTAATCCCCCCCACTCTCGGTCATGTTGATGGAGAGAACCTCGGGCGAGATGTAGACGTCCAGCCCCCAACGTTACTTGGAGCTGCTATCCACCCACAGCCCGAGAGTGACGTTGACAGGCAGCCTGGTTTGACTCTCGACAGTGTATGGGAGCAAGAGAAAGAACGAGCTCAGAGTAGGAGTCCACCCGGACTTGGACACCCACCGGGCACTGATAGCCCACGCAAAATAGGACGAAATAGAACGGATACGATGATTTTTAGCGAAGCCATTAGTGCTGTGGAGGAATTAGCAAAAGGGGACACAGACTCAGATGCTGGACCGGTCGAGACAGTTGTGGAATTGATACCAACAATAGACCAGCCGCCGTCATCTGACCTCGAACTTGCGATGGAGCCTACACCTGTGCCAGAGCCTTCAGTTTCAATGGATGCAGATAGCTCCGAGGCCGATCTTGTCCCTTCTATCCTTGTTCCCATCGAACCCACTCATGAAGCCTCAGCAGCTGAGCTGGGCGCAGCTCATACGGAACCTTTGCCTCCGGCATCCTCCTTGATTTCGGAAACCTCTGCGGACACCGCCCTCTGTTCTTCTCCGACCGAGAAAGTACAGTCTGAACCTGAAGAAGCGGGAGAAACCCAAATGGAACATGCTCCGGTCGAAAATGCGGAAGATGAAGAGGGTCAAGAGACTGCAACACTTGTAAAAGGTGACGATGTCGCCGCCACCACTCTTGCAGAGTCGCTGTTCCCCGAGGAAACTGAAAACCTGATCGACATCGACATACCACCTGATGTCCATGAGCTTGGCCTGATGGTTGACCAGATCGAAATTGAATCGCCAAGCATGGTTGACTTGGAGCTCAGCGAGACCAGCCCTGGATCCGTTGAATCAGATTCTCCGACCCTCAGTGTTGAAGACACTCCACAAGGTGCGAAGGCTAAGACTGATTCTATGGACTGATTTTGACGCGTGCGCAGAACCACTGCAGGACATCGTAGAGATTGACATGGCACCACCAAGCATGACAGAGGAGCCGTCGAGTCAGGACTGAGCAGTGATACTTAATTAGCGTATTTGACTTGTGACTGACTCGACTGATAAATAAATCTTTCTCATCCTCACCATAATGGACAATAATGAACGCCCCGACGCAAGCACCGTTCCTAACCCTTTCATGGCGTTGGCCGTCTCGCCAACGGGACCGAATCCCAACAAATCGCTGCGGACGAACACACGAAGAGGTCCATTTGCCGAAACCCATTCGCTCAACTCCTCAACACGACCTCCTGTGACGGAAGCGTCCAGGAAGGACTACAAACCCGCTGGACGCTCGCAACAGCGTACTACCAGCATCCTTGGTTCTGTTTCTTCAGCAGACGCTCCAACTGATAGTGATACTCAAGGGAGTTCACTTGACCCGCTCGCCAAAACAACGAGTGAATCAACTCTAATCTCTGATGGAGGCCTTTCCCCTTCTACAAAATTGGCCCAGCAGCGACCGGCACGATACGAACCCCCCAAAAACCGTCGGGCACAGTTCAATAGCCGTCTCACGGAACATTCTTCGGACGAGCCTTTGGTGGCATCTAAACCGCCGGAACGGCGCCAAGCAACTGCTAGCCAGAAGGGCGACCTCGTATCGACACTGACGCATGCTCTCAGCACACCGCCGTTCCCTGATTGTCTCATCTGTTTCTCCTCCATCCATCCAGCTCAGCCGACATGGTCTTGCTCCCCGATTATTCCGCTTGTCAGCTTAGTTGACGATCGTGACGAGGACCGATTCACGAACAAGGATCAGTCGAATTCGTACTGCTGGACTACCTTCCACATCAGGTGTATCCGTTCGTGGGCGGCCAAGAATGTCAAGGATGTTTCGGATGCATGGCGTGCGAGAGGTGAAGAGAAGAACGGTGAATGGAGATGTCCGGGCTGTCAGGGGAGGAGGGAGACGGTGCCTTCTGGCTATCGGTGGGCTTCGCACTCGATCTCTTAGCTTTCCTTCTCAATATCCACTCTTTCTTTCTGTAGATGTTTTTGCGGCGCTATGCCAGAACCCAAACTCACGCGTTCGGCGACGCCCCATTCATGCGCTAATATCTGCTCGCGCTCTCGCGTCTGTGGTCACCCCTGTCCTTTGCTTTGCCACCCAGGCCCTTGCCGGCCATGCCAAATAAAAATAGAGATGAGATGTCATTGCGGTCGACGTCCACTATCATTCAAATGTTTTAATCTTTCTCGCCCGAAGGACGAGTCGGGGCCAGCTGGCGGAACGGAATTATCGTGTGGGGCAATTTGTGGAAAAAACCTTGGGTGTGGGACCCACAAATGTGGGCAGCCCTGTCATCCGGGTGATTGTGAGCCATGTCGGGTGGTAGACGTTGCGAAATGTTACTGCGGGAGGGTAGATCGGGAATTAAGGTGCGGGGAAGGAGAATCGAAGGTGTGTACACTAGACGAGGAAACAAAACAGAAATGGGTTGGCAGGTTCAGTTGTGATAATGTTTGCGCTAGGTCAACTCCCAATGACCTGCTTGCACTACTCATTTGCTGATATCGAGCGTGTTGTAGGCCCTTTGATTGTGCCGTTCACTCTTGCCCCAAACCGTGCCACCCTCCTTCACCAACGCCCCCACTGTGTCCACGCTCACCTTCGCTCGTGACTCGTTGTCCTTGCGGTAAACAGGGTCTTTCCTCTCCAGATGTCTCAGCATTCCTACCCGATACACTTCTGCTTCGGAAAAAATGCTCAGATCCTATCCCGACATGTAATTCGACGTGCATGAAGCCCCTTGCGCAGTGCAGTCATGTCTGCTCTGCCAAATGTCACACAGGTCCATGTCCACCATGCACGATCATGTTCGTGCGACCCTGCAGATGCGGTGCCACTACCAAAAGTGTATCATGTTCTAGCCTCTTAGCCGACATGCCAGACGAAATTCTCTGTGACAAACCATGCACTGCCCTGAGAGCCTGTGGAAGGCACCAATGTAACCGTCTGTGTTGTCCCCTCGCCTCCCTTGCCTCGGTCGCGAAAGGTAAGGGGAAGAAGCGCAGTGGAGTATTAGACATGAGTGGGATTGGTCAGACGAGCCTACACGAATGTGATCTGGTTTGCGGGAAAGTACTTAGTTGTGGCAGTCATCGATGTGAGGAGCGGGACCATAGGGGGTTCTGTCCACCTTGCCTCAGGAGCAGTTTCGAAGAGGTATTTGTTCTCCTTTAGGTTCTTTTCTAGCTCTAATCATGCCAATAGATGATCTGTCATTGTGGCCGAACGGTGGTTGACCCACCGATCCCTTGTGGTACTCAAGTTCACTGCAAATTTCCTTGTACCCGACCGCCCCTTCCTTGTGGTCACCCTTTGACGCACCATTCTTGTCACGAAGACCCATCACTCTGTCCACCGTGTCCCTTTTTAACGGGAAAGACCTGCGCCTGTGGTAAAAAAGTTGTTGAAAATGTGAGGTGCTCGCAGGAAAGGGTATCGTGTGGTATAGTTTGCGGCAAGTAAGTCAACAGTATCCGATGCAGTGGATGTTCGCCTGACTTGATCCTAGACTTCTGGCGTGTGGATTTCATCACTGCGAGAAGCTTTGCCACAGCGGCGGCTGTGGGCCCTGCAGTTCTCCATGTGGGAAACCTCTCAAGCACTGGTAAGAGTGTGTTTTCAGTTGCACCATCCCCATCCGGTGACTTTGGAACTCACAGCCAACCTGCGCTGCATCCATGCACACTACCTTGTCATGCTCCGTCGACATGCCCTGAACTTGAGCCTTGTCGAGCGATCGTTACTTTGACTTGTCCTTGTGGTCGCATTCGGCAGTTGCTGCCCTGCGGCCGATCGATAGCGAACCCTTCCGGTCGCGAATCGACGCAACAGTTGAAGTGTTCCAATGAGTGCACTGTTGCAAAGCGGAACGCAAAGCTAGCGGAGGCGCTGGGCATTAATACAGAAAATCGACAGGGTAGCGCAGTCGTTTATAACGACGAGATGATTGCCTTCGCAAGGGCAAATCCGAAATTGCTCGGCTTGGTTGAAAAAGCTTTTGTGGAGTACATCTCGTTATCATTGAGATACGATTTCTGATACTGATTTGAGATGCGAATAGCTTTGTCAACTCTGAGAAGAGGACGCAGGTGCTACCGCAGATGCCACCAGACCGCCGGAAATTCGTGACTGACGTTAGTCATCTCCCGATCTCTTCTGACACCATTATCCTAATTCTGTTATTTTCTATAGCTTGCCACTATCTACAGAATGGACACTCAAACCGTTGATCAGGAACCGCACCGCAGGTCAGTAGCACATCATGCCCGCCCATATCGTCCGGACTGACCATGTCCAAAAAAAAGTGTGCAAATCTTTCGCCGCATCGACACGCGTGTTCCGGGACCATTACTTTCCCATGTTGTATCCTCTTCACCTCCGCCGGCTAGTCTCGGAAAGTTGGCTGATCTGCGTTCTCCGAACGCCAAGCCGATCGCCCGTCGGCCTCAGTCTCCGTCTCCCACTGTCGCCAAGGCTCCTGCTTCTGGACCGGTCTCAGGAAGCAAAACCCCGAGAGGCTGGACGGCCGTCGTCGCACGATCAAGCCCGGGTGTACCCACACCTGCCGTCAGTTCATCACCCAGCGCCAGTCCGGGCCCGTCATCGTCCAACTCTGGAAATGTATCCCGGTCACGTACTCAGCCTGCGAACTTTGCTGGGCATCTCCCAATCGCAATGGCAGAGATCGTACCCGATAGTTGGGAGGAGGACGACGAAGAGATTAAGACAACATGCTAGATTCCCGATTTAAATTTAGTCGCCCGCGATTGGGTGGTTTGAGACTACTAGACACTGTTTGGATTGTGAAATACTATTTCTTGGACAAAGTATATGCTACAAGCATGAGGTACCTTGGAGAGTTCCATCTTGCCAGAGGTTTGCTGCCATGGGGGTCAGTCACCCTTGACATACCTGACCCAGAGCTCATAACCAGTTGAACTGTACATTAATCTCAGTCTTCTCCATACAAAGACTGAGATTAGCATACAGTCCAACAGGTTATGAGCCCTGCGTCAGGAGTTGCAGAACAGCTAAGATTTGGAATAAGTTGCCTTGGAGGATCACATGCGCGTTTTGACTGCAGTCAAGTCCAAGATATCATATGTTCCGTATGAATCCTGTGAACGGCTTCACCGGGTCTGCGGTCCACTAAGTACTCACATCATACACTCGGGAAGCCTTTGATCCGACCTTCGGGGAATCGCCAAATGCCCATCTGATATTTCATGGTCTCCACGTAAATGGTTCGAATGACCCGTTAGCGCACTTGTCTATCTGATCGGGGTTGATAGAGCAATGCGCCTCAGGGAACCACGGTGTACTTATGTCCGAACACCATGCTCTTTCAACGCAACATCCACTCTTTCCAACCCGATTCGCAACGATACAAGCGCCCCAAAGTGACCTATATACATCCACAAGTCAAACTTTACACTGGCGAATACAGGGGAAAAAAGGGTTTACCAGCGGTACTTGTACCTTCGGGGTTCGTCATCAAGTACGATCGTAGCGGTGCGAGAAGCGACTTTTCGATACTAGATCTCATATCCGCGTCACGGATGCCTGTCTGTGTGCACCAAAAAAAAAAATCAGCCATTTTGGACAAGAATGGAAAGAACCAAGAGCTTGATCGTACCAGATTTTGTTTGTCCCTCATGAAGAGGAGGTAATACAACGACAGACAATCGACAATCCTCCGAGACTCCTGTGAGTCGTCCAACTCGCTCGCCGAAGGCATCGATGAAAAAAGATCACTTGGCCGTGGTTGGAACAACACCGGTCCAAGTGTTCGCAAAAGGAGACGAGAGGCGAATATGTCTTTTTTACTTCTATTTGATGATGATGACTCTGGCGCTGTGTCTTCTGCGAGCGCTTCAAGGATGGCCTCTCTGATCAGGCTTACCGCAGCTGCGCACATCTGTGGCGGATGAGAGGGTGAAGCGAGGTTGGCGAGGAGCTGGAGACGGACTGGAGGGGGTGCTAGTGATAATAGAAGTGATATGACGCGGAACGATTGGTGTCGGGTTTTGGAATCTGGGTGGGCGCTTGCGAGGAGTGGAAGGACTGTGAAGAGGGAGGTGATAACGTCCTCTGCGAGTTCGGGTTTTGGACGATGGCTATTGGCATCGGTCAGCGATCTGAGGAGGATGGCAAGGGCTTCGTCGAGAGCCGTGCCTGATTCGAGGGAGAGAAGAACTGGCTGGAGAAGAGCAGAGAGAAGGGTGTGTGGTGCGGGTAGAGGAGAGGGAGAATGTGAGAGGAGAATAAGGGAGGCAGTGGACGGTTGGGAAATGGCGTAATCGAGTGTGAATCCCATGATGGAGAAGGCGTCCTTGAGGGCGTGAAGATTAAATTATGGCGAAGACAACTAGATTGGCGTACGTACAAATGCGTCGGAAATAGGCTGTTCACCTTGCTTCCATTGGGCTGAGACAGCTGAACGAATTGTCAAACGGGGGAAGCAGTCTTCGAACGTTCTCTGCGCAAGGGAAGAGTTGATGCAGGAGGCGCAGAGGGTGAGTGTCGCACTAAGCAAATGGTATAACATGTCCTGGGGGAGAGAGGAAGTTAGTTGACTGACAGTTCGAGGAGGTGGATGTAAGTTACCCTGCATCCCAATACTTCAGCCCCTTCGGTATCGACGTTGGTCTTGACCCAAGGAAATACAGCTTGGACGAGATAAGATACACCACTTATCACCTCGCGGCCCTCGTCTTGTGGTGGGTGCATGCAGAGGGTCTGCATCGTCGATTCCAGCTGAGAGAGCAGCGGGTGGAGCGTTTCGGAAGGAGGCTTGCGAAGTTTCAAGCGTGGGATGGCTACGAATGAATAAATCATTTCTTGTTGGTATGAAAGTTCAAGCGTCTTACAGAATGAGTATAAAGAGAGAAGGGTGACGAGCTGGTTGAGCGGAGTGGTATCTTTTTTCTGTTCATCATCATCGTCATCGTCTAAGTCGATAGATTCCAGCCGTTCGATGGCCGCTTGAGTTGCGATAATGACCTCTTTGGCATTGCTCCGTCTGCCGACGAGGGCGAGTATATCATGTGCGGCAGCATCTCTCCTGGGTAATAAGAGAGGGATGATATCTAGGGGGTCCTTCAACAGCTATGAGCACAGTCTGGTGACGATGGAGCGACTTACGAGGATAGACCCGAGTCCACGTTCCAAGATGGCGTGGTGGATCTGCTCGAGGTCCGGGTGGAATGTGCTATCGTTGATGGTTGACGTTATCAGCTCGACGATTGTCGTACTCGTTTCCTACGTAAGGGAACGTGAGATCCGACGAACGGAACGAGCAGGACGATCCTTACCTCGTCGCTGCAGTCCACAGCCAACTTGAACGGCTCGACGCTCATCAAGAAACCGAAAGAAAAAAAATGTCAGCAGATAGCCGTCCTCAATCACCCGACCATGCCCTCGTCCCTCTCCCTCCCATAGACACCAACTGGCACCCCATCCTTCACCACTCCAACCAAGTCGTCCTCTACAACCCGACCTCCCACGCTCTTGCCATCCGTCCGTTCCCTATTCACCCTCCTCCCCTCCCCTCCCTATGTCCTTATTGCTATCGACCTCTCTCCGTGCTCCCACGCGGCCCAGACCACGGTGAACGCGGGAGCAGTGCCGTGGGACCACCGTCGTCCGAGCCTTTCGAATCGGACCCGGTCCATTCGAGGGCTTCGAACTATTTCCAGCTGTTGGCGATCGCCAATGAGACGACGGCGACGCGACCCTCGACACCTCAAGCTGCTCCTGCTGCTGCCCATACGGAAGAAAGGCGAGGAGGTGGGTTTCCTGCTGAGGCGATGGCCGAGGGGTATTTCAGGGCGTTCTTCCGGGAGGAGTATCGGCTGGGGATGGGTGCTAACGGGAGTGTCTTTCTCTGTCGCGTGGGTACCCCTCCCGTCCTCTTCATGTTCCCTTCGACTGACCGTTTGCGTGCAGCATGTGTTAGACGGCAACCCGCTCGGTTAGTCGTTCCCCGTCGTTCGACAATCGTTTAGTTTCATGTCTGCTTCAGGTCATTTCGCGATTAAAAAAATCGCAGTGGGTGAATCTCACTCATATCTATTGAAAATCCTTCGCGAGGTCAGCATTGCCTAGCATTTGCACCCCACCCAGTCCCATTCTCAACATGATTGATGACCAGGTCCGTCTCCTAGAGAGCCTCCGCCATCCGAATATCATAACATACCATCACGCATGGCTCGAGACATGTCAATTTTCTTCCTTTGGACCGAAAGTACCGACTCTCCAGTTGAGTTCCTGTCTCCGTTTCACCACTCACTTCGACCCTCACGACGAATCAGCGTTCTCATGCAATGGGCAGAAGGGGGCAGGTCCGTCGCGTTTCCAATTTCTTCAATGACCATCTTTACCCCCCCCCTCTACAGCCTGGACGACTTTATCGACGCTCGTCAAGGTCGCACGGCGTACGAACCCCCTATGGAAGCCAATGCGGCGGCGGCGAGGACGGATCCGCAATCCCGTTCGGCGCGTATCCGTGCATTCCGGGAACTCCTACGTGCGCCTCCAGAAGAGCGTGAGCGGATGCGGCGAGAGCAGAGGGGGATGGATGGCGACGAGAGCCTTCGGACAGGCGGTACATGGACGGCCGTGCATTTGTTGAGTGCACCCGAGGTTAGGAGTTTGTTCGGTGATGTGGTGGACGGGCTGGCATTTCTAGTGAGTGAAATACTGACACGTGCAAAGGCTTTTTTGATTCTGTCCGTAGCATGACAAGTCGATATTGCATTTAGATTTGAAACCGGGGAACGTGCTCTTGACTTGGGATGAAGGGAAACTCATGTGTGGTCGATTCTTTTACGCAATGTGTTGATCTGAATGATCATCTTAGACCTCGGGCCATGCTGTCAGACTTTGGAACGTCTAGGGACATGATGCACACTTCCTTTACTCGAACAGGTAACACGGGAACGTGAGTTTGACTGACTGACTTTTCTCTCATTTCCAACTAACTCTCCGCGACCTCGTTAGCCTCGAGTATGCCTCACCAGAGTCCCTTCCTTCCCCCGACACGGGTATTTTGAAGCAAGTAGATTCAAAGGCAGACATGTGGTCTCTGGGCATGATCCTGCACAAGCTGTTGTTTCTAAGACTGCCTTACCGGTATGCGAGCGATGGGAGTGCGCTGGGTGATAGAGGTGGTGGGGATGAGGAGAAGATGGACGAATTGGAAAAGGAGGTCTTGAGTTACTCTGGGTGAGTGGGGTTATGAGATTTTTTGTTTGTGGACGAGAAGAGAATGATGGTCTGTCTGGTCAGGTTCAAGTCGACGCCAGGGCTGGTGACGACGTTCGAGTCGCGACGGTTACCACGAGCTTTTTTGGTTTTATTGGAGAGCTTGTTAAATATAACGCCGTCGAACCGGCCCTCGTGCGAACGTGTTTCCAGCGCGATACGGGAGGGGATGGTAGGTTGATCACTAATTAACCGCTGTTGTCAAGTATTGATGTCGTTAGCTGGATCCATTTGTGCCTTCGGAAGGAAGGCGACGGCGATCGACGACGGGGACGAGGTCGCTTGTACCGATTGTGCGAAGATCGAGTGATGGGAACAGGTCCTCGGATGGGCGATCGCCGAGCAAGTCAGATTCGGGTTTAGATGACGAGTCAAAGGGAGGGACGGGAGAGGGAGGGGGAGGGGGAGGGGATAGCGGCGGATCCGCGGGAGTGGATCGTAGAGAAGAGGGACGGGTGGAGTGGAAATCGGGGGGGAAGAACGGGGATGAGGAGAAGGAGAGGAAGAAGCCGAAGGTGTTGCTGAGACTTCCTGCGCCAGGAGGTGTGGGTATGTGGCGGAGGGTTTTGATGATTAGAATGGTGAAAGCGGTCGTTTTAGTGGTCAAGGTACCCGTTGGGTTTTTTATTTTATTTATTAATACGCTATTATTTACTGACAACTTTGTTATTATAGATCCTGAGCGTGTTCTATTCGTTGGGTGGCAAGAGGGGCGAGGTGTCGGGAGTGGTAGCAATGCTGTGCATAGTGGCCGTGGCCGACGTGATGGTACTTGACGTTGACGTGTGGATCTCGGTTGGGCTAGGTGTGGCGCATGTGCTGGTGCTCAAGATGGCTGCTGCGAGGATAGACCGGTGAGTAAAGTAAAAGCCGGCTAAATTACGTCAGCCAGATCGAGCCTTTTTCGAATTTTTTTCTTCCCCGTATTTATATCAACCCCAAACCCGTTTCTCTCTCTCGCCACACACCTCGATGGTCACCCTACCCAGTCTACACCAGCTATTTCCTCGTCAGTCTCTCTCTCTCTCTACTCTTCAACCAACCTCACCCTTCCTTCTCTGTGCAGAATTTATTTCTAAAGGGAAATTGCACCAGTGCCCTCATTGCTTCAAACGTTTCAATCGTCCGAGCAGTCTCCAAATTCACGCCAACACACACACAGGTGCCAGACGTACGTACGGTACCCCCTACCCCCCCCCATCCAACCCTAACTCATTTCCCACAGCCTTCCAATGCCCTCACCCAAACTGCGGTCGGGAGTTCAACGTGAACTCGAACATGCGTCGTCACTATCGAAACCACTCGAGACCGAGTTCATCCCTAGTGTCCGTACCACCACCACCACCACCACCACTGCCCATCCCGCCCTTTTGTCTCCCCGCGCGAAACCGTAGAACCTGGAAGAACCCTCGACGGGTCGGTTCCGGCGAGAAGGGCGGAAGGAATCGCGAAGGGAAGCCGGATGTCAACAGTAATAATATTATTATCGACGGCAACCCGACGTCTGTCCCGACTCGCCATTGCCCAACTTCATCCCCATCATCATCGTTATTATATTCCCCCTCATCAGCTGTATACCTCCAATCTTGCACAGAGATGAATGTCTCGACGGTATTGCGTCCTGCTTTTCGTGCTCCATCTCCCTGAATACACACACCCTTCTTTTTTACTTTATGTATTTATCATAGTCCATGCTCTCGTTACTTTATAATTTTTTTCTCTCTTTTAGACTTCCATTTCCTCCTCGCTAGGCTTCCAGTTCTTCGCCTGGTCCCAATAGCCCGCGAGCTTCTCACCCAGCATCTCCTTCGCCACTGAATCAGTCGGACACGATTTCACCTTGAACGCGTTAAAGACCCGATCCCGCAACTGTCCTTGCCACACTAACCAGCACCGATTATCCTCAAGCGAGATGGTTTGCACCATATCCGTGGCTGTTGCTACGACCTCATCACCGTTCTGACCGTTTTCCCCGCCGTTACTGTTTCCATCACCCTCCGAATTCGCCGCCTCTTTCTGCTCGCCGCGCGGTCGGGCAGCCTCCGTCCAGACGATCCTATTGAGCATCAACCGTTTATAATTCCGGACAAACTTGGCGGCTCCTTCCACATAAACCAAGCTAAACCCGGGATTATATATACAAACACCGGACAAGTTCATTTGTTCCGCGTTCTTGCGCACTTTAAAGCGGTGGGCCGGGTCAGTCAATTTGTGAATCCTGGGTTTCTAGGTCAGTCAGATGCCAGGATGAGAGAAAGAGAGCGGACTTGAAAACAGCGCCAAACATGCCCTTCTTCTCTTCCTCCATCTTCTTATTCTCGATCTTCTCCCGCCTTTGGTCATCGGTCAATTTCCGCTCGGCATTCATCTTTTCGTGCACGTGTTTGCGCATCGCAACCTCTCGGCGAACGCGAGCTTCCACTCTGGTCGGGTCTTGGACAGCATCCGACGTGAGTACTTTCATCAAGTTCGCCAAGCGAACTGTAAAGAAAGAAATTTAGTTAAATATAGGCCCGTTTAAGCCGCGAGCATTACCTTTCGGGGGATCAGGCGGGATAAGACCCATTCGAATACGATCTCGTTTGTCTTGCAGTTCCGCTTGACGTCTTTGCTTCCTCATCTTTTTCTGTTCCTGTTGACAAATGCGATGATCAGCAAACTTGAGCTTCCTTGGGATGACCAAGAGAACCTTTTTGGTGAGCATCAACGGTTTCAGCGTGGGTTTGTTCTTATCTCCGGGAGCGGGAATAGGGATGGGATGCTGAATATAAATCGTAATTGGCGAATCAGGATGGCGGATCGTCATTTGGGATATTCCAGAATCAAGGTCACTGTAAGCCTTGTTTGGCAAGAGGGCGACATCCCACCATTCAGCCGCGGGTGGCGGTATACGCTACATGTATAATGAGAATTAGAGAAACGAGGGAGATGAAATCGGACGTTACCCTTATATTCTTCTCGAGTGTTTCAAACTCGGAGTCTAAACCTGCTTTCTTGGCGCCTTCAGCGATGCGCTGTTTCAACTCCTCCATCTTCCTGTCGTATTCCATCTGTTTTGCTAGTTGTACATACTTTCCCTTGGGATTGAACCGGAAGGACCTTCCAGACCGTTCCTTTGGTGCGCCTTCAAACCCGGTTTCTTTGAACGCAGACGAGGTCGAGGCATACGGGTTCGCTTTGGTCTCGGTTAATAAGGGCATGGGAATAACAGGCGGGGGGGTGGGAACATTGCGAGTGTTCGCCTGAGATTCGCAGATGAGGAAAGATAGAAGAAGGGAGAGGAGATGACAGACCTTGATGGATGCGAATTTGGGTTGCATCGGCTTGTATCGATCTTTCTTGGACTGCGGGGCAGTCGGCGCGACGTCTAGCAAGAGGGGATGGGCAGCCATTTTGAGGCCGGCACCTTGTTGTGCTGGCTCTGGCGGCCTGTTCTTCTTGCCTGTCTGAGGCATAGACTGGAAGGGAATGGGTGAGCGGGGGTGGGATTGGGAGAGGAGAGACGGACCATGTAGGGATTATCCTTGACGGCGAGTTTACTCTGGGCCTCGGCGACACGACGCTTGGCTTCGGCGACCCTGCGGGCGAGATCGTCGGTGACGGAGGGAGTGCCAGGGGTGGGTGTGCCGGGGGTGGAGGGAGATGGGATTGAGGGTGGTATTTTTGGGGCAGGAGCCGGGGAGGGAGAGCCGCCGAGTGTTTTTGAAGTCATGGCTGCGACTTTGGCAGCGACTTCGGCACGCTTTTGGGCGATGAGTGAATCTGGCGCGAGCTTCGA
Source organism: Porpolomopsis calyptriformis (assembly GCA_951640195.1). Classification (NCBI taxonomy): domain Eukaryota; kingdom Fungi; phylum Basidiomycota; class Agaricomycetes; order Agaricales; family Hygrophoraceae; genus Porpolomopsis; species Porpolomopsis calyptriformis. The sequence goes on from OX621175.1 coordinate 216,520, forward strand.
CCCAAGTGAGTGGGAAGAAGAAAAAAATGAAAAACAGAGAGAGAGACATGCCTGAGCGGACGGTTTGAGGCCATCGGTTCGTGTCTGAGAGTGGAAAAGAGGGTTATAGAACCATGTCAGAAAAGTCGAGAAGGTTGATTCACCTTGAAGGAAGGCACTCACGACCAGAGCATCACTAAGAAAAGCGTTGAGGATGGGTGTGAGGACGTGAACGAAGACTGACTGACCTTTTCGCTTTCTTTGCGACCTGAACGTCGCCATTACCTTCGAAAGGCCTTTTCCTGTCGGTCATGATGGAGGAAGGCGTGAAAGTGACGAATCGTGACGGTTGTCACAGCTCTTTTCCTTCATGGCGGCTGCACCTCCACCTCCACCTCCAGCACCTCCAGCACCGAGTTCAAGCAACTCTTCCACGATAAGCATCCCTCAAACGGCAGCAGCAGGCGGGATAACCATCACCCAACCCCCACAAACCGCCGTTTCGTTCTTTAAAATCGCCCCCAGCAATTTGATCACCTTTGCGTGGAATTTCACGTCGGTGCTCGTCACGCCCACCCACCTCACCGTCTCTGCCGTGTGCGAAAACGGGAACACGTACCCGGTAGGTCCTACGAATGGGGTCATCGCTGGCACAGCAACGAGCGTCGTCTGGGATCCGTATGCGTGGGACCAAGCGAACCCGGGTATGCCCCTCGCCCAGGCCAGCTACACGCTCAACGTCTGGGACGACCGAGGTCCGAACCCGCCCAGACAGGGAGGGTACGTGCAACCGAACAGCGCTCTGAGGTTTGCGCTGTACACACCTCAGCTGTACACTCCCCTTAATAGCGGTAAGTCTCGTCCGTCCGCCCAAAGTCACTCCTGACCGGTTACAGGTTGGACATGTGCGGGTTGCTCAGGCTCGCTCTCCGCATATACCGCTCACCCCGCATTCGTCTGCATGGTCGCCACGCTCGTTATCATGTTACTGTCCGGAATTAATCTTCTTCGACAACATTAGAGAGATGGACTCTTTGATCAGGACATTACTCTACATACTCATGTATCCCTTCCCCTTCCCCCGCCTTGAACGCATTAATTATAAAGATGATTTTCATTCCGTCTCCACCACGACCGCTCGTTCCCAACGTCACCCAAATCAATCCATCACCGTTCCTGCTACTTCCACCAATCCATCCGTCGAGGATCAACCATCCGTCACGACCAGTGGCAGTCCATACCCCCATTAGAATCTACCGTCCTCGACCGTCACCTATTTCAACCATGCCATCCATCTATTTCCCCACCTGGCATGGCCCTCCCCGTTTCATCCTTCCCCGCCAAGGGTAGGAACCTGCCAGAACACTCCAAATCCTTTCGAGATCTCTTTCACAGACACCCCTCCTCGTCCATGGATGATGACTTTCGCCAGCCCTCCGTTATCCGCACCAGGGCGAGTATCGAAACCAGCACACCGTCCTTACAGCCCTTTTCCCCTCATCGTCGATCGAAGAGAAAGTTCCCACCGCTCGAGTCCCCCTCCTCCGCCTCAGGCTCCGACTCTTCCCCGTTGTCATCCAAGTCCTTGCCCACATGGCCCGTCCGAGATCTCACCGCCCAGCTCTCACAAGACAACCCGCCCAGCAGCTTCGTCAAGCCACGACGGCCTCTACCCTCCCTCCCAACCTCACCCACCTCACCCACCTCACCCGGGCACAGAACAACACGTTCCGCCTCCGAATTGCCCACCCCCGCAGACGACTTGACTACCACCACCACCACCACCACCCACACCAGTCCCAACCGCGACCGACCCCTCCCACAGATCCCACTTCCCGACACCTCTTCTCCCCGCTCCCCCATCAGCCCCGCACCCCGGAGCTCGTCTCTCAACAGGATCAGCCACACATCCTCATCTGGCGCGCACGAGGGCAGATCCTTCTTCTCCGCACGGTCCAGCGACGGCCGCGCCATCTTGGACGGCACACCGCCCCCGAGGGGACGACAACACATGATGAACGTTCCCGCCCACGATCTCACCACTCCGATCACGCGCGGCGACAGCCACGGGTATACCCCCGCTCACTATTATACCGTCGCGCGATCACCCCGCCAGAGGAGCTTCTCCGAAGCGTGGAATCCACCATCGCACTCCGGCCGTCGTAAGTCGATCAGACGGCCTTTCAGAAAGTCTTCTTCCCGCGACGCTGCCACCAATATCCCATTCGACGATGTCGTCGTCGTCACCACACGCCACCCAACCACTTGGCGAACCGGCGTCTGGGAAGAAAAACCCGTCGAGGACGTCATTCCCAAGTTGAGGGAACTCAGAGTGTCTACCAAAAAATGGGGCTGAACTGAACTGAACTGAACTGGATATTTTAGACTGTAATCTTAAATTGTACTGCTACTGGGGGACGCTCATGCGTTATTGTCGAACACTCTCCTTAAATATACTGGGAACACTTGATGTCTTCGAGTACATTCCGTACGCCTCGGTTCCAGACCGCAAACTCCTTCTCCAACGACACCAACATCTCCCTCACTTCCCACCCCACCCGGCCTCCATCATTATCCACCCCAAACCCGATGAGCAACTCCTCTCGGGCCTTGCGCAGAGTTTCGCAAGCTAATTTGAGACGGCCAGCGCCGGAGGGAAACGTCGTCATCGCGTCGGTCACAGCCGAGCCCTCGTCCATCGCTAGCAACTTCCCCAACTCGGCCAACGCCACCCCGCGGACGGGGTGGCCGTAACGCAGGACGTCAGACAGACCGGCGACCGACTTGGCCGCCATTCGAATCACCTCTTCTCTCGTGTTGTTTCCTTCTTCTTCCAGGGACGGGATGAGCACGGATTGGTGGAGACGGATCATGGCCAGGAGAGGATGTGACGAAGGTGCCAAGCCGACGGAAGTCAAGGTGGGGATCATGTGGGTCACTAGCCGTCTCGCTTTAGCCGGATCTACCAATATTCGGTCAATAGTTGTTACCCGGGGGGGGGGGAGAGAGAATGTTGGCAGTTCGTGCCTTTGAATTGTAGAGCGGTCGCCTTGTCGAGAGCTTCTTGCCCTAGGCGTACGGCATCCACGACTTGATCTGTATTCAATACAACAGCTTTACATTTCGCGCATCGCGTGATGTTGGTATCTGAGCAATGGCCGATCAAATCCTTCGTTCTCCGGCTTTGATGAACACCGCAGATTTACCTTTTGAGGGCAGTGGACATCTTCCCCCGCAAAACTTCGGGCAAGACATACATTCTCGGGGATCAGGATTCGGTCCGGCCTTACAAACACCGCAATTGCATGTAAAGTGGTATGTATCCTCGAGAAACTTCTGCCGGGACAGCCGAGGCGTCGTAGTATCCGTGTAAGCCGTCAGAATCTGTGCCGGGTGCTGATGCATTAGGTGGCGTTTATTTCAGAAAAAAAGTAAACTCGGCCACAAACCTCTTCCTTCGGACCCATCGATCGCAACGCGATCACTTGCATGACTGGTTCCGATTCAGAGGGGTTGCTGCGGGGAAAGACGACGACGGCGTTCGGGTCGCAGGAATGGTTGATCAGAGCAACAACGGGTGAGACCGATATGCCAATCGGAGTAAGGGAAGGAGTAGTGAGTGCGAACGTGTTCGTATTGAACTGTACTCGGAATTCGATCACATTAGGGGTTTTGGAGGAAGACAAGACATACACGAGAGATAAAATCAACAAGATCTCCAGCTGAAGAAATCCCAAATGCCTCTTGATCAGCGGTTAGGTAGCGAACAATAGTGTGGGCCATGTGAGTGTAAGTTTCATACACTGAAGGCTGGATCAGTGGCCTAACTGTGGCACGGTGAGATCAACACGTTTTTTTGTTCACGCAAAATTCAAGTACGTGATTGCATCGCCTCAACTTCCTTCGACTGCCAAACGTGTTAGGAGTGAGGTTCGGCCGGGGAAGTCGGAGGGGGGCGTACCCAGACACTTCCAGGCCCTTCTGTCCGTCTTTTCCATAGCATTCGCCCCTGGCACCTGGCAGCTTCGCTGGGGATTGCCGACCTAGGGGGTGCTACTTCTGCCCATTTTCTGAGGGCAGGACATTCGTGCTTGTGCAACGCCCAATCTTTGTTCTGACACGCCTGTTGAAAAGATGATCCGATCATTGAACGAGTGAACGGAAAGAGGCACAAAGGTGCACCTACGCTGTCACAGTACCAGATGATACGACACTGGGTACATCGCTTCAGGCCGCTCGCTGGAGCAGCGTCAAAGCAAGATGAACAATAGGAATCCAAATACTGGCTGGAGAGTACAGAGACATCCGGGTTTGAAAACACTAGAATAGAACCTGTGAAAGTTGGTTACTCCTCATAGTTTGTTGCGCGCAGTACACACCTGGTTTAACGTGTTCCTTCGTCCACAATCCTCTACCAGAGGTAGCAGACCTTCGAATCTCGACCGAGGGCGGTAAGGAACTATAGAGACCGTCCAAACGGATGACTTTCGGTTCCTCACCCGAACCTTCAGCAGGAGAAATTGGAGTCTCGGCCCGGGACACAGCAGTAGATGCAGTTACATACGATTTCTGTGCCTTGCGCTTGCGTGCTGTCTGCAGATCCTCGAATGACATTGCACAGGACGGGGGCACGGTCAGACCAGACCGCATGCACCGCCACAGCTTCCTTCAAAAACCAGCCATGAGTCGATCCGACACTTCCTCTTCTCAATGGGCCGCTGGACACAATACGACGAAGTGAGTATCCGTACTTCATTAAATATCATCGCTCATGAATTGGCAGGATGAGTACCGCCTGCCTGAAGGCATGGTCCGCGTCGGATACGACGCTGATACCCAGCAATATTCTTTCCTGGATCAATCTGGTGACATGTATCACGGTGCTCCAGGCGTGCATTACGGCGTGATGTATCCCGATAGCGATCCTCCATCACATATATCCTACTGTGAGTTTCCCCATTGTTAACCAACCCCCATCTCTTTACATTTCCGACAGCAAACTCTCGGCCAAGGCGGGCACCGGCAACTCCGCCAATCTCCCCAACTTCTGAAGAAAAAAAATCTCGGTTCTCGTTTTCTCTCCGCCGATCACGATCTCAAGACACTCCTCAGCGTCTTCCACGCTTGTTCCAAGCCGCACGCAGGGCAACTCTGCCCAGGATGCGAGGTGTAGCCCACAGCCTGCGGCGTTCCCTGACCGTAACCAGGAAGAGTTCGGGCGAACAGCAGGAGGAACCTGACCAGACACCCCGTGCGACTCTGCCTAGGATGCGAAGTATCGCCCACACCCTGCGGCGTTCCCTGACCATGACCAGGAAGAGTTCAGGCGAACAACAGGAGGAACCTGAACAGACACGCAGTGCAACTTTGCCTAGGATGCGAGGTGTAGTTCACACCCTGCGGCGTTCCCTGACTCTAGCTCAGAAGAGTTCAGAAGAAAAGCAGGAGGAACCTGACCAGACCCGCAGTGCAACTTCCCTGACTCTCGCTCGGAAGAGTTCAGATGAAAAACAGGAGGAACCTGACCAGACGCCCGACCATAGCGCTTCTGAGAAAGGGTAACGAATAGTCGTCTATTTTGTTCGTGGACTTTTATGTATACTATCGTGAGAACTTCCGCTCAGTCTGAGCGCTTTCATGCGTAGCCTGCTAGCTGCGCTGTTCGCATCTACTTGGACGTCGGCATATATCATAGACGACACCAATCAGACAATCCAGTATTCACCGCCGGGAAGGTGGTTGGGAGTGGCTTGTTCTTTGTGTTACAATGGCACAGAGTACGCGCTTGTCTTGTATCTTGGGACTTGAACTCATTCCTTCGATTACAGAACATGTGATATTCTCATGTTCCTTGACAGTAGCTTTCTCTAACTATCCGTAGATAACCCCTTTGGCTGCAATACAACCGATAACTGCCACTTGAAGATCCCGTTCATCGGTTTGCTTGCTTGCTTGCACGACCATTTCAATAATTGACACAGGATATAGGCTCAGGAATTACGCTCTACATGACACTCACATATGAAACCAACATGACTGTTAGCATCGATGGAAGCACACCAGTTCAGTTCTTTTTCAATACACCCTCCGTACCGGTCTTCAAATTTGCTGCCTATGATCAGCAATCTCTTGTGTTTGGTCAACACAATTTGGATCTCATGCAGCTAGATACGAATGAGACTGGCGATTCAGCTCATAATTCCAATTTTCTCTTCGATTATGCAGCAATCAATGATACCATACCGACCCTTGGACTTCCTCCGACTTCAACGTCTTCTACAAATACCTCTTTGGCTTCAGCCCATCAGTTGACAAAAGGAGATGTCGCTGGCGCGATTGCAGGAGGTATCATAGGAGGGCTCATAGTCCTTGCGACTCTGGTAATCTTTTGTCGCCTCTGGGCTCGCTCCACCAAGTCCGACTTGCCACCAGAGAGTGACCTCCTGGATACCGAATCAAACATTACAGTCACCCCATTCTGGGTCAACCCTGTTGATGCCCTCCAGGGCACCTCCATTCCCATAACCACATCATCACCTCTCCCAGATAAGCCGCCAGAGTCGCCGCCTCCCATACCCTCCTCATCTGCTGGTACCAGCAATGTACCCCCATTGCCGTTACCGCAGCCAGAGCTGCATGCTGACAGCTCACTGGCAACACCGACCCTCTCGGATGACCAGTTAAACCTCCTGCATCGCCTTTGGGCATCGAACACCCCTGGACCAGTGCTTGCAACTGTTGCACAGAGCATGGTCCTCGGATCACCGGACAGGACTCAACCTGAACAAGTTGATGCTCCACCTCCCGAATACTCCTCAAGAGTAAATTAAAAAATCGGAACTTGATTGTTCATGATATGAGTGATGATCCTTGCATGCTTCTGGTCTTTGTATTCTATCCGCTTTTTTCCCGCCTTTCTCTGCTTTGGCCTCTCCTTTTTATTGGGTTGCCCGATTATCTCGGTCACCCACTGGCTCAAGAGTTCTCACCCAGCGCTATCCCTGTGTTCGCAACCCCCCGCAGATGACATCATTAGTAATATGGAAAGACAAGATATGATTGTATTATTGTTACTACACACATTTATATGACCCGACTCATTCGACTATTAGCGATCAAGTAGACTTTCCAGCGTGAATCTCATAATGCATAGGCTATGCATTATGAGAAACCGTACTGTGAATGGCTTGCTTCCTCCAATCAAGCTAGCAGTCGTCGATCGCCAGGGCTGCTAGGAAAGTGTGCCGTGCTGGTGGGCGTTGAATGGGGCTGAACGTTCGAATTCTTCGTATGACTGCTGTTCCTTGGCCAAAGCCTCCTGGAACTCGTCGTCAAACTTGAGTGCGAAACCATGGGAAGCTGACGTTGCTTCTCTGAAATTGGGTGGCTGCGATCGCTCTGATGAATTTGATGGTTTCGAGATGCTGGTTGGTGAGGGACTTGTCCCTATCTAGGACGGCTGAGTCCTTTCAAGCATTGAGCTAAGAGCCTCTTCAATCACAGTGAGTTAAGGTTACTCAGCCACCTTTAGCGGGATCTCGGTTACCCCACGGGGACACAGCAATGGATGCGGTTACATACGATTTTTTGTGCCTTAGGGCTGCGGCCAGTTCCTGGAAATCTTTGAAATGACTTAGCATAGCCAGGAACTGGATCCGTATGACGACAACTGCGGCACCGTGAAGGGCACATGCACCGCCACAAGCTCCTTCAAAAGGGGGCCACAACGATCACCTTGTTTCCCCACCACCTCATACTTCCTGCTTTCACCTCCATGGGCCGCTGGACACAATACGACGAAGTCAGTATCCGCTCCTCCCACTACATACCACAGCACTCATCAATCTGCAGGATAAATACCGCCTACCTGAAGGCATCGTCCGAGTCGGTTATGACGCGGATACCCAGCAACATACGTTCCTGGATCAGTCATCGGGCGAACTATATCGCGGTGAGCCAGGCGCGCGTTACGGCGTGATGTGCCCCGTTAGCGATCTCCCACCTCATCTCTTCTCCGACTGTGAGTTTTCACCTCCCCCACACTCTGCTGCGCACACACACTCATCGGTCATCTCGTTACCTAAACAGCAAACCGCCGGCAAAGGCCGCCACCGATAATGACCACCACCGACCCTTGCTCGTCTCCGCGATCATTTGCAGAGTTCGTTCCAGCCGAGCTGATCGCCTCCCCAACCACATCCGAAACATCCCAATCTCCCTTCTCCTTCTCTCTCCTCCGCCGCACAAAATCACAAGACAGCAGCCCGCAGCGTCTTCCACGCTTGTTCCAAACCGCACGCAGAGCGACTGTGTTGCCTCGGATGCGAGCCGTCGTCCACACCCTCCGCCGTTCCCTCACTGTCTCCGGGAAGAGTCCAGACGGAAATATCGGGATGCTGCCCCATGCGCGCAGAGCAACTCTCCCTAGCATGCAACGTGTAGTTCACAGCCTGCCGCGTTCCCTCTCTCGCTCCCTCTCTCTATCTGAACACAGTCCAGATGAAAAGACGGAGGAATCTGACGAGGAGTCACTCCAGAGCGGTTCTGAGAAGGCGTAACGGTAGTCATCGATTCTTCCGACTGTCTCTCATTTATATGTATCCTTGTATACTATTTACCGTGTATTCTTGTTTCACTGAACTTTAGTACTCTCGGTGGGTGTAAAAGAATATCCATCGTACGGACAATACATTCGAATCTCGTTATATTACTATATGCCATAAGCGTATCTTTGTAACATAAAACTTACAACCATTCAAATTACCCCTTATTGCGCAATGCTCATCAAGCTGCCGACAAAAGTCAGGATCTGAAATCAAACAGAAGTCAGCGGCGATAGCAGTAAGAGAACATATATGTACCAGGCGTGGACGGACGTCGACGATGTCCTCGGGTACCAGAAAGATCAAAGCGTTCATCTTTCTCGCAATCGAGATGGCCAGTTTAGCTGCGCAAATCATGTCAGTTACTTCTCTCTCTAAAGATCGACAAGAGACGACAAACCGTTCTGCCTCCTATCTTCGTAGTCCCCCGTTTCACCGACGTTGATGACCAACGTCGGGTCGACGATACCAGGCTTGATAGCTTCCAACAGATCGAGGAAGAACAGTCCGGTGGTAATCGAAGGGTCCTTGAACGATCTTATCGGGCGGACTGATGGTTTGGCCTTCTGTGCGGTAGTGTTCGCCCATTTGAGCATCTCCGTGTCGCTAATCGGTCGACCATGAGAGGATTTGGAAAGTGAGGAAAGTGTTTTCGTTATGTTCATGCTATCAAAGTCGCAAAGTGAGCCAAATACAAGATCCAGACGCTCCGAGCGCTCTCACCGCATCAACTGCCATACCAGGCCGAGAACGAGCGTCTTGGACCCGTCAACGATGTCTGCGCCCTGTATGCCCACCAAGTGCATCCCATTCTGCTTCGCAAGCTCAACGGCGTAATTCGTGTTTTCGACAGCCTTGAACCGAGACAACTTGCTCTGGTTGGGTGTCACTCCGATCTCCTCTTCTTCCTCGCCCTCTCCGACCCCTGGACTAAGGGGCGCACTCCCCGCGCCTTCCTTCGGTTTCGACACCCTCCTCCATATAACGCTTCCGGGAAGAATCTTGTCGAATGCTTGCAATATGATGAGCCCATCCTTGAGATTCTCAAACAAGTTGAACACGCCAGGCTCGACGCCGAGGGAGTTCAACCACAACGTGAACACACGCGCCTCACGCTCGCCCTCAGCGTCAAAGTCTTCAACGGCGCCGTAGTCCTTGGCTTCTTGTTCATCGAGGGGCTCGAGGCCGGGATGGGTGTTGAATAGGTTGGCGACGAACGCAAGGTTCAAACGCGGGTTGCCGGCAACGAGAGAGGACGGTGTGAGGTATTTGCGACAGTTGATGGCGGCTGCGTTTTGAAGGACCTGAAAGGCAGATGATTAGATGAGGTGTGGGCAAGTAGGAATAGAGCCCCCCCCCACCTGCTCCGCGCGAGTTCGAAGGTCTGGAGTGTTGAGAGGTGCAAGAGAACATTGTTCGGGCTTGAGCTGGTTCAAGAGAACAGTATAATTCTGGCCATCGGATACGTCTCGGCTAAAATTGTTGACTCTGTATGGTTGTGAGTATAAAAGGCTGAGATGAAACGGATTGTGAGATTAAATCACCTTCGTTTCCAGCCTGCAGCCTTGAGATGAAAATTGAACCACCTGAGCAGAATCTGATCAGGCGTCAACCGAAGCAAATCTTCAATGGTCTCTCCGTCCTCGCAAAGTCTGTATAACTCTGGGTGTATCTTGATGTCGACCTGCGCAAGTAAACCTCTGCGGATGACTTGCCAGATCAAGCCTAAAATCAGGTGCTCCCGTCCTTCAGCAATATCAGAAGAGCCGATGTTGACAACCGAACACCCGATGGCCTTGGCAGAGGTTATCACGATGTTATTGTTTTCAGTGATCTGGAAGGCGTTGAGGGCCTTGCGAGGCAGAGGTTTGTTGAGAACGCGCGTATCGATCGTGTCTGGAACGGAGTCGTTGATCAACTTGCAAAGGATAAGGCCATCTTTGCATTCGTCAAAGAGTTGCATCGTGGTAGTCGGGATGGGGTAACGCGAGCCGATCTCCTCGTCGCCTTCCAAGATCTAGATAAACTGAGTCTTAGTCAAGGGGGTACTGGTGTTGGAAAAGAAACGAGAGATACCCCGTTGATGTGATTGGTAAATTCGGTGCGTTCGTCTTCGTTGATCGTGTGGCTAACATTGGCATTTGAACCTTGGACGGTGACCTTGCCGGCTCTAGTAGGCAAAACAGACTGTTTTGATTCTGACCGTAACTTGACATTGAGCTTCAAGAAGCAAAAGGGGAGAGTTAGCGCCTTTGAACGTGTTGCAGAGAGTAGGGTTCGGCCCGCACCTCCACCCAATCCTCGAGCTCGACCTTTCCACTAGCATCCACGCTGACGTGCTTGAGGGTTTCTCTGGCACGATCATAAGATTCTCCACTGGCCTGCAAGGCTTGTAGTACAGAAGATTTGTCTATCCGTCCCGGACTATCAGTCCTGATTTCACTGTGCGCGTTTCAGAAGATTGCCACCACTCCAGGAGAGGATCTTGGACTGACTTGAACCGATTGACGAGATCTAGCATCTCATCTTGAGACACTTCTGGGTACTTCTTTCGCAGCTGTAGTGCCTGCATAGCTGGGGGAGGTAGAATGTGCAAGCTGCGAAGTGAGGTCAAAGGAGCTATTTATGCCGTCGCCGAATCTAAATCAGGACAGTTTCAGATTTAGCTGATTCTCAGTGCCCGCAGCTCTCCCGCAGTGGCACCGCAAAATGGCTTGGTCATTCAATAAGATCTACCACCGCACCGCTTCTGAACGTACATGGCATGGAGATTACAAAAATCAGTGTAAAATTAATCCTTTGTGCCCGAGCGCCAACCTCAGGGACCGACCTAACAAACACGTCGATTGAGAGTGGGGGAGTGTCCGCTGCGATATAACCAAACATTTGACTTGTTGATAGATAACGAGTACCCAGATAAACACAAGATCGCGGGATCGATTCCACATTGGAGTGTCCTTCGAGGGTATTAAGATGTGCTCGTCCCACGAGTGAAAAGTGTTGTCGTCAGATCCAGAAACGATACGAGTGCCATAAGACTGACGATACCGAATGGGTGTGTCCCTTGAAAGCGTCCAGATGTGCACCGCTAATTGCGTCCCACAGCCGAAGAATTTTGTCATTGGATCCAGGAATGATACGCGTGCCATCCAGGGAAAATGCGTTGAATCGGAGTGTCTTTCTATCGCCTGTATGCATTCCATGTATGACGACATGCATATTGAAGTTCCGGTTCGATGCAGGTCATGACATGCGTCGGAAGACCGTCCACCTCGCTATTAAGCACCAACAGATCTCTTATTCCACAAACATCTTGCTTTAGCCTTTTCATAGCATAGACTGGCATGCGCAAGTAGAGAGTGCTGGCTTCCAGAATTAACAAATTTCGCATTCTGACATCGAGATGAGTTCGTTATGAAGTCGAAGAAGGGTGGATGAAGGGCTCGAATCGCTTGGCTAGCATCATCTGGCACCACCAGGATAACCGAGGGAAGATGACACAGGTAGTAATCACTCGAGAGCAACTGGCAAGATGGGTCTCGGAGGAGAACAATTGTGCCTAGAATCTAGAATCATCTTCAGCCGATCCGAAAGAGCAGGGGAAATGCATTGTTCAAACTTGATCGTATAATTAATCAAGGTTATAATGTGGAGATGAGCCTTCTGCTGCTGTGGGTGCATTATACAGAAGACACCCAAGTTGACCTTTCGGGTCACCATAGTTTCGATCTTCAACAAAGTTGACGCAAAGATGAAAACTCCAGAAGACATCCGCAGAAGGCCACTTTCGGGTTTCATCGAAAGGTAGTGTTCGATGTCACTCTGAACGAGGCCTAATTCCACTTCGTGTAAAATGTATCGCCAAGTGACCAGGTTCAATTTGCATGATTCAAAGACAGTGATAATATGGTTCTCCGGACGATGGGAGTAGTTCGTTGACACGACGAGAGGGTGACGATAAGATCACTGAGATCACCTCAGCCTCTGCACTCGTCCAGTGCATCCAATACAATAAGATTGAGTTTCAGAGGGCGTGAAGGGGTTTATGATGAGCTCTTCAAGTTGATATGGAGGCATTGTATACCCAATACCTGGATTTGATTTCGTAGCCCGAGAAACTTCCGCTCTGGCTGGAGATACCGAGCTGTGCTCAAGCCACATCGTCCCGCGAGCAGAAGAGGCTCGCGCCAAGCACCCCAGGCGTCTACACGCCTCTGCAATGATCGTTTTCGCCGATCCTTTGATCCAAAACACGCAAGTATCCACCGCAACGATATCAGCGTCTCTATTCAGAACCGGGTCACAACGAGGTTGTGAATCGCCAATACCAATCCAGTGAAAATATGATAAAGAATGTCGAGAAAACAAGGGATATGGGAGGTGTTCGCCTCGAATGAATCAGTAATTTTCACATCGCTTGTGGGAACGCAGTGGGTCACTGTTCGAGATAGCTCACTAGGGTGCTAACTCACCTTGTAGGTTGTTGAAGTTGTACTAATCATGCCCAATAAGAGTGACCGTGCTGTCGCGAATATGAGAAGGAGGGAAAGGCGCGCTGGTCATGTTGGAGATGCCATACGGAAAATCAGCCCAAATACAGAGCCCTCATGGCTGTGCGCAGTGTCATTCCTTCACATTCACCTCCCACCTCCATCATGACCAGCGCCCCTCTCTCTGGCACTCATATTCAAGACAGCACGGTCACTCTTATTGGGCATGATCAGTACACCCTCAACAACCCAATCATTCATGTCCATCCGCAAGGTAAGTTAGCGCCCTAGCGAGCAGTGACCAGTCTGGACGGCGATTTTTGTCTGTCATTGCGTTCACTAAATCGCTCTCCAATCCCTGCATCCGCAATATAACATCTGACCCCCTTTGTCAATTAGATCGCGAGCAAGGGCCAGCGTCACCACGACCCATAAACGATTCCCCCATTGGTCATCTCTCTGTCCACTTTACCGGAAGACAGAACGAAATGGATTTCTTACAGAACGCTTTGAGCAACGTGCAGAACGATATACCAGGCCGTTGTGCTGTATATGGCATGCCTGGTGTCGGCAAGTCGTTGCTGGTTTTACATTACGCCAAAGTGTGCTTCGATCGGGGCCAGTACTCATATATATTCTGGGTATCTGCCACCAGTGTCGACAAGCTAAATGACGGACTTTCGAAAGTTCTCGATCTCGTTCGTCATCCCGATCGTCACCTGCCGGACCAAAATGCGAAACTGACTGCAGCTCGACTGTGGTTGGAAGAAGCTCACAAGGACTGGCTTCTCATTTTCGACAACGTCGATAGGAGTTCAATTGATTTTTTTCGGGCACACCTCCCTCGCAGAAATGCGCGAGGCCATATCATCTTCACCACACGAACGGAAGACGTCGCCGAGGCTCTGGTCACTATGGAAGGAAATCAGCGATCAATGTTTCAACTGTAACCTCTTGAACGTCGCGATTCGGCAAATCTTCTTTTACAAGATGCTGGTGTCGATATGAACAATGTCACACCTTCTGAATTGGGCTGCGCCGAGCGATTGGTTGAATGCGTCGGTCGCCTTCCTCTTGCGGTTGTCCAGGCGGCATCATTTATGAGAAAAACTCATACCACTCCCCATGAAATGTATGACTTATATATGAGTAATGAAAAGATAGATGTAAGTTTATATACACTGAAGTATCGTTCGCATTATAACTAATTTTTATTCCCTGGCAATGACAGATAGTCGAATGGGAAAATGACCTAACGCCTTACCAGGAGCGATCGGTGGCAACTACATTCACTAAACAGTTTGATCGACTGCAAGAAGAATCCATCGATATCAGCAATTTCTTCAGAATTCTTTCTTTTCTTGATCCAGAAAATATCTCGATTGCGATGATCACTAAAGGAGCGAAGGAGTGGTTGCACCCACAGAAGCCATTAAACGATTTTCCATCTCAACCTGAACACGATTCTCATATATTCGTCGAATTTCGTTCATTGGTGTCCCTCATTTGCTCAACGACGAAATTTCGGGCGGCTGTGCAGAAACTACAGGCGCTGTCTTTGGTGGAACATCGATCTGCTGAACGAAATTCTTCGCTATGGATGCACGATTTAATCCGATTTCTGAGGCACGAAGGCGCGAAGAAAGAAGACACGTATCGCGAATGGCTCCAGTCATCAGTCTCGCTCGTTTGTGGTGCGTTCCGAAACATCGGAGACCCGGAATTACCGGAATGGTGGGCTGAATATGAAGAGTTCTTGCCACATTTACGATCGCTCAATGGATGGAGTAATGAGTATGGTGTCAACCTCGAGCTGATTGACGCAAATTCTCGGATTGGGGTGTATTTGGCAAGTCGGGGAAGGTACCATGACGCTGAATTGCTGTTGAAGCAAGTCCTTGAAACGTACGAAACGAGGTTTGGATGCAAGAACGTGTTTACGTTGACTTCGGTCACCGACCTCGCACGTGTTTATCGGTTACAAGGACGATACGATGAGGCTGAGACCCTCTACAAGCAGGCATTAGCTGGCAGAGAGGATCATCTGGGGGCAGACCACCCAGACATGCTCGCGTCGGTGGACAACCTCGGACTTGTTTATCAGTCACAAGGACGACACGATGAGGCTGAGACCCTCCATAAGCGGGCATTGGCTGGCTCCGAGGATCATTTAGGCGCAGACCATCCAGACACACTTATGGCAGTCAACAACCTCGGATCTGTTTACAACTCACAAGGACGATACGATGAGGCAGAGACCCTCTTCAAGCGGGCATTAGCTGTCAAAGAGGATCATTTGGGTGCCGACCACCCATCCACGCTTATGTCGGTGAATAACCTCGGACTTATTTACCTGTCACAAAGACGATACGACGAGGCTGAGACACTCTTCGAGTGGGCATTAGTTGCCTGCGAGGATCATTTCGGCGCTGACCACCCAGACACGCTCGCATCGATGAACAACCTCGCGGGTGTTTACAACTCACAAGGACGATTCGATGAGGCTGAGACCCTCTTCAAGCGGGCATTAGCTGGCAAACAGGATTGTTTGGGTGCCGACCACCCATCCATGCTTACATCGGTGAACAATCTTGCAAATCTTTACAAGTTACAAGAGCGATATGATGAGGCAGAGACCCTCTTCAAGCAGGCATTAGTTGGCAGAGAGGATCATTTGGGCGCCAACCATCCAGACACGCTTTCATCGGTGAACAATCTTGCAAGTGTTTTCGAGTCACAAGGACGATACGATGAGGCAGAGACCCTCCACAAGCGGGCATTAGCTGGCAGAGAGGATCGTTTGGGTGCTGACCACCCAGACACGCTTACATCGGTGAACAATCTTGCAAGTCTTTACAAGTCACAACGGCGATATGATGAGGCAGAACCACTCTACAAGTGAGCGATGGCCGGCCTCGAGAAGTCCATAGGGACCCACCATCCAACCACTCAGACCGTTGCAGAGAACCTTGCAGATCTCCATCGGTTACAAGGGCGATATGATGAAGCTGAATCTATTATACAGTCTATCTCTACGTCGTAGAATATGAGCTGTACTTGTATTTGATCGAAACATGAACAGATACTCCCTCTTCCTCACAACATACCTCATCATCCCATTCTCATCTCTCATCATGGTCCCCCCTCACGAATCTCTCTCAGACAATCAGAAGAACGTCTCCGCTGTTATCAGAACCCAATGGAGACTGTTCGAAAAACAGTTCGCATCATCCGATCAAGCTAGCAGAGGGTAGGCCGGGGCTGGGTGGTGGCTGAATTCTTCGTGTGAATGGTCGCGAGTGGCGAGGTTTCTTCCTTCTTGATATTATCCAAGATGAACTGCTGTTCTTTGACAAAAGGTTCATGCAATTCATTATCAGTCTCGAGCGCAAGACCATGAGAACAGCGAGGAAGCTGGTGTTCCTTGTTGAGAGCTTATAAATGGGCGGCCGTGATTGCTCTGATGGTTTCGAGATGCTGTTGGTGAGGTAGGTGCGCTTGTCCTCGTCTAGGATGGCATTTTGTAGTTGAAATTTTCAAGTCCTTTTAGTGTCTTAAAGCATTGACCCGAGAGCATCTTTGATTTGTTTCCTAGCTGACGGTTTCCATTCATCGTCTGGTTCCAGATCCAGAAGAGAATGGTGACCTAAGGTTACTCTGCCAAACCCTTAGCGGAGGAAATTGGGGTCTCGATCACTCAACGGGGACACAGCAATGGATGCGGTTACATATGCCTTGAGCTGGCAGGCAGTCTGCAGATATTTGAATGACATAGGACAGGACCTGAGGGCAATATATCAGTTCAGTTCTGTCGAGGTTCTTGTCGCACTAAGTTTCGACAACAGCTGAATAATTTAGCAAGCTCACCATTATATCGCACCACAGTGATTCTATAACATACATTGCCCCTTTTCGGAAAAGAAAGACTGGTCACGGGTCACAAACCCACACATGCTCCCATCCCACTCGGCACACATGTTGGCACTGCATCGTCTCATAAAGTATTCTTCGCCGGCCGCTACCCGCCTTGTCAGTATTCGGCCACAACCCATTGTTATGGTGCCAACTTGTCTGGTTCTGAAAATGAGACACTTGGATGCTGTCTGTTAGTTTAGGCGCCCAGGAGAGGCTCTCATGTTCCACTGATTGCGTGTATTAGCCATTCCAATTTCTCCATTTCACACCTACCACAGAGGGCTCTCGCAGGAGCATCCTAACAGGCCAGGCCGAAAGAGCTCTTCACAGCGCAGCGCAAAAGCCAAAGCCACGTCAGGGAAGAGAAAGTCAAGAGCCAGCACTTCCAAGCCGTCCAATGGTGAAATACCACATGAGAACCCAAACCCGAAGGGCCATTCCTCGCCAGAGGATGGTGGTGCGCGTGATGATTCTGAGTCGAGGAGCAAGTCGGAAAAATCACTACTCAATGCATTAGGGATGAAGGACTGGACGGTGCGGGTGACCACTGCGAAGAATGGCATGGAGGCTCTAGAAGTCGGCGGCCGCATCAGATCTTATATCAATCCTCATGCTTCAGGACGGTTGAAAGATCGGCTCATAGACCCATTGCTTTTTGACGAGTATGGTGCTACAAGTATCGATGAGTTGACAGATGGCCAAATGGCCGAGTACTTTGCAGAGAAAGAATCTGGGTGAGCCATCTTTTGGAAGTTATGAGATTCGCAGATCTGACGTGCTTTGGTTGCTTTGGTCCCCTTGAGTCCGATGTTTCAGCTGCGGAAAGTTGGTGATGAGTGGGTCAAAACGCAAGTGTCAGATGATTACTTTGAAAAGACGACGACGGACAAGATGATGAGAAGGACCGTGCAGACGAATCTGGCAACCAGAAGAGGTAACGCGAGAAGGTTGGTCAATCAGTGTAACTCGAGATATTCATGAAGACACCGGCGTTCGACATGTACCAGGTAGCGAAAGGAAATAGCATAGTCGCAGAATGTGTTGTATCAACTTTCCCGACAGGAGTGACGGCTCAAGCTCACACATACCTCATCAATCCAATGTAAATCCAAGCGCCCCAAGCAGCCGACCAACTGTAGCAGCCAGCAAGAACACAGACGGTTTCTGTAGTATAATCGGTACTGTAGCAAAGTGACGATGGGAATGAAAGAGAAAAAGCAAGAGATAGAACTCCTCGCTAAATCAGCTAGAAGTGAATCAGAGATGCGACACTCAGTGTGTTTTCAGAGTCGAAAATCTCCTGGTTGACCAAGACTCTCATTAGCTGATGTTTTCCATTCATCGTCTAGTTCGAGATCTAGAAGAGAATGGTGACCCAACCTTTAGTGGAAGAAATCGGGGTGGTTACTTCAAGGGGACACAGTAATGGATGCGGTTACATACAATTTTTGTGCCTTGAGCTTGCAGGCAGTCTAGAGATCTTTGCACAGGATCCGAGGGCGATATCACTTCACACCTTAGGTCGAGGTTCTTGTGCGACAAGTTATGGTAGCATAGGTCACGATACTGATAAAGAATTGAAGATCATGTGACGGAAGTCCAATCATGAGCGACTCGGGCAAGTCCTACCTGAAGCAATGCACCGGTCTCGCCCTCGAGACGGTGAACAACCACCTCGAGCCTGAGGAGATCACCCTGTTTGGCAGCTGCTTCTGTCCGTTCGTACAGCGAGTTTGGGCGGCGCTGGAGTACACCAAAATTCCATACCAAGTGCGTGGCCAGCCATCGTCCAGAATTTGTTGACTTAGTTATCTAGTACTGTAACTAAGCGTTCGCGATAAAGATTGTGCAAGTTGAAGATTGTTTTTTTCGTTTCTAGATGAAGTCGATCCGTACGAGAAATCGCAAGAGCTTTTGGATGTATCTCCGAAAGGACTGGTCCCAGCGTTGAGGCTTAACGGATCGAATCCGGCAAGGGCAATAAACGAGAGTACGGTCATTGTGGAATACTTGAACGAGTGAGACGGACCGGCTTCACTCGTACCTTTTACCTGATCACAATTCGGCAGTCTGATGGAGAAGGAAGGGAGAACGCTTCTTCCCTCTTGTTCGATGCCATGTATGTGCTTTCCCCCTCGACCGCATTCACATATCGCGACGACGACGTTCTCTCACAGATGCCCGCGCGCGGGGTAGGCTACAGTCCGACCACGTGAACCGCACGCTCATCCCGGCGTTTTACCGCTACTTGCAGGCGCGCGAGGCCTCTGCGCAAGCGGAAGCGGGGAGGGAATTCAGCGCGGCTCTCGAGAGGCTCGTGGATCTGTTCGAGCAGACGGAGCGATTTGCCTCGACGAGCGTTTGGGAAGAGGAGAGGAGAGCACTGCGGAGGGTGCTTGGGCTGTGGGCGGAAGAAGGAGAGTTGGGATGGGTTGATGTGATGGCGGGGCCGTGTAAGCCCAACTATCGTCTGCTACTTGCTCGTATATATACTGATGATCACAGGGCTGTTCCGGGCAACGAACGTCCTTAAACATTACCGGGGGTTCTCTATGCCAAGAGGGGACGGGTTCAATGCCTGGCTGAAGAGGTTGTTCGAGCATCCAGCGTTTAAGGCGACGTGCAGCACCGAGGAACTATACCTGGACAGTTACGAACGGTAAAGCCCCCCCGGGATTGATTTCTTATTTTTCTGATCGGTTTTCTTTTGCAGATATGCGTATAATCGACCGAATACGAGTTTGCTTGCTGATGCGATCAATACCGGGCGAAGTCTGCCTTGAAAGAAATCGAGAAAGAAAAGCAAAGTTCTTTTCTTCTATGTATGTGCCGCTACTCAAGTACGAATCGATCAATTTAACTTTGTACTCTGCAAACTGGGAATTTCACGAAAAAAAAAACTCGTTTTCAGATCCTCTGTCAAAAAGAGAGAACCTAGGACAGGCGACTCGTCGGTGTCTTGGCGATAATATACCTTGCACCGTCCGGATTGATCAGCCGTTGAGTGGCCTGTAAAAAGGTGCCCTACCAAGCATGGAGAATCCCAGGGATCCATCCGAAGAGACAAAGGATGACGTTGATCAAGAGGTCTGGCGGGTAGGGGTGGGCGTCAGAGAAGAAAGACTACGGACGAGGGAATGGTTTACCTTTCTCACACCCTCGTTCTGTCGTCGGCTTGTTTTATGAGTGCCTGAGAAAAATGAACAGAGAGACGTACTTAAAAAAACAGAGAAGGGAGGAAAAAGTCTGGAAAGAGGGTGGTGTTCAACACGACAAAGGAGAGATGATAGACTAACATTGCGATGAGATACAAGCAAAAGTCTCCGGATGCCATTACTGTCAAAAAGGTGGAATTTAATTAACCCCTAACATTGGCACGTGGTAAACACACGATGCTGCAGCCACCGAAGAACGCGTGTGTGAATTAATGACGGGTATTATAGCACACACCCACGCCTTTCCACACAAAAACTCGCCTCTCACACATGCACGCTCCACCCCCACCTCTCCCAAATCCACCTGTCAAAAACCCGCCGTCCAAATCTAGTTTGGCGTAGGTCCCAATCTCTTTCTAGGCAACTCAATGGGACTAAGCGCTGCAGACTGTTCCTGAGCGGATGTATCCTGGGCGCCTGAAGCTATTTCCCCGAAGCCATCGCTGACTTACATGTTCGAATACAGTAAACATCATCATCCTCATCATTGTTGATGATGACTATTGGACCCACCCACCCCCCGTGACTCCCCATTGCGGCTCCGACCCCCTACCGCTGCGGGAATACATGGTTTTGAATCAGACCTTTTTTTTTTTTTGCTTTCCCTCGCTTAAGCGTTCATGCCACGACGCCATGTACGACCCAACCACCCCTCTTTCGACCTGAACAGAACCGAGGTTGCTCCTCGGCGTATTCCCCATTTCCCCTATCGAGCATAATTCGCTGGGTTATTTTATTTCCACGGAAATGGGTATACCTCGAACGAGCTGTTCATCCAAGGTATCACCGTCTTCGCTTCAATAATTACTTCCCCAACGGACATCTCGGTCCGTTGGTTGATTCGCCGGTGTCGCTTACCCCACACACGCGCGCTCGCGATCGGACAAGTTGTCGTCCCAGGTCAATCACTTCAGACCAGAACATTTCTTCAACCAGAAACAATACAAGAATTCTCGAACATAATCAGGTAAGGTATACAAAAAGAATGCCAAAAAAAAAAACGAAATTTGACTAGCAAATTGTCTATGATAGCATACGAATTATCGGATTACTGACGGATACGTTACGTTCGATTGATTGCAGTCCTTCATACAGCCGACGCCGGTTTACTTCGCATCGCTTTCAGACTCTCGATCGCCCATCCCAAATCATCTTCCATCCCTTCAATAGGCCGATCTCGATCATCCCTCACCCCCCTCTCCCTCCCCTTCCCTTTCAAGTCTCGCACAGCCACTCCGCCTCCTCTCCCGCCGCCTTGACGAGAACCGTGCTGCTCACCGCCCTGCACCATCATCCCATTCTCATACATCCCTTCGAGCGAGCTTACAAAGCTGGAAGCCCGCCCCCGAGTCTTGACCTTTGGCGTCGACCAAGTCGACGTCGATGCCCGCGCATTCCCACCACCACCATTCACGCCTGTCGAGAACGGACTTTGCAATCCGTATTCCGCAAATGCCGCCTCCAACGCATCCACCCCACCACCCGAGACGGAAGAGCCCTCCGGCGATCCGGATCGGGCCAACACACTCGGCGTCCACCGAACATGTTTCGTCTTGTTCGCTCTCTCCTCTCGTTCGGGTGAGGGTGCTCGTGCAGGTACAGCAGGTTCTGATTCCGGTTCCAGTTCCAGTCCGGGCACCTGGAACGATTCCAAATTCAGCGGACCCGCTTCCATACCCCCGTTGAAGAGCATCGCCCAGTCCATCTCCTCTTCTTGATCAGCTGACGGGTCTTCGCTTGGGTACCAAATCTCAGGATGCGACGAGTTCCCTGGCGGGGAGGTCAAAATAGGCTCTGACGCTGGCTGTTGCTGTTGTTGAAGTTCTTCATCAGATTTGTATTGGAAGATATGAGAGAAACTGGTCGGTGGGGGGCTGGGTTTAGGCTCGATAATTATGACGGGATCAGAGGGATGGTCCGGCGGTTGGGTTTCCTTTGACCCGATGAGCACCAACGGATCAGCTTCTTCATCTGAAACCTCTTCGATCGTCACACGCCTTCGAGACTTGGATGGAGGTGGAGGTGGAGGTGGAGGTGGAGCAGCGGGGGGAGTGGGCTCGACTTTCTTGGCAGCCGACTTTTGTCGCTTCTTATCTCCCTTCTTCCGAGGTGCTGGTGGTGGTGGGACAGCCGGTGGTGTATCCTCCGCGGGGGTGTTTCGAACGGGGGTGTCTGCTTTCTTGAGAATGGACTTGGGCTGTTTCGGAGCATCTGCGACCGCACTCTCACTCTTCTGCTTTTGTACCGCGGAAGCTTTGATAGGGTTCGGGCTTTGAGGTGGTGGATCAGATGCCGTCCGGGGTCTGCTCGAGGTCGCCGGCGATGGGACGTCAGGAGCTGTCACGGTGGGTGTATGATTACCCTGACTTGATGAAGCGACCGGAGACTCTCCCACCTCCCCAAACAGAGCAGCTCCTTTGCCCCCTCGGGATGGCTGAGAGGTATGGACGGCATTGGAAAGAGTTTTACCGTTGCGGCCTCGTTTGGTGGTTTCTGGAACGCGCACGATTTGCTGCCAGCCAGAGTCAACTGCCAACTCTGTCTCCTTTGGTGGGGCTGTCACTTCTGGTTTCTCTTCCTCTGATTGAGCGGGGAACCAGAACTCTTCAGCTCGTATCGAGGAGTGGGTTCGACTAGGACCTAGAGGAGAATCACCCGGTTTGGGACGAGTTTCGATCTCCCTTTCCTGCTTGGGTTGCGATTGCTGCGATGAGGCTTTACGGGAATGCGTCTTGGCAGGAGGTATTACCATATCCCGAATCGGATCGATTGGCTTATCACGCATGGAAGGAGGAAGCCAAATGTCATCACTGGTCGGCATCTGACTTGGGTGAGAGGAAGAGGGTGGAGGGTGTGACTGGGTGTCATCGGTTGGGGGGGACTGTCGGGAGGAGCTTGGAATAGGGTGGTCATCCTTTGGGATGGTCACCGGTTCGGTGGTCTGACCTTGGGGGTGTGCCCAACTGGCAGCGACTGCGGCAGGCTTTGTGCCGTTGACGTGCTTGGGGTTGGAATCTCGTGTGAATTGTTGACCACCACGGGTGGTTACTAGCGGTGTGGTCTTATTGGGTTGGTCGCGATCGTGGCCATTGATGACGGTCTGGAATTGTTTCCACGGGTTGGAGGCAGAGGCGGCGTGGAGAGCTCCACGGCGACGGAACTCCGTGCGGCGTTTCAGACGCTCGATCTCGACGATGGACTTGCGTTCGTCTTCCTTGAGACGTTTGAGACGCTCCATGCTGGAGTCGTGTTCGACCAGGAGGGTTCTGATGGCATTCTTGTCCAGCGACCTGTCGCATAATTGGAGAGAGAGATGAGAGTCTGCCTCGGCCGCCTCTGCGTGGAATTCCCAAATTTTGAGCTTTCGAATTTCGAACTTGAAACGTTCGAAATCTTGCTCTTCTTCTTTGGCGTCTCTGGGATCGTAAAGGACCGGACCGATGTAACGTGTGTCGGCGGTACGTTGTTTGGGGGAAGCGTCGTCGTGGGGATCTTCGGAAGATGGAGGGTCTGGGAGGGAATCAGTGGGATTGTGGGAAATAGAAGGAGGTTCTTGTGATTTGAACCGAACCGAAGGGGCGGGAGGCCGTCGGTCGAGATAGTCTTCTGGTGACCACTAAGGGAGATGGTTCAATTGGGTAAGTATGAGAATCGGGTGAGGCTCACGGGGATGGAATCGATGGAGGAAGGGTTGTTATGAGGGAGTGGGTCATGGAGAGACGAAGAGTCAGCGAATTCAAAGGGAGTTGGGCGAGGAATGGCACGGGATGGGAGGGCACGAGTGACGCCAGGAAGGGAAGTAAATGCATGTGACGCGTTTGGAAGGGAGGAAGAAGAGGAAGAGGAAGAAGGAAAGGAGTTGGATTCGGGAAAGTCGGGACTGAGGGCTTTCTCGATGGCAAAACGTTCTGCGGGGGTGATGTCGAGCCAGTGTTCTGGGTTGAGCCTTGCTGTAGCGAGTCTCCGTTGCCATTCTTCTTGGGCGAGTTGGAGGGATTGTTGGCGTAGTTGGCGTTGAAGGTCGAGGAATTTCGCGTCATATTGGTTGCTGAGAAGGGAATGAAACTTTTGAGGAGTGTCTTGAATTGAGGAGGCGAGTTGAAGTTGGAGGGAATCGAATTCGTCTTGGAGAGTTGACTGGATGGCTTGATTGGATGAAGCGAGCCATTTTTCGAATAGTCTCCATTGAGTTCTGATAGCAGCGGAGACGTTCTTCTGATTGTCTGAGAGGGATTCGTGAGAGGGGAGCATGATGATGAGGGATGAGGGGGATGATGAGAGAATGGGTATGTGTGAGGGAGAGAGGTGCTGTTGGGTTCGTTGACAAGTTTTTGTGTGGCCTCGTGTTTTGATCGTATCGAGTCACGTTGTAAATACAAGTACATCTCATATTGGAAGGTAAGTAGAGATATCATATCGTCCTTGTAACCGATAGAGATCAGCAAGGTGCTTTGCAACAGTCTGAGTAGTTGGATGGTGTAACCCTATGGACTTCTCGAGGTCGGCCATCGCTTGCTTGTAGAGGGTCTCAGCCTCATCATATTGCCTTTGTGCCTCATAAATAAGTCCGAGGTTGTTGACTGATTTAAGCATGTCTGGGTGGTCTGCACCTAAACGATCCTTGAAGCCAGCTAATGTCCACTTGAAGAGGGCCTCAGCCTCATCAAATCGTTCTTGTGACTGGTAAACAAGTCCGAGGTTGTTCGCTGACCTAAGTGTGGATGGGTGATCGGCACCTAAACGATCCTCTCTGCCGGCTAATGCTCGCTTGTAGAGTATTTCTGCCTCATCGTATCATCCTTGTAACCTGTAAACACCAGCGAGGTTGTTCACTAATATAAGCGTGTCTGGGTGGTCTGCACCCAAATGATTCTCGGAGCTGGCTAATACCCGCTTATGGAGGGTCTCAGCCTCATCGTATCACCTTTGTGACCGGTAAACATTTGCAAGGTTGTTCATTGACGTGAGCGTGTCTGGGTGGTCAGCACCCAAATGATCCTCGAAGCCAGCTAATGCCCGCTTGAAGAGGGTCTTGGCTTCATCGTATCATCCTTGTGACTGGTAAACAAGTCTGAGGTTGTTGACTGAGGCAAGCATGGATTGGTGGTCTGCACCTAAATGATCCTCTCCGCCAGCTAATGCCTGCTTGCAGAGGCTCTCAGGCTCATCGTATCATCCTTGTAACTGATAAACACGTGCGAGGTCACTGACCGAAGTCAACGTAAACGCGTTCTTGCATCCAAGCCTCATTTCATATGTTTCAAGGACTTGCTTCAACAGCAATTCAGCGTCGCGGTACCTTCCCCGACTGGTCAAATACACCCCAATCCGAGCATTTGCCCCAATCAGCTCAAGGTTGACACCATACTCGTTACTCCATCGATTGAGCGATCGTAAATGTGGGATGAACTCTTCACATTCAGCCCACCATTCCAGTAATTCCGGGTCTCCAATGTGTCAGAATGCACCACAAATGAGCGAGACTGATGACTGGAGCCATTCGCAATATGTGTCTTGTTTCTTCGCGCCTTCGTGCTTTAGAAATTGGATTAAATCGTGCATCCACAGCGAAGAATTTCATTTGGTAGATCGATATTCCACCAAAGACAGCGCCTGTAGTTTCTGCACTGCTGTCTGAAATTTCGTCATTGAGCAAATGAGGGAAACCAATGAATGAAATTCAGCGAATATATGAGAATCATGTTGGGGTTGAGATGGATTATCATTTAATGGCTCCTGTGGGTGCAACCACTCCTTCGCTCCTTTAGTGATTATCGCAATCGAGATATTTTCTGGGTCAAGAAAAGAAAGAATTCTGAAGAAATTGCTGATATCGATGGATTCTTCGTGCAGTCGATCAAACTGTTTAGTGAATGTAGTTGCCACCGATCGCTCCTGGTAAAAAGTTAGGTCATTTTCCCATTCGACTATCTGTCATTACCAGGGAATAACAATTAGTTATGATACTTCACTGTATATAAACTTACATCTATTTTTTCATTGCTCATGTACAAGTCGTACATTTCATGGAGAGTGGTATGAGTTTTTCTCATAAATGATGATGCTTGGACAATCGCGAGAGGAAGGCGACCAACGCATTCAACCAATCGCTCAGCGGAGCCCAATTTGGAAGGTGTGACATTGTTCATATTGACACTAGCATCTTGTAAAAGAAGAATCGCTGAATCGCGACGTTCAAGAGGGTACAGTTGAAACATTGATTGCTGATATCCTTCCATAGTCACCAGAGCCTCGGCGACATCTTCCGTTCGTGTGGTGAAGATGATATGGCCTCGCGCATTTCTGCGAGGGAGGTGCGCCTGAAAAAAATCAATTAAACTCCTATCGACGTTGTCGAAGATGAGAAGCCAGTCCTTGTGAGCTTCTTCCAACCACAGTTGAGCTGTAGTCAGTTTCGCATTTTGGTCTGGCAGGTGACAATCAGGATGACGAACGAGATCGAGAACTTTCGAAAGTCCGTCGTTTAGTTTGTCGACACTGGTGGCAGATACCCAGAATATATATGAGTACTGGCCCCAATCGAAGCATGCTTTGGTGTAATGCAATACTAGCAGTGATTTGCCGACACCAGGCATGCCATATACGGCACAACGGCCTGGTATATCATTCTGCACGATGCTCAAAGCGTTCTGTAAGAAATCCATTTCATTCTGTCTTCCAGTAAAGTGGACAGAGAGATGACCAATGGGGGAATCGTTGACGGATCGTGGTGATGCTGGCCCTTGCTCGCGATCTAGTTGATAAAGAGGTCAGATGAGATATCGCAGATGCAAGGACTGGAGAGAGCTTTTTGCAAAGGGAGGCATAGATGAAATTGCTGTCCAGGCTGGTCACTGCTCGAGATAGCTCACTAGGTAGCTAACTTACCTTGCGGATAGACATGAATGATTGGGTTATTGAGATTGTACTGATCACACCTGCTAAGGCTGACCGTGCTGTCGTGAATCTGAGAGGGAGGGAGAGGGGCACTGGTCATGAATGTGAAGGAATGATACGCCACACAGCCTTGAGGCTCTGACTTTCCGAAAGGAATCTTTATAAGTACACATCAGCAAAAGTGCAGAAACGATGCCTTGCAAGGTGGTCACAGTAAAGTTTAGGGTTCCTTACCCTGACTTGGCTGGCTCAGTAATCTCTTCCTCTTCTAGTCTGTGCTAGATATTGTACAGAAAACTTGGTGGTACTTTGACACGAAGTGACAACTAGGGATACATATGTAAGGTTTTCACCAGAATGGTAACAACAATGTAAGGTCCCCATAATCTTAGGGACACCTTACCTTGTTTGGTAAGGTTCAAGTAAGTTTACCTAGCCATCCTAGTATCCAGTAAAGTGAAGGGGGCAGTGGGGAGCTGTCTGCATGTGTGAAAAAATATATGCTCCCCATTTTGGACACTTGTATTATTGATAACTTCATTAACTTATAGTCTTTTAGTCTAATGGTAAAGTTTTCATGCATCGGTTGCTGACGCTCCGACTGTGAGGGTGAGGGTTCGAATCCATTAAGTAACTGGTTATATTAGAATTTAAATACACTCCCTTGGAAAATCAGAAATCAGAAATCAGCCAAAGCCAACTTGGGTGGTAAAATGGCCTGGGCTTGCATTGTTTTTACTTCCTTAGTATAAATTATCATACATTGTAAGGTATTACTAGGTAAGGTTCTGGAAATCAGGTCAATTTATTAATACCTTACCATATAATGTCTGGATATTAAGCAAGGTTCTGACAAGGTAAGGTAGGTCTCTAACCTGGTGAACAAGGTCAACCTTGTCAACCTTACCTGATATTACATTGTTAGTCAACGTTTCTGCACTTTTGCTGATGCAGTTGACTTTCTCATAATGCATAGCGTCGGGACCGACCAAAAGGTCATACATTATGAGAATTATACAGTACGAGACAAGTCACAATGTGTGACAACATGTGACATATCATTCTTATCGATGGACAAGGTACGTATCAAGTGTCCTTTGCTTGCAATTTCGCAAATCCCTCAACCAGATATGTGCGCGAAATTGATGGAGATGATGTGCAAAGTCTAGGGAGCCCTCATATCCCTCATCAAAGCACTGCACTTCAAGTTGCTGACAGATGTCCATCAGCTCCGTAATGCCCAACTGCTTTCCCCATTCACCTTCATCCTCCGAATCAGATTCAACCACTTCAGGCTCGTTAGCCTGTTCTTGATGAACTATAGCTATGATCTCTGCATCTCCACCCTCAAATCTGTATGGTGAGTCTCCCACCTCCTCTTCTTTGGCTGGATTAAGTAATTCTTCGAGAGACAGTGCTTGGCTATGAACTCGGTTACGGCACCTCAGCTCATCAATAGATTTGAGCAGGTTGTTCTCAACAGCTTGACCCTCAGCTGTGGTAGCATGGGAAGCTGGAGAAATTGAACACAAGGTGGGTTTAAACCTTTCAACCACTGCTAGTGCCAATTCTGTGTCATCCTCTGCATCCATTACTGCCTTAAGCACTGGCTGCCAGTCCTTTTCATCATACCCAGAACCTAGTTGCTGTTTTAAAGCGTCTTCAGCATTCGGTAAAGTCATTTCGGTTGTCGCAAAGTGGTGAATAACTTCCCAAGCACCCAAGTCTTCCTGTCCACGTTGGTTATTGGCCTTAGAGGGTTTTGGGACATGAAGGATGATTGGTGCATGTTGGATACTGGTATGATCCCAGCAGTTTTTGATGGTTGCAGCGCTAACTTTGACCCATGCCTTGTTAGCCATAAGAATGGCTTCAAGTAGATCCATCTTGTAGATATCTGGTTCACCAGCATCATCTCTGTTAAGAGTGCAAAGACAGTATGCATGACGATAGTGAGCCTTGAAACAACGGATGACCCCAGCATCCAAAGGTTGGAGATGTGCGGTCAGATTTGGTGCGATAAATTCGATCTGAACATTGTTGGGCTTAAAAGCAATATTGTGCGCGCTGAAATTATCGACCAATAAACAGATTTGTCAGTCTTGATTGCGCATTTTTATATCAAGATATTGGATCCACCTATAAATCTGTGACCTTTCAGATAATCTCACCCAAAGCTATTTGCTTACTCAGTGAACAGCTCAGACGTTATCCAGGCCTTCTTGTTACTCTTGTAGAAGAACCTATAATCTTCGGGTTTCTGCTTTTTAAAGCATTGTGGGTTCCTTGATCAACCAATAAAAACTGGAGGGAGCTTCTCGCTTCCATCACTGTTGCAAGCCAACCCAACAGTAAGCCGGAATTTATCCTTCTTCTTTCCATTCATCATCTTTGTTGCAAGCCCTCAATCAGGTGGTGCGAAGGCAAACAACCCAGTCTCATCAAAGTTCCAGCGGTCCTTTGGTGCATACTTTGCTAGGACCTCTCGAATACGAAGACGTTCAGCTTCAGTTTCAGCAACATCTGCCGAGTTGGCTTCACCATGGCATCGAATTTCCTTGATCTTATACCTGGCCAATAGTTGTTAATTATTTCAGGTCCAATGATCGTATGATAACTTACGTTTTGCAAAATGATGGAAGCCATCCATCTCCAGACACTTGTTCTTCTTCAGGAACATTCAACTCCTTCTCCAATCGCCTTTGTTTTTCAAGCAACATTGGGCCTGTCACAGTTTCCCGCTTAGCCTCCATGTGTCGGAACCAAAGAATGAGTGCTCGCTTGATATCTGGACATGTAACAACACGAGCACGCTTCCCTGATAAAGCATTTGGATGAGATTGGGCTTGAGCTTCAAGTTGTAGCCTCATTTTGAGTTTTCGTGAAAGAGTTGGCTGAGTGAAGGTAAGTTTTCCCTCTTTCTTGGTTCGAAAATGTTGAACAATTTCTCCCTATCCTAGATCTGGGTGGGTGTTGATGAAGGCAAAGACTGTCATCCAGTCTATCAGAGTGAGATTGTCTCGTTTTGTACTTTCATTCGTGGCTGATGTGGCTGGCACATTCTGTGAAGGCTTGGTGGTTGTGGATTTTTTGCATAGATAGGGTGCAGGTTTCCCCCTTGGTTTACGCTTGGCTTCTGCAGGCATGGGGGAGCTTCCAAGTTCTGATTGATTCCCTCTATATATGCATTTTTATTTAAATTGTTGTCTTCTAGGCCCTATTTCAAATACAAATATACATCTCATAATGCATAATGCATCCCTAATCTGTATGCATTATACATTATGCATTTTGCACCTTGTTTTCCTGCGTCCCATGATAGGACCTACCAAAAACTGATACATTATGACAAATATGCATTATGACCCCATGCATTATGAGAAAGTCAACTGTATCATCATCCTTCCACATTCACCTCCATGATGACCAGCCGACCTTTCCCTCCCTCTCAACACGGTCAACCTTATTGGGCGTGAGCTGTACAACTTCAACAACCTAAAAGGTGAGTTAGCACTCTAGTGACCTATCTTGAGCCTGGATGGTGTCACTGCATTCCCAATAAGTGATGTATAAATGACTGATGCATTGGCGAACAGTGCTCTTTTCTCCTTTCAACTGCAAGGATCGAGCAGGATGTCCTTGATTAGATTGTTTGCTGGATTGGTATTAGTGATCACTATCATTGTAGGTATGCATATGCTACAAATAAATAACAAATAATTACATAATATTCAGATTACATCTGAATATTATGTAATTATTTGTTATTTATTTGTAGCATATGCACCTCAGCATGGAAGTGAGTTGTTAGCACAGTAGTACCTATACTTACTTTCCTTATAGTGCATACATCAATAGGTACTGCTAATGTCCACACTGAGTGCATACATCAATAGATACCATTTTGGCATGTTTGGGATCAATGGATTGGCTGGGACAGGGAAAATGGTGATTGCTTACACTGTTACACAGGTTTGTGGAATGCATGGTGAACTTGGCACAGGCTTCTTCTGCTCACAGGACGATGCAGATCGCACCAACCCAAGATCTTCACCAGTATCACCCATCAGCTTGGGATCTCAAGCGCTTTATTCAGAGTGGAGGTTTGAAATCAAATCCTGACATTGGCTGTACAACTCCTTCATAAAGCTCCTTGGCATACTCAGAAACTCAATCTCACCATGTGTTATTATATTGGATGCACTCAGTGAGTGCAAAGATGCTGGGGTTGTCACTCTCTCGTCCTGTCAATGAACTATTCCCATTGAAGTCTTTGGTGACAAGTCATCTGGAAAACTATCACTGTGAACCCATTAGCCAGTAATAATCACCTTATGATAGAGTGATATATACAAATCACCCAAAAACTGGGTGGTGATTGGGTGATAGGTGGTGACTAGGTGATCTGAAATCACCCCTAAAACTGAGTGATATTCAACAGGGTGAGGTTATGCCCAACGTCTGGATAAAAATACCTAGGATAGCAGTGTTTTGCTTTAAGATTTGAGTCAAGTTTCATAGAATTTAAAACAACGAACTGTCCGCTAAATACAATGCGACATGAAATGCACAAAATCACTAGGATTTCGCAGAATTGAAACTACACAGCTGGTTGACCTTTCTCCAGTCAACCAGCTCACTCCTCAGCTGAATCGGGAGGGCGAGTGGACAAGCGCTAAAGAATAATTAGTCTAAATTGAGTAAAAAGAAAGAGAAATAAAAGCTTACCATGATAGACGTCAACACCTCAGGTTGATTGTCACAGGGGGGAGGGCTGTTCTAAGAGTGGTTTAAGAAAAAGAATTTTTTAGAAAAGAATAAGATTGACATACCTTTAAGATATGGAATAGGGTGGGTGATGTCCTTCCATAAGGATGGAAGTGGAGTATGTAAGACGAACGGTATAGGGGGAGACGAAGCGAGTAGTGAAAATGAGGGGTGTAAGGGGGGGGCAGAGGCATTTGCGTGTTCTTGTTCATGGAGAAAGGAGACGAGGTGGGAAAAAAATCCTGCTGCCTCAGAGTCAGCCTGAGTGAGGGGGGTATTACTGCCACATCACAGCCTTTAATGGCTGCATACAAGGGCGACGGGAAACCACCCAAGCCCTTCAAGTCCACTTGAACGTCATCTCGAGCTAGCAGCAGCTCTACAATGACATCATGTCAATTCCCAGCTGCGTATGAATGGGGCGTCTGACCATCTGAGTCCTTCAAGTCCACTTGAACATCATCCTGAGCTAGCCGCTTTGGGATGGCACCACGCCTATTCCCAGCTGCATATGAATGGGGCATCTGACCATCCAAGTCCTTCAAGTCCACTTGAATGTTATCCCAAGCCAGCAGCAGCTTTACAATAACATCGTGCCCATTCCCAGCTGCATACAAAAGGGGTATTCAACCATCCAAGTCCTTCAAGTCCACTTGAATGTCATCCCAAGCTAGCAGCAGCTTTGGATTGGCATCATGCCCATTCCCAGCTGCATATGAATGGGCGTTCGACCATATGAGTCCTTCAAGTCTGCTTCAACATGATCCCAGGCAAGCGATATCATACCTGCTCCAAGCCCCCCACCAAACTAGCATTCGACCATACCAATCCTTCATCGGTTGGAGAAACATGAGTGCTTCTATCAATGATAGCCCACAACCGACCAGCCCGTAATCTTCCAACCACATATTGTATGCAAGATACATCTACGACTGTGGATGGTTCAAGGATCAAAAAATATTGCGTGCCGAGTGAGTCGAAAGCTACAATGTTACAGGTGTCAATAGCAGCTAGGAAAATGGTCTGGGGTTCAAAGACTTTGAGTGGGATGATGACTGGCAATTGAATGACAAATATATGTTTCAGTTGTCCAAAATATACCTTTCTCTCATATTTAGGCTCCCGTCGCTGGTGAGCATATTTGTCAATGAAAGCTTCATACTTTGGGAAGTAATAAGCGAGCAGACGAGTGAGCGAAATGACATTAAAGACCTACACAAACAAATGTTGTATCATGCTTGTCATTCTGTGGTCAGACAAGTCCTGACGCCTCCATGGTATTGCCTCCAAGATGCTGCAGCTTGCCGAATTGCTCAATATGATCCACTGAAATGTGTTGTCAAATGATGGACACCGTAGTGTTGAAACGAGTTGCTAAAGCTGCTAGAATCTTGTTAACTAATGATGTTCCAACAAGGTCTTTGCGACGGGGCAGCAGGAGTATACAGTGCTCATCTGAAGGGAAGTGATCAGCTGCAATAATTGCTAATAAAAAGAGACCGACAAGACTTGTGTTTGAACTGTCCTGCGATATCTGCATTAGAAGGATTGTGCAGTAAAAGTTCCTCTGCCATGTTATACAAGAGTTGGACTTGGTTCAGGCGTGCATCATCAACCACATAGTGAGCGATAAAAGTGTAGGGGAATTGTCGGCTCTTGACAGCCAGTTGTAACCACCCACAAAAATGCTCCATAGGGAATGTCCAAGATGTCCAAACCAGCCCCGTAGCCTCTATTAAGTTGGCGATATGGAGTAGAGCATGAATAGTAATAAGACATGTACTCAAACGATTGGGGTTGTACTGATAATAATACCTATTGCAAGAAACAGTGAGCATCAACATCTTAGCATGAAGTAGATTATACATACTTTTCGAATGTCTCAACCCATACCTTGAACCCCACTCTGAGTGCAGTTATATCGTCCTTGGAGAGTTCAAACTGGAGACAAATGTGAAGAAGTTTCACCAGCTGAATAAAGTGGTCGTAGTATTTTCGCTTCGCAAATTTCTGGTGAAGCAGAACGGGGGCAAGGTAGAGGGTCCAGAATGACCACGAATCGGTAGTGCAACTGGAATGATCACCTGTGATATTAGGTGGACGTGCGCTAAAGGCAGAAGGTACAGTTGTGCCTGATGTGGTACCTGCTTTTCCAATTGCTTCCCAGACAGTCTTCTCAAGTTGGTATGACTCATGACCTTGATCTAATCCTTTGAAGTCTCCTGTCCAAAGTGACACTAGGTTTGGGATGAGGTTCTCCCAAATCAAATGCATGAAGTCATAGGGAAAGGAGGAAGGAAATGAAAGTGATGAGAGATAGCTGAGAATGGATACACCTTTTATTCCATACAGTTTGGAAAGACGTTCCGAAACGGCTTGCGATGGTGCAAGCTGCACCTCTCGTCCCTGGGCAAGCATCACCAGGTGAGTTCGTAAGGGGAGACTGTTGGCATCATACTTTTCGATGGCCGACATGGAATTCTGAACTTCAGGATGCTTGCTACAGTCAAGCAGTACATAGTAAGTCTTTGCTCTCAAACCTGGTATGACGACGCCCATGATTTCACATGCCCGGCAAGGTGAGAACCCATTGTGTCCCTTGATTTTTAGAATCATAGACATGGCCAGAATGTTACCAGATCCGATGATCAGATAAGCATGCAGGGTGAAAAGGGAGGAAAGTAGAATATTGTAAGCATGAACTCCTACTGCTAACTTGAGAAACTCTTCCACAGCTGGCCAGAGAAATGAATCTATGTCTTTCGGTTTTTTCGGGCCAGGGACGACACCTAGACAGAGTATATATTCTTTCAGGAACTGAAGTTCAGGAGGGAGGTTGTAGATAAAGATGATAAATGGCCATGCCATTGATTTGCGGTAGCAAAAAGGCGCAAAGCCATCTGTTGAGAGTCCAAGGGCCAGATCCCAAGGGTTGGAGAAATACTTGTGTGGTAACTGCTTTCCATTGATAACAACTTGTTTTCCCAGTAAATCCCAATAGACTGAACTATCAAGTATATCCCCACTGAGTTTTGGGTCATGTTGGTACTCACTACAGTACTTCATTTTTGAAACAAGTAGAGAGTTTCTGAAAAGAGCAACAAGATGGGGGATCAACGGAATGTAAACAAAAACCTTCCATGGATGACTATCAGAATGGTATTGTGGCATATTGCAATATGGGCACTTGTCCAGTTCAGCATGCAGGCCCACATAACAACAGCAAGAATTCTGACAGCAATGATACAGAACAGGGTTGAGTCCAGAGAGGAAAGCGATGTGAGATTTTGTCTCCTTCCAACTTGGCAAATGAGACTTGAAGATGAAAGGAAGTTGTCCAAAGGTATCATCTGACAGATGATTTCTAATTTTGAAAGCAAACACCTGAAGTATAGGTTTGTCCCTTTCACTCAAATCATTGGCTACATAGCACCGATCAGTAGGATAAAGCTACTTGTAATGCAATCAGTCTCACTGATAGTTGCAAGGTCACGTTCAAGGCCTTCACCTAGCGCATCCAGGATATCCAATCCAGATGGCTCTGACAGCTCATCAATCTCCTGGATGTCTCCACCAGTATCCATAGCATCTCCACAATCATCTGATTCTTCCTCACCTAGCTTGGAATTGTCAACACCTCCAGCAGGAGTCCAATAATCAGCAGCATTCAACATGGCAGTAGCTACAACATTCGAAGCTTGTTCCTCTCAATCATCATCCATATTATTGACATCACCATAGGGCTCGTTACTCTCTGTTGAATGGGCATGTGTTCCCAGCAGATGAAAACTTCCAGCTCCCTCCTGCTCTGGGGCATTGCAATGACCTCTCTGCTGCTGTTTTGAAAGAGCAAGGGGTAGGTATGGAGAAGAAGCCTTGATCCTTGGTGGAGCCAGCAACATGCGGTGCCGGTACTCTGTGTGGATGCTAACTAGCCATTGACAATAGATGCAAATTTTTTTTGCTATTGGTTTAATACCTTTCCCAGGCATCTCTATATAGGAACAATGTCTGTAAGTACCTTGTACAATCATCAGGGTTCACATACCAACAACAAGCTACAGCTGATGATGACTAGTCGGTAATTGCAGGTTCGTACACTTGAGGTATGTTTAAAGTCCACATCAGGCATCAACTCTGATGAAGAAATTACTAAGTTCCAAAGTAGAGAGACACTTCATAAACAGAAGGCAGCTGAAGCAATTGAAAGTATTCTTACATTTTACACAAGCCACGTAGCAAAAATTTGCCCATGGGTAATGATAACCAAGGAAGAGGGAAAAAAAAGAGCACCATGGCTGAACCAATGAAAACTCCAGCCCAAGCATGGCCGAAGCCAAGGCCAGTAACAAAGCAGGTTCTGGCAGAGAACAATCATGAACTAGAGGATGAGATTAATCGATTGAAAGGTGTGTTTGAAAATCACCCACATCTATTCTTGAGTGAACTAGTAATTCCCTGGATAATCTATTAGCACAGCTTACAGAGGTGACTAACGCAAGAAAAAAGGCTGAGGTGGCCAAAGACGAAGCTGAGAGGGCCAGAAAACAAGCTGAAGCCAAGAAGGCAAAACACAAAGCTGAGGCCACTAAAAAGGAAGCTGAGCAGAAGGCCAGGGCGAAGGGAAAGGATATGCCCATAGTTCCGAAGCCCAAGGCTGCTGAGATGTCCAAAGGAACTGATAGGCTGCATACAGCCATAGGATTGATGGATGATAAAGTAACATATCTGGAAATCCAGGTGAGGGGGATTTTTTGATGTATATTCCTTGGCTCTCACTTGTTGGAGGACAGTCCACTGTTCGGGACCTTGTTCATCAGGTCCGTCTTGACCTGCGTTTGGAGTATTGTTGCCAGCCAATGAAAGACCTTGGGGACCTATTCAAAATGGTGAGCAAAAACTACTTTCTAGTTTGAAGTGAGGTAGGCATACTACATCAACCATAGGCATGTCATCTTCAACCTCACCTTGCAAGGTTTCAAAATAACTAGGCTACCGCTGAGCTTGTCAAGCAGTATCTCAGTAATCACCACAAAAGCGAATCACACAAGAGAAAAGCAGCACAGGCGACTAGTGGGCCTGCTAAGAAACAGCATATTGATGAGTTGAACCAGGAAGGAGAATATGGGGATGAAGAGGGACAAGCCAGTGGCAGGGATATGCATGCTTAGAATGTTTATCTCTGTTTCATGTCAACAGGTTGCGCACAAGGACAGAAATCTTATCAATGGGTTGAGTGGAGACTTAGATACAGGAATGTTGTCTGGGTCACGTGAAGCTACTCAAATGCGAATTCTGCTGCTCTTTCCACACTGTCAAACATCTGAACCATAGCTTTGAGCCCTGCTTGATGCTTAGCCAAGAATGCTGTGATGGCTTCAATGCTGAGAGATAACATTTTAGATGTAAGTGAATAAAAACAAAACATGTCTTGCCTGGTGGAATAAATCGCTGCCATAGCTGCAGACTTTACAGCAAAATATTGTCAGCGAGTGACTTTGGTAGTTGTGTGGGTGACACTGGATTCTGGCTCATCGTAGGAAAGGATAGCAGTGGAAGCAATGCTTTCTGACCCAATAGAAGACAGCAGTATGGAGGACACTCCTTGCACACTGTAGGAGATGATTGCAGTGTCTATTTCAGCTGTGTTGGCATTCAAATACATCTCTGTGGAATCTTCATCAGATGTGCAGGGTTCGTTAGGGTTTCTGGTGTGAACACCATTATCAAGGCTCATTTCAGTGATGAGCACACTGAGGTCATTCTTCTCCAAGATTGAGGTGCATCTACCTTGATGATTTAGGAGGCAGAATTTCTCCCAGTCTCATTTGGCATCCGCATATGTGTTGTGGGATTGTAGTGAGGTATCCCTGTCCCTGGTGAGAGAATATACTTCAACCCTTGCATCAAAATAAGTCAGCCAGTTAGTGGGAGTAGAGGTGGTTCATAAGGACACACCAATCAGTGAATATGCCTTGGACCTTTCTGACGAGCACTGCGTAGTACTTTTTGACAGGTTTTTTAGGGTCACTGGGAAAGAAAGGTGGGACACAAGGGGTCCGCATTTGAGGAGACAGTTGGGAAGCAGCTGGCTAGTGAAAAGTTGCTGTTTTCTGAGTGGGATTTGTCGATATGAGGGATCGCATTGTGTCGAGCTGCAAGGAGGCCTGATTAGTCTGCCAATTTCAATTTATAAGCATTGAACTTGGTACTTTGTGCTTGGAGCTTTGGATTCACCCCTTTCTGCGTCATCATCATTTGTGAATGAAGGAGAAGTAACAGTCACTCATGACAGTTACTGTTATTTGGGTGGGGGAACTATGTCTGTGCCTTCACAACACCTCGATTATAATACATCAAATAGAAAAAAAGTTTGAAAGCTACCAAGAATGATAATGATTTCCATCCACCCCATAGGCAAATTACTCGATAAAACAGCAAACGCTAGAATGAATAGCGCCTGAAGTGACGCCATTCATGGCGCTCGACACCTGAAGGAAATCTGGCTAAGCTGGCTAATCCCTCACTCAAAACTGGCAATCCCTGGTTGATGCTGTGAGTTAAGAACTCGAACTTGTGGGAGGGTCTCGAACTAGTGACATTTGAAGATGGGTACCTGAATGCAAAGAACATAGTGCCAGATTTACGCTTAAGTCATTATAATGAACATACGCAGAGAAATTTTGAAACAATTCAGAGTGTCGCATCTCTAGCTCTGGGTTTGTTTCACATTCCATCTGCACAATGCTAAAAGTGGTCCAATAACATTCACCATAGTTTTCTGCGCTAAGTTGGGGTTGGGTGCCCTTGATGCCAGTTTTGCACAGGTCAAAAGTGTTACACAGCTGTGCGAGAGTTAAGATGATATGGAAAATGCAATGGAATAGTAGCTTACCAAAACCAAGACATAAGCATAGATTTGCAGCAGTATGCGGTTGGCCTCAACCCACTCAGGAAGTGTGGTAACTTGTTCACCTCCACAGAAGAGGATAACTCAGATAGACTCTTCAAAAGTGGGATGTTGGAACAGCTTGATAATGTTTCCCTTCATTACAAATGCCATTGAGTATTGGGATAAACAAGAAGGAGAGGGAACTCCACAAGCTTGTCAACCTGGTGGGCAAAACAAAAATCTTTTTGAAGCTCGCGGACCCTTTTGCAAATTTCTTGCTGGCTCTTTATGGCCCCATCTTCATACATGATATTGTAAAATGGACAGTTTTTGTTGTTTTTTTTCTTCTTGCTTGAACCATCGACTATGTGGGTAATCCTAGATTTGTTGTCCGAGTGCAGAGATTGAAGCTTGCTGTGGAAGATGTCTAACATGTGGTCATGGGTTGCCGAAAAATTTAGTTTGTAATGCGCTGTCAAAAATTGCGCCAAAGTCAATAAGAAGTGTTGAATGGGTCAAGGTTACTTTACAGAAGCCAACAGAGGTTGGGTGTAAACGCTGCCATTTCTCAAGAGCAATGACCAAGCAGATATGGACGTCCTCAATATCCAATACATGACAGATCATGTGGGTATTGAGAAGTTCATCACTCTGGGCAATCAGGAGCCAGCTTGAGTATTACATAGTCGTCTCCAATCTGTTTCCTATAGTAGCCGAGACCGTGAATGTCTCTGTCTGGAAAAGGACCCTTGTTGTTTGCAGGCATGTTTGTGTTGATTGGAGCAGATAGCCCAAGGGCCACAGGTTCCACTGACAGGACAGTGGATCAATGATTGGTGCCTTCAAGCATGGGATTGGAAATTTGAGGCATCTCAGAATACGATGTGAATGCTGAAGAATCTGGGTCCAGGGCCATGAACTGGGAAGGGGTCAACAAAAACGGTGAGAATCCAGGTTCAAATTCAGGCATGAGTTTAGGGGGTGTAGTCTGAGGGAACATGACCTGAGGCTCTATCAATTGAGGTTGATCCCCCAACATGGTCAACACCTGAGTGTGTCAGATCAATACTACAAAGGATAATTGTCACATACAGTGGGCCAGTCCTGGAGAGCAGACAAATCCTCTGAAGTTGAATTGGTAATGTCCAGATCAACCCAAGGAGGTTCTTGAACATCGATCCAAAAGTTGGGCTTGGTAGAAAGTAAATCCTCGATATGCATCGAAATCTCGCAATTAGGATGTGATATTCCAGACAAAAACGCCAGCGTTCCTGATATATCTTGTCCATTAGGGCAAACTACAAAGTCACAAAGTAGGAAGTGATCGAAAAATAGGGAAATTATACAAGACTTAGCAGCCTAGAGGTTGCATGATAAGACGGCAAACATGTTGGTACTTTGTCTGATGTAATACACATCAGACTCCTTAACATGACACCACCAATGTGACTGGGAATGAGGCTGTGGAAGTGAGTGCCAAGCTCCAGGCCTTATGCTAATAGGTCCATCTTCTTATATCGCAAGTGACTTCTAAGCAGCCAAGCACAAAGTACAAAGCACAAAGTGACTGAGTTTAATTAACATGACAATATAAAGCCATGTTTGCGACCTTAGAAAGTTTTGTCTCTCCATCTATTATGGCCACAACTGAATCCTCATGTTTTAACATTCAGAACCTCCCTTGAGCTCCTAGTCCATCCATCCCCCCTTCCAGTCCTGCAACTGGATCCCAACCCATCGGTTACCTGTATGCAGACTTCTGCATGGGTTCTGATGCTGAAATAGAAATCATACCTCCAGTAAGAACTTGACTTGACTGTGTATTCTCATCTTATTTGTTGCAGGGATCTTCACTATGCCCTGATGTAGCAGAGCAGACTTTGGCTGAAGCATATGCATTGTGCAAATTCCTTCATTCAGTTGCAATTTCTGCTGAACAAAACTACCATCATTCGCTCCTCATTGCCAACATGTACATGCACTATTTGGCACAAATCAAACATGACCTTTGCCAAGCATACCTGGATGTGGGCAAGCTTCGCGGTGCCATTCACCGGAGACTCCTTACCACAAATTTTCAAGTTGAGCTGGCGTCTTGTCAAACGTCACAATCAGCATGTGGTCTTGTGGACATCTAGGCCTCACTCTGATAATCAGATGTGGGGTGCAAAATTTGGATTGTTCTATCTTGGATATGTTTTATTCCCTGGTTTCTCAGTGTAATTCTGATTTCAAATGAAAAACATGCGAAAGCATCATTTCTCAGCTCACTTGTTGTACCGCTACTGCTATATCTACTATTCTCACTTCATTTCTTTCAACTCATGTAAAAGACATTACCAATGGGTAATATTGTGCACAAGCGCACATGCCATAGAATGCATCACAAACTAAGAACATAAACAGGGAGGTACATCACAATTCTACTGGTCATCTTTAGTAAGGTTGATGACGACTGTCCTAATTGCTCTCACACATTGGTGATTACCAAACACCTGTTTCGTCATAACTAACCCACAAGCACACCTTATGATAAGTGCCTTGAAATCATCCTCCAGTAACCCATCATTATCCAAGGAGACAATCTGGGTGAACACGGCTACAGGCTGCTTGCGCTGATGTTCATAGATTGGGACAGACCCAAGAAGAGTATTGAGACCTGTATATTTTCAAGCTGTCACTGCAGGTCTGGATTTTGAGAAGATGTAATAACCTTTGGAATCTGCGATGACCCTGGACACATGTACGATGGGGGAAGGCAAGGAAATGTCCCAGTCTGTGTGACAAATACAGTGTTTTAGTTTGTAGACATTCAACAGATAAAACGAGGACACAGGCTTCAGAGTGGGTATCTGTATAAGAAAAGACCATCCATTATATACATTCGCTCCAGAGGAACTGGGCTATGGGATGAGTAAACATGTTAGGATGATAGAAACAAATGACTGACTCAAATATCCACAGCGATCGCTTGCACAGGCAGCGATGTATTCGCCAGCAAATGTGCCAGTGGGACAATAAATACAGCTGATTCTATATACACTTCTGGATGATTTCCATCCATGGCACAGAGGCACAAAGGTCCTCGAAAGTTGTGAGTGAGACAGTGTTGAGCAAAACCTGAAGGTGAAACTCATCTTCCTTCGGCATTGACAGGCCTTTCAACAGGAGATATGGTCAAGGGATCGTAATTGAAGTGAAAGTCCACTTACCAAAGCCAACAGCAGAGATTGCCCAAATCAGAATCGTAATAAAGGAGCAACCCATTTCCAGAAGCAGTCTAGTGGGCAATGCGGGTGAGATGTACCCGGAACCTTGAAATGGGATTATTAGTGTCAAGACCATCATTGGGGCCTGAAGGACTTACTATTCTTCGATGTCAGGCATCATATGAGGAAAAGTGAAATCACTCATGAAAGACAACCAAGATTGTAATTTTGAATGAGAGGATTGGAGACGAATTTATAGTATTCGAAATCTGGGTCAGGAATATGGTTACTGAATGCAAAGGACTTAGGATTGTAAACAAAGCACAGACCATTAGCTTAGAGCTTGGCTGCTTTGTGGTAGCTGCGTTTGTCATTTGTAGTTTGCAGTTTGTTGCGATCAAACATATATATATGTTCCGCACCTGAGCCTGCTGTCATACTTTTCCAACTCAACAACCCTTACCCTATGTTAAATGATGAGAACTCACCTCCGCCTGTACTGGGCATCTGCAGATGTGACAGTGCGCTCCAATTAGGTCCCAGGAAGAAGCTGTCAGTCCTGACTTCTCCATCTATCTGGTAACCTAACCTAACCTGATCTAATCAATAGCTGTGTTCGCAACCCTCTTGTTCACTATGGAAGGCATTTTGGACAGACTGTTCATGCCCTATGCAGTGTCAAATGCCTGTTGGCAAATGGTGTGCTACATATCTGTAATCGTGAGGACGTGGATAATCATATGCCCATCTCAGCTAAGTCAGTCAGTTTTTTCCCCTTCCATACTTCACCACATCAGATTGGGCCAGGGAAGAACAGGAACACTGCATGTTCAATGCACTCCTTCAGATGATTCTGGGCCTCAAGCAATGCCTATTAAAGGGCTCTGATAAGGAGATTGTATCG
The DNA here is from genome assembly GCA_951640195.1 of Porpolomopsis calyptriformis. Taxonomy (NCBI): domain Eukaryota; kingdom Fungi; phylum Basidiomycota; class Agaricomycetes; order Agaricales; family Hygrophoraceae; genus Porpolomopsis; species Porpolomopsis calyptriformis. Next base: position 259,391 of record OX621175.1, read on the forward strand.
ATAGCCGACTTGGTATTTGCCGAACCATTCTCTAGATGACCCTCCAATTCACTTCTTACCAAGCTTCAGAAGGGTGCATCTAGCACCAAATCGGATGACACGAAGATGATGAAATCCTCAGTTTTAATGTGGATCATGCCCCAAGGTCAGCAGCTAAACCTGCTACTTGCTGGAAATGTTAAGTCAAATTGTGGGTTTCACAATGACCTTACTAGCACTTTATTATGTCCTGCTGGTCTTGATTGGTCTAATCAAGGGTGAGTTGTGTAAACAGACACTTATGAGGATTTCTTATGGTATCAACTCAGGATCTGGGAAAAGTTGAGAAAAGGGGAACTTGTGGTCACCAGTGACTAGTGGCCAATTTTCATTTATCGAGACTATCTGTATGACATTGAGGATCCGTGGAAGGGTGCCTTCCAAAGCTCCCTCCTCATATTGGTGAGACTCATATATTCTTAATCCACGCTCACTGGACATATGTAATTACAGGCATATAAGCATATCTTTACCTTGCCGAGTTCTGTCAACAAGGAGTCGAAGGTGACTCATTCTGGTAATGCTCATATTTATGGGATGACACAAGTTACTGTGGCTTCTATTGCTTATGTCGCTACACAGGTATGTTAAACAGTATTACTATCCCCTTCCTACATATGCTGAATCCCATTCCATAGGTCAGATTTGTGCTGACATCGGCAGCCATTTTTTCCAAAGGCAACAAGGCGACAGACTCTGAGAGGTTCTATAATTCTATCCTCAAGTTATTAAATGATCCGGATGAGGCAGAAGAAGTGGATGCATTGTTGACCTGGTGGGACTGGTAAGATCATACTTGCACTGCAATACCCAAACTGGCTAACAGGCCTACTGCGAACAGACAAATATTTCCTGGGTATTGCTCTGTGCAATCTATTCCCACCAAGAATAGTGCATTCGCTTGGATCAAGGAGAGATGCGCAGCCATGAAAGCCATGCTGAATAATTTGGACAGTGACACCTTGTAATCATTTTGTATCCATTTCCATTCAATGAAATCCTTTGTGTAGTTGGCAAATTCCCCAAGATTTGCCGCATACTCTTGCACATCAATGGGTACCATGTGTTTGTATTGGACTGATACTGATGGTAACCTGTACCGCTATTGTCCTCTTGAGTATCAATCTAATTGTCTTTGCTCTTGTCTCCCATTTAAATGCTGCCAGGTAAGAGACGGCATTGTGTGAAGCCAGCTATATTCTCTATCGTACTGGCAAATATTGATAATTACAGCTTACGCTGCTCTGGATGGCATATCCTGGGCTACTGTCCCCATGTTTATCAGATGGAACGAATTCGTAATCATTGTCACAAGTCCTGTAGATTGCTGAGATTATAATCGCTATATTATCTTCGCATCTTCTCAATCCTTAAAATCCTTATAAATAACCTGTCAAAATGACCCAATTATTTGGCTAAAATGAGCTCCAACACCTTATAAATAACTTGTCAAAATGACCCAACTATTTAGTTAAAATGAGCTGAAAAGCAGTGCATTATTCACTCAATATACCAGTGTCCAATAAGCCGGCAAACAGGTGATATCCATCCTCACACCATTCTCAAGAACCAGGTGAATTTGGACATAAAAGTAGTCATAATCATCTTCATTAAGCACTGCATAAACCAGTGATTATTACTGTATATGGGGGATTTTTACCAACTTACCAGCTGTCGTTCACCATCTTTCTGGGTGTTTCATTTGGTGATTTCTACCTGGTCAAGACCCTACAGTGTATATTATCAAATCAAGCCTGGTGCTACGTTTACATGAAGTGGAATTAGGCATCGTGTAGATCAACATCGAACACTACCTTTCAATGAAACTCACTTTAATGGGAGAGTGAATGAATGGCCTTGTGTGGAAGATATGACATGGATGTCCTCTCATCTTTGCATCAACTTCAGTCAGGTTCATTGAAGATTGTGACCTGAAAGGTCAACTTGGGTGTCTTCTGTGAAGACTCATTATAACCCAACAGTTGAGTGTTCTACATTAGCAAAAGCGCAGAAACATTGACTGACAATGTAATGTCAGGTAAGGTTCACCTTGTTGACCTTGTCAACCAGGTTAGAGACCTACCTTACCTTGTGATAACCTCGCTTAATATCCAGACATTGTATGGTAAGGTAATAATAAATTGACCAGATTTCCAGAACCTTACCTAGCAATACCTTACAATATATGACTTTTACGCTAAGGAGGTAAAAATAGTGCAAGCCCAGGCCATTTTACCACCCAAGTTGGCTTTGACGATTTCTGAGGTGGTGTATTTAAATTCTATTATAATCAGTTCTTAACAGATTCGAACCCTCGCCCTCACAGTTGAAGTGTCACAGTATCCGAACATGAAAACTTTACCATTAGACTAAGAGACTATAAATTTATTTCACTATCAATAATACAAGTGTCTAAAAGGAGAAGCTCATATATTTTTCGTGCATGCAGACAGCTCTGCCGCCGCCCCCTTCACTTTACCAATGTGTTTGATACTGGGATGGCTAGATAAACTTACTTGAACCTTACCAAACAAGGTAAGGTGTCCCTAAGATTGTGAGGACCTTATATCGTCATTACCATTCTGGTGATGACCTTACAAGATCTTACATCTCTATCCCTAGTTGCTGCTTTGTGCTAAGGTACCACTAAGTTTTCGGTACAATACCTAGTATGAGCTAGAAGCAAGAAACCTTACCAAACTATGCAAGATAGGGTAAAGAGCCCTAAACCTTACCGTGACCACCTTGCAAGGCAGGGTTTCTGCACTTTTGCTGATGTACTGGCCATTGTGATAATGGATTGGATGAGTCATGGATATGGATCGCGACCATACTGTGAGACACACTCAGTGGTGTACATCTGAACCCATGTTATTCTCTATCTCGTATTCCTTCAACGTATTCTCTCACAACCCGCTGAAGTTGGCTGCTAACCGAGCTCGTGCATGCCGAGCGGTGTTTACTAATCGTGGCATTGATAAGATACCGTCAAACAATCATCAACAACTTGCATCCCATCCATCCAATGGATTCATTAACTCATTCTCTTTCAGATCTCGAACCAGACGATGAATGGAAAACAACAGCTAGGAAACAAATCGAAGATGCTCTCAGGTCAATGCTTGATGACACTAAAAGGACTTTCAACCTTGAACTACAGCAAGCCGTCTTGGACGAGGACAAGCGCAACTCACTTACCAACCAGCATCTCGAAACCATTAAATCCATCAGAGCAATGGCACCTACCCAATTCGAAGAAGCTCTCAAAAAGGAACGCCAGCTTCGTCGTTGGTCCCATGGTCTCGCACTCGAGTCTGACGACGAGTTCCACGAGGCTTTGGTCAAAGAACAGCAGTCCATCTTGGATAATATCAAGAAGGAAGAAACCCACTCTGACAGACCTCCTCGTCTCAATAGACCCACTCGTGACCATTCAGACGAGCCACCACCACCACCACCACTACCGGACTTCGAACGTTCGGCTCAACGCCCCATTCAACGTCCGCCACCATCATCGCCATCAACGGCCCACTTTCCCGACAGCCCCAGCAGTCGACGACCCTCTGCTAGCTCTCCTCCAAAGATGGTCCATGAATTTTGGAAACCGACCATTTCACCAGAAGAAGATGCCGCCGCCTCTACTCCCTATGCCATCGCTAGACGCGGTAGTACGGCCAGCACCGGCTCAACGACTTCTGCCACCTTCAGATCCTCTATCTCCAACCCCGTCATCCAACAACGACCCGACAGCGACCTCCTCCCTCCAGCCGACAACTCCGATAGAGAACGGTCCACACGGCCACAACCCGTCTTTGATCATGATCGGAATCAGCCCCCAAAGAGTCGAGAGTGGGAAAAGAGACCATCCCAATCCTCTAGAGTTGACCCTCGGCAGAGTATCCCGAGTGAATTCCAGAGTTATCATCATCCCAAGGACGATTTCGGTCCTCCCTCTTCACGCCCTGTAGATAGTCGTGTCTATCAATCCTCCCTTTCTGCGACTAAACCACCTATTTCCACCAAGCGGTCCTTTACCGCCGATGACCCCTCCCGAACTTATCACACCCCTTCTTCCCCCACCCGACCCATCGTCAACCAGCGTTCCTTCACCGCAGATGAACCCAATCGACCTCATCCTCATTCAATTACCAATAAGCGGTCTTTCATTGTTGACGATCCCTTGAACCGTACCAACAGCAACAACAACTATCATCATCTACCCCCCCGATCCGTCACCACCAAACGATCCTTCACCGTGGACGACGGTCGATACTACCACCACCCACCGCCATCACCGCAACAATTACCCCCCCCTTCTCCCTCAGCTAACAGGCCGATCGTCAACAAGCGATCTTTCCCGGCCCATGAGGAATCCGCTCCCGGACGTTACCCACCCCCTAGTCCCACCAAATCCTCTCGGTGGCCGGGGCCATCCCGATCGCCCAACGATGGCCGTTTTGATTATTCTTTCCCTCGCTCACCCCATTCTCCGGATGATAATAGCGGGTGGAAGTGGGCGCCGACAGCTTCGTCGTCATCATCATCGTCTATCGCCGTCAAGCTACCGTTGGCGCCCCAAGGTTATGATCCCTTGGGTGATTATGGGAGACCTGACGTGGTGGAGGAAGAGGTGGAATACGATTCGGATTCGGAGGATGATGAGGATGATGAGGATGAGCCAGAGTATCCGCGGGTTGAAGATATCGAGGCTCAAACGAGACGAAGGGAAGAGGAGGCTAAACGGAAAGAGGACGAGGCCAGGATGAAAGAGGAAGGTGCGAGGAAGACGGTGGAGGAGGCCCAGCGTAAGGAGGAGGAAGCCAAGCGTAAGGAGGAGGAAGCTAAGCGTAAGGAGGAAGACGCGCGGAGAAAGGAGGAGGAGGCGAGACGTAAAGAGGAGGAGGCAGAGAAGAAGGAGGAGGAGGCGAGACGCAAAGAGCAAGAAGCTAAACGTATTGAGGAAGCAGCTCGGTTGAAGGAGGAGCAAGTTAGGCTGAGGGAGGAGGAAGTGAAGCGGCGAGAGGAGGAGCTGAATCGGAGGGAGGCAGAAGCGAAAAGGATGGAGGAGGAAAGGAAGCGAAGAGAGGAGGGGGAGAGGAAACGGAGGGAGGAGGAGGAGAGGAGACGCAAAGAGGAGGAGAGGAGGAGGAGAGAGGAGGAGGAGAGGAAACGGAGAGAGGAGGAGAGGAAGAGAGAGGGGGAGCGGCAAAGGAGAGAGGAGGAAGAGAGGAAGAAGAAAGAAAAGGAGGAAGAGTTTCGTCAACGGGCGGAGGAAATCCAGCGACGTTCAGAGGAGCGTAAACAACAACAGGAGATGGGTGGTGGTATTCGCTCAGGGTCGACACCGACCAGTGGGACATTTTCATCGTCGAACGGTCCTTGGTCTGGTGGCACAAGCCCTCCGACGTCCTCCGACAGAAGCAGCACGCATTCGTCGAATCGAAGTAGCGCAAGCTCGACTTGGTCTTCGGCTAGTACACAAGCGTCTAGCACGAGCCGGTCCTCGACGACGCCTACGCCGAGTAATAATAACCCTGCTTCTTCGACGGGGTCTGGATCTGGATCTGGATCTGGGGCTTCGGGTAAAGGGGATAATAGCACTGGGACATTCGGTGGTGGAAGATCATCGTCACCGTCGTCAACTTCTTCTACTACCGAGCGCGAGCGGGAATGGGCGCGGCGGCAGGCGGAACTGGCGAAGGAGCAACAAGAGAAGTTCCGGCGGGAACAGGAGCGGTTGGAGAGGGAACGACAGGCGAAGGCTGCGACGGCGGGGCGAATTCCGACGAAGGAGGAGGTGGTGCGGCTGTTTGCGACGCATGAAAGGCAGTGGGCGATGTTGCCGAATTTGGAGGAGCTGAGGTGGGATCATTTCCCGTGGCCGATGTTGAGACGGGCGAGTGGACCGGAGGAGTTGACGGAGGGAGCGATTGGGGCGTATGTGATGTCCTTGTTCCATCCTGGCGGAGGAAGTGGAAGCGGGAGTGGTGGAGGGGAAAAGGCGAAGTCGGTGAAGGAACGGATTAAGGATCATATTAGGAAGTGGCATCCTGATCGGTTTGATACGAGGTTATTGCCGAAAGTGGTGGAAGAGGAACGGGGGATGGTGAAGGAAGGTGCGGGTGCAGTTGTGAGGAGTTTGACGAATTTGCTGATGAACAACTCGGGGAGTCGAGGGGATGTATTTTCGTGATGGAGATTTCATTTTTTTTGGTTGACTGTTGTATGTGTAGCTCACTCTCATCATGTACTCTTATACCCTTCACTGATATGTATAACTACTTCTTGGAATATTGGTGATATCAAAATCACGAGGTCGACGACGACCCATTACTAGACCGAATTACCCGATTACTCTTTTTGGCAAGTTGACTACCTGATCGATCAAGTGTCCATGCACGTGTTCATGCTTCTTCTAATGGAAATATCCGGACCTCCGTCATTTTTTTTTTTTTCTTTCATATAAATACCTCGAATTTCGTCCGTCCCTTCTTCTCTCTTTGCCCCCATCCATGCCACGTCCGGATTCCCCTCTCCTTGGTTTCATTGACGAGTTAGATTCACCCGATCCTCTCTCCCAGCCCTCCCCCACCTTCACCCGTCATCTCCCCTTCTCTCTCAATTTTGGCGATCCACTCGACTCTTGCCCCGAGCTCGTAGACGACTCAGAACACGCTATTCTACAGCAGGTACACGCTTGCTTTTTCCCCATTTTATCCCAGAAACCTCTCCCCCTCCTTCCCTCTCTTTCCCGAAAACCTCAACCTCTCCCTCCACATTCCCTCCGCACCTCCCCTCTCCATTCACCCAACAGCTCTCGTCACGCTATCTACATCCCAGACTCCCTTCTCCCTAGCCCCCCTTCCACTCCCGCCCTCTCTCCCGCTTCTTTCACCTCATCTTTGCAGTCCCCTTCATGCGAGGCCCAATGTGATGTCGATAACGGCACACTCCTGGAAGATGTCTTCCATACTCGTTTCCACCACGCAAGCGCTCCCCTTCCCTTCAAACTAGACACATCCTCTCCAAATCCACCGCACGTCGAATCCTCCTATTCCGACGCCGAAAGGGCCCTCTTCACTCTTCCCCCCTTGTCCTTCAAATCCCTTTCCGCTCCCGCTTCAACCACGACTTCCCGTTCCACTTCCCGCACAGGACACCAGTCTCCACCGATCACTTCCGATCTGGACACCCCAACCGCATCCACCGCCTCCCTATTCACCCTATCCACCCCCGATTCCTCTCCCTCTCACCCGCAAAAGTACACTCAGCCTGGCCTCGATGACAACCCAGAGTACCCCTGTGTCTCTCGTTGGTCTCTTTCTTCCTCCAGCCGTGAGGCACTCGCATCCCCTTCCCGCAGTGACTTGGCAGACCAGCTCCGTAGTGAGTCTCGTCGCTCGAAACAGAAGGAGAGGGAAGAACGCGGGAGGATGAAAGAGAGGGGTGATAAGCGATCATCCAAGCAAGGCAAACGCCACAGGCTCATATCGTTCATATCCCGTTTGAGTGGCGCACCCATCGGCTTTGGTGGTGTCCCCCCAGCTCACCCCGGTATCGAGGCCGCTCTGTTCTCCGGGGCTGGTGCAGGGTTTGGAAATCATGGGGCTATCGCGATCGAGAAGGAGGAGGAGGAGGATCTAATGCCAATGGATGATACAGTCCCACCCAGAGTTGCGCTCGACCTTCCCACCGAGAATCGTCCAACCAGTCTCGGGTCATCATCTACCTTGTGGGTGGGGAGGACCGTGAAAAAAGAAGCTCGCAGCGTGTGCAGTTTTAATGGTATCGGCGTTTTAGCCGAGGGGCGAAGGAGTCGTGCTAGCACATTGACCACCACTGGCCTCAAGTCCAGCAGCAGAAGTCGGTCGGCTAGTGCCTTGGGTTTGATTAGCTTGGCAGGTACTATCGGGATGGGAAAGTCAAGGAAAACATTGATTGTCAGTGGGATAGGGAAAAACGATCAAGAAGGGTACGACGCTGTGAAGGCCTGGTGCGAGGTGAGTTTCAGTTCGTTCGTTTCGTTTTCGTCCCGTTTAGACGAAATGGCAGGACTTTGGACAAATACGGCACTTTTCACGGCAACCGAACGGGAACCTCCATGTCGATTTCCGTAAATCGAGTGTAGCTGACTCAGTGAGTGCATACGTGACTGATGCTTCTCGGTCTTCTCACCGTTTAATTAGGTGTGCCGTATACAGGCTCAAGTCCACATCCGCGGCGCAGGCAGCGTGTCGTTATCTTGGTGTACGAGAAAGGGCCTTTGACTTTTTCTTGTGTTCCCATCTTGCCATCTTGCCATCTCTTGTCGATCTCTTTCCCCGGCGTTCCCATTACCACCAGGATCGGACACATACCGCATTGTATATCCCCCGCTGGCAACCCGCACTACTAATTCCCTCGATGCGAGTGACGAAAGCTTTGTCTTGTCTTTTGAACTGTTGTAATTTGCGAAGTGAAATAAAATTTGTACAATACGGATGGAATATATAATATTTCAATTCAACGTAGCCAAACTGTTACTCGACTTTCTTTCCCTCTTTCCTTTCCAACACCTCAACCCACTTCTTCGGGAACCATCCCTCTCGTCCCTCCCTAGTCCGCCCCTTCCACCACTCACTCTCCACCTCCATCCGCGGGTCCACCTCTGCCCCCGTCGTCGGGTCCAGCTTACCGACGATAGCCACAATCTCGTTTTCGTTTAGTCCGAGCTCGGCCGGGCTCGACGGCGTGAACGGGTACAGCGCACGAGCAAACGCCAGAGTGGACGGGTCCAACGGGCCTCGCTCACCCAACAGATGCGCTCCTTGTGAGGCTGCGGCGTGTTCGGACAGAATACGGATCAGTTTTGAGACGGCATAGGGAATGCCGAAGATGGCCAGGAGAAAGATGACGAGTGGCTTTTTGCTCAGTTTGGGGTGCGAGGAGGGTCCCTGGACGACGGGTCGTCCGTTGATAAATTCTCTGAATTCGGTGTGCATTTCGGTCGTTCCCCCCGGGTGGACGGCGCCGCTGCCACTAGCGCGGCCGGTGAGAAGGTCTCGAAGCCACCGCACGAGTCCAAACAGGCCGAGGACACTCCCGAGTGCGTTCCGCAGTCGGCCAAACTGGTCGATGACGCCGACCATGGCGAAGAACGATGAGTGGGTGGCCATGAACGTCGACTCGAGCATCTGCGCTACGCCCCCGAACGTCTGCACGATCGAGTGAAGGAGGGCGAACGTCTGCTGCGTCGTCGACTCGAGAGTTTGCGTGAGGGATGGGCCGCCGCCACCGACGCCGCTGCCGGGTAATGACGGGTCAAGAGGGAGACCGTTCATGCCCCCACCCATGTAGTTCATACCGCCGTACCCACCATAGGACCCTATCCCACCGTACGTTCCCATCCCGCCGTATCCTACGCCACCATACGATCCCAGCCCACCGTATGGGCTGAGACCGCCGTATGAGCCAATTCCGCCATATGAGGAACCAAAACGAGAGTAAGGAGAAACACCATAGTTGGATTGTAAAGAGTTGTAAGGCGAGGTTATCACAGATGATGAAAACGGAGCAGGACGAGCGGGGACTGAGGGTTGGGATGTGGATGAAGTTGTTGGCTGAGTGGACGATGATGATGATGGTGTCGAAGTTGAGGTCGCTGCTGGGCCATTACGCTCCCAGGGCTTTGGTGGTGAAACCATCGAAAAAAGGTATTGAATTACATAATACACCCGGCTGAGGGGATGTAGCCCGATCACATGATACTCTGCTCCAATAAGCCAGTCCAATCAAACTTGTCATACTTTGATCTGAACTTGGCAATACGGCCTTTACTGTTCCGGAGATCAAGTCGACTTGGCCGACGCCAGCGACGGGGCTCCAGTTCAAGGACATTCCCCACGATTTCTCCCGCAAAGTACCTGGAATGAAGTTAAAGCAAAAGAAACTTCACAGGCTAGAATCGTACCTTGGAAACTCGCTACCTTTCTCACTCTGATCTACATCTCCATCGTCGTGTCCAGTAGCAGCAGTACCTTCTACGACATGACCATACCCTTTCTCTCCCTTGTGGTCAAATTGAACCATAAAGTAAGGTAAATTCGGGACCATGGCGCGCCGGAACCCTCCAGGTCTAGCCGAAAAGTCGATCAACTTCTTGTGTTGTGACCATTCAGACTCCGAGTGCAGAATTGATTCCTATCCCGCGATCGTGGTTATTTCTGGGAAATACGGCAGAAACAATGGGGAGGAGGCAATACTTGCCTTAAAATAGGCCGGAATATCATCGTATACAGTCCACGGTAGCGGGACACATTCAATAAATGTATGTTTTTGCCATCCAAGGTTGAGCACCGTCTCGTAAAAAATCACGCCTTTGTCTTCCTCGGCAAACATACGAATAAGACATTTCATGAAATTCTGTATAGGACATCAACATCAATCACTCAAACAACGGAAAAAGACATACCTTCGTTTCGTCCCACACATCATCATCTCCCTCCAGCATATTCAAGTGATGTTGAATGGGGACGATGAGACAATGTCCTTCCACAAGCTCTTCGTAAAGAGTGCAAGAAAGGTAAACTCGAGTTCCCAACGCGATCATCGGAGACTTGGGAGCCGAACCGTCCTCCTGAAAACAGAATGGACATTCAGCCATCACTTTTTGTGTCCGTTTGTAGTCTGAAACACTCTCAGAATATAGCGCTCACGGAGAAAGAAAGTGAGCAGTGCTTACCGTGGAGAGCGAATTGTCGCTTGATGGCATCCGATCTCATCTTTTGTCGCCCGAGTTTGTCTGCGTTCTCGTCAATGTATTCCAAGTCATCCTTGAGACCGAGTTATCAACGACGCCGGATCAGCGCTGGAATAAAACAAAAATTCACTCGAAATTTGCCGTCTTTCATGATAGCTTGTGCAAATTGTGAATCGAGGTCATTCTCGCCAGCCGTTCGCGCATTAAGCCTTTCCTGTCGAAGCATTTGCTTTGGGGTAAGTGTGTCATCTTCTGTATCGCGAGTGTTGCGGTCTCGACTGTCCACCTGAAAAGGTCTCCGTTCAGATCGTTCATTGAACTTGGAGGAAAGTGGGACCACCTTTTGCCGCTTTCTCCGACTCCTTGAAGGGTAACTCTCATCCTTTCCTTTGCCGACGTCATAAAGCCGTCCTCGGACGTCCACCGTAGGCAACACCTCGACGATCGTCTTTGTACCAGATGATCCTTCACCCCGTGTCCCAGACGCTTTCTCATACTCTCGTTCTAGCTGTTCTGCGTTGGGTGCATGCATCAGTTTTGCGCGGAGAACTCTGGCTTGCAGTTTATTCAAGGATGAGGGAGATAAGCTTCGCGAACGGGACCTCTTGGTCTGGGGTGTCATTCTGCGAGCGGAGGATGTGTGACCGAGTGTGACAGACATAGATGAATCCCGTCCGAACCTTTGACGCCTACTTCACTCAAGCATCTGCCCCCGCTCGGACGTCATCAAACGTCTTCTCCACTCTTGTACCACCGCTGAGTGAGGAGGAGCATGCTGATGCCGTGAAATCGGTTCTGTCGTCCTCGAAGCCCTTACAATCCGTCTTATGCACCGAGTTTGTTCGCCGATCGCTCTTTCCTCGATTTTTTCGCGAATTAAACGAGGGATTCAACTTACTGTTTTATGGCTTCGGGTCCAAGAGAGCCTTGGTCAATCAGTTTGCTACAGAATGCTCCAAGAGAGGACATGTCGTTATCGTCAATGGTTTTCACCCAGATTTCGCATTCAAGCACTTGTTCCATTCGATTGACAAAATTCCCGAAATATCCTCTTTGCCGCCCGCCCCGGCTGGTCTCGAGAATCAGGCCCGACGGGTTTACGACTATTTCGGATCAGTCCCATTAAAGCCTCACCTCTACATTGTACTTCACAACGTCGACGCCCCTCCGTTCCGCACCCCCAAAGCTAAATCTTGTTTATCCCTCCTAGCGCTCAATCCTGGGATCCATCTCATCGCATCTGTGGATCATCTTTCTGCATCACTCATGTGGTCATCCACAGAGCTTTCGAAACGTAAATGTGGCTATGCGACCCAAGAACAAGTACCATCGCACGGGTTTGCATGGCTAATGCACGATCTCACCACCCTCCTTCCTTATGACATTGAATTATCATACTCTGATCATGCATCTATATCGGGGGCGGCACACGGCCGGACCCGCAGGCAACGGGAGGGTGGCGGAGCTGTGTTCCAGGATGGGGCTCACATGACCGAGACTGCCGCGGCGCATATATTGGCATCTGTGACGCAAAAGGCGAAGAAACTGTTTATATTGATGGGCACGAGGCAGCTTGAGAGCGTGGAGGAAGCGGGTGATCTTGCTCTCGGCGATTTATCCAAATTTTCCATCGGGTATGACATGCTGTTCAACATCGCCCGGGATGACTTCATCGTGACGAATGATACCGCGCTGCGATCGCTCCTGGGTGAGTTCAGGGATCACGGACTGGTGATGGCCGCACAAAATAGTTCTGGAAGTGGAGAGGGCTTGTGGATACCGTTGCGGAAGGAGAGATTGTCGAACATCCTCCAGTCTTTACAGTAAAAAATAATAAATAAATAATCAAAACCCAAATAAGGAAATCCATTTCTTTCCTCCAACATGGTCACCTCCCGCCCCCGTTCCAACTCGAATACCACCAATTCCACCGCCTCCACAATGTCACACTGTCAAATGCCACATGAACACAAATCCACGCCATCCATCGATCTCCCGACCAAGTCAGAACGCTCCCTCGGCATGTCGCCTGCATCCCGGTACAATTTCAACCTCAAAGTCCTCCGTCGGCGTGACCCATCTATCGTCTCTATTTTTGATCAGTTCAGCCATGTATGTGTATATCATCATAACGGGAACAAGTGGGAAAAGCAAGGTTATGAAGGGAGCATGTTTCTGTACGAACGGTCAGTCCCTCCTCGAGCTCGGGTTGAGCCATATATACCTCATGCTCTTCATAGTGGCTTGATCGATGGTTCTATCTGACGCTTATGCCACAGGGATTCATACCCACCTTATGGCTTTTATATTCTTAACCGCATGGGCAAGGACGACTATGTTCAGTACCTTTACCCCGAAGACGACATTAGTGTACACGGCAGCTATCTGATGATGCGTTACTATCCCGATTTTACTGCCTTCCGTCTGGCCACCGTTCGCTCTTCTTCACAAATTTCTGGCGAAATCCCCCACAAATTTTCACACATTTACGCAACACCGCCACTACCAGAGGAGAATAAAGGCCGCTCCCAGACTGTGGGACTGTGGATGTTTGCGACTGATGCGCGAGAACCCATGGTTGATGTTATGCTCAGGTGTCATAATTTTAGTCTCCCCCACATCTTTCACCCTGAACTTATCGCAAATTTGCCCAGACTCCATTCATTTATCAAGGGAAACGTTCCATACCCTGAAGAGTTCCGGTATGGTCCCGATCGCCCTCCCCCACCAAATCCTCACCTCCGCGTCGGCACACCGCCGACATCCCAATCCCAGGTCGATTTGCTCTTCGCAAAGTTGACCCCAGCCGCTGCAGACACTCCCACCCCTCGTATATACAGCCAGAGCATCACGGATTTCACACCCACAATCGAGCTTGCGGGTCCTCCATCTGCCATAATTTCGAGCTCTCGTCCGGGTCCCATCGACCCCTCACCGTCAAGAGCACATCCACCTATTCTCGCCGAAAAACAATGTGATCTCTGGTCCTCTCAGCGTCCTTCCCTTGATAGCCATTCGCTGGATAATGACACGGATATCGTCGAGCTTGACTTTACTGATACCAGCGCATTGAGTGATCCCGAGATGTTTATGAATAAAGAGAAGGAGACGAAACGAGAAAGGATGGTGAATGGGTTTCTAGGGGAAGTCGACAACAGGAACGAGGCATCTCGGGATGCCGTGCGGGAATCCATCCTGGCTGCGGTGTGCTCGCCGGAGCGACCGCAAAAATCGATAGAAAGGAATGAGTTTGTGAGGGAGGTGTTGACATTGATTCATGTAAGCTGTGACTGGTCAGAAAGAGATGTTCATGATGCTGATCAATGGTTGATCCTTGTGTGACAGACAGACAAAGCTTTTGTGGATAACTTGTGGCAGGGTTACATTAAGCGAATGTGCTAGAATTATCTCATTCTCAATGTCTAAACTGTTGAAATGTGTGCTAATCTCACTCTCTGTATGGGGAACTGTGTTGGTTATAAACTGGTTGTTTAGAATGCATTTTACTTTGGATGTTCTGTCCCTGAGGAAGAGAGATTGTTCTAAGTCCTTGTTATTGGGGATAGCTAATGAGGAATCAGACTTAAGGTCTGTTATGACAAAAGATATCCTTTATATACTGACTACTTATTGGTACTAGGTGATGGCTATAGGACCCACTTTGTTACGATCGCATTCCATGCCTTACTTGTCAAGGACTGGTTACCCAGTCCACAGATGTTTCCTATTTGGTCACAGTTGGTCATCCTTTTCTTATCTCGAACCTTTGCCTAGATTTATCAGATTATGTAAACTCGATTTGACAATAGCTTAGCCAGCTCCATTTAGCCATGTAGTCAGCACTACTTAGTGTCCCTGTTAGTAATCAGGGTATAGGGTACACCATCATGTATATAAGAGTAGTCGGATGGGCAAGGTCAGCCCATCCTTAGTTATCCACTTGGTGCTAGGGGTATAACTCATCCATTGCGAACCTAACACACTTGCATTTTCAACTTATTGTATTTTTACTTGTCTCATATAATTCATACAGTGGTTTTTTGAAACCAATAATTGATTTTACATTAACATTTGTAATTCTAATACAGAGTAATGCAATAGGAAGAGAGAAATTGTAATTTAAGAGACTATTGCAAGAAAAATAGGAAATAGATTGGAAAATCTGGAAGCAATTTAAATAAGTGCTTTGTGTTATATAATAACTACACACTTGTTGATTATTGATTACTATTAACATTTTTACTCTTAACCTCTAAGAACCTTTCTGTTAGTGTTGTGATTCTTAGGACTGGTAACTGGGGCACAGTTATTAGCCCTTAGGAGTCAAGCTGATCATGTGCAAATTGGTATATAGTGAGAACAATAGTACTAAGTAGACTCAGTACTTTAGCATTTTGGCCTAACAGTTAGATTACCACATGGTTCAGTCAAAGATAGTGGTGAACTACAGTGAAATAAACTTGCTATATAGCGGTGTTTCTTGGTCCACCGATCTTCAGCCGAAAATACATATATAGCTGATGTACACTGAAGCGCCGAAATTTATATATAGTAGTGAAATACATCTCCACTAAAAGGCAGGTATGCCAGTACACTACAGGGTAGCCAAGAGTGATAAGGGAGATACACTAATGGGCTGAAGATAGTACTCACCAAAGACTATGGAGGGGCCGAGAAATGGATGTATATGTATATGGCTTGGCCGAGATATACATTGCCGATAACTACCGATGGGCCGAAGGTGGTTTCTACTATATATACAGGTTGGCCGAGATATAGATTGCCAATGCCTACTGATGGGCCGAAGGTGGTTTCTACTATATACACAGGTTGGCCGAGATATAGATTGCCGATAACTACCGATGGGCCGAAGGTAGTTTCTACTATATATACAGGTTGGCCGAGATATAGATTGCCAATGCCTACCGATGGGCCAAAGGTGGTTTCTACTATATATACAGGTTGGCCGAGATATACATTGCTAATAACTACCGATGTACCGAAGGTGGTTTCTACTATATATACAGGTTGGCCGAGATCGGTATGCTATACTACACCTTCAGAGATGTCCACCGATGCCGAGAATGGCTCGGCTGAGGGGTAGCAGTTGCATCGGTACCCTATAAATATGTGTATAGTAGATATAAATATATATTGCGAATAATTAATTGCTTCAGCTATAAACAACTTTGCTGATAATTGTATACTTTAATCCACCTTCGGAGAGGTCCGCCGATGCCGAGAATAGCTCGGCCGAGGGGTAGCAGTTGCCTCAGTACCCTATACATATGCATATAGTAGATAGAAATACATATTGTCAATAATTAATTGCTTTGGCTTTAGATAACTTCACTGATAATTGCATGCATTAATCCACCTTCGGAGAGGTCCACCGATGCCAAGAATGGCTCGGCCAAGGGGTAGCAGTTGCCTCAGTACCCTATACATATGCATATAGTAGATAGAAATACATATTGTCAATAATTGATTGCTTTGGCCTTGGGTAACTTTGCTGATAATTGCATGCATTAATCCACCTTTGGAGAGGTCCACCGACACCAAGAATGGCTCGGCCGAGGGGTAGCAGTTGCCTCGGTACCCTATATATATGCATAGTAGATAGAAATACATATTGTGAATGATTAATTGCTTTGGCCTTGGGCAACTTTGCTGATAATTGCATGCATTAATCCACCTTCAGGGGGGTCCACCGACACTGAGGATGGTTTCGCCGAGGTTTCACAGCTGCCTCGGTAACCTACACTCCATGGATAATTTATTAATATAACTTCTATAGAGATGTAAGACTATCTATCTTAGAGTAGTGCAACATATTTCCTATTTTATTTCTATCTCAATAGTGAGGTATTCAATGTTTAGTTGTTACTCTCTGCTAAAATGCAACGTCAAATTTCGGACTTGATAAATATGCTTGTAAAAAATCTAGAAATATTTGTACCACTTGTTTATATACTCTATATTACATTTATTTGATGTGCCTGACAGGGTGCGCTAGTATAAGTAAACTGTGTAGAAAATGTTGTGTTAGATTAACCTATGTTTGATGTTACTCTACACTGTCACAGTATAGGTTACTATATAAATCTATAGAGTTTTTTCATTACATTCAAACATAGTAGACTACTCAGTATTAGGCACATAGTATTAATAGAATATGAAGTACATATACAAGTGGTACAAATATTTCTGGATTTTTTACAAGCATATTTATCAAGTCTGAAATTTGACGTTGCATTTTAGTAGAGAGTAACAACTAAACATTGAATACCTCACTATTGAGATAGAAATAAAATAGGAAGTATATTGCACTACTCTAAGATAGATAGTCTTACATCTCTATAGAAGTTATATTAATAAATTATCCATGGAGTGTAGGTTACCAAGGCAGCTGTGAAACCTCGGCGAAGCCATCCTCAGTGTCGGCAGACCCCCCTGAAGGTGGATTAATACATGTAATTATCAGTAAAGTTATCTAAAGCCAAAGCAATTAATTATTCACAATATGTATTTCTATCTACTATATGCATATGTATAGGGTACTGAAGCAACTGCTACCCCTCAGCCAAGCCAGTCTTGGCATCGGCGGACCTCTCCGAAGGTGGATTAATGCATGCCATTATCAGCAAAGTTATCTAAAGCTAAAGCAATCAATTATTGACAATATGTATTTCTATCTACTATATGCATATGTATAGGGTACTGAGGCAACTGCTACCCCTCGGCTGAGCTATTCTCGGCATCGGCAGACCTCTCCGAAGGTGGATTAAAGTATACAATTATCAGCAAAGTTGTTTATAGCTGAAGCAATTAATTATTTGCAATATATATTTATATCTACTATACACATATTTATAGGGTACCGATGCAACTGCTACCCCTCAGCCAAGCCATTCTCGGCATCGGTGGACATCTCTGAAGGTGTAGTATAGCATACCGATCTCGGCCAACCTGTATATATAGTAGAAACCACCTTCGGCCCATCGGTAGTTATTAGCAATGTATATCTCGGCCAACCTGTATATATAGTAGAAACCACCTTTGGCCCATTGGTAGGCATTGGCAATCTATATCTCAGCCAACCTGTATATATAGTAGAAACCACCTTCGGCCCATCGGTAGTTATCGGCAATGTATATCTCAGCCGAGCCATATACATATACATCCATTTCTCGGCCCCTCCATAGTCTTTGGTGAGTACTATCTTTGGCCCATTAGTGTATCTCCCTTATCACTCTTGGCTACCCTGTAGTGTACTGGCATACCTGCCTTTTAGTGGAGATGTATTTCACTACTATATATAAATTTCGGCGCTTCAGTGTACATCAGCTATATATGTATTTTTGGCCGAAGATCGGTGGACCGAGAAACACCGCTATATAGCAAGTTCATTTCACTGTAGTTCACTGCTATCTTGGCTGAATGGGCTCAGATTACATGTTGTGGTCAGTTGGACTTGCTGTATTCCCAGCACAGGTTCTAATAATCAGGGAGATATTTTTCTTTTCTTTGGCTGATCTATTGTTCACATTAGACAGTTTATGTTATAGTCAATATCTATACCTTATCTGTTGTGGACTAGTCACCCTGTCTATAGACATATTCTATTTAGGCATGTCTTCACCATTTTCCTTTATCTTCAGACCTTCATCTACACTTATCATTTTGTTAGATGTACTTGTACATTATCTATATTTGGTGATAGCTTAGCCAGCTCTATTTATATAACAGTTCTTGATCTTGCAGTGCTCACAACCAGCTAGATACAACCAATATCTATTGGATATGTGTAAACCTGGTATAAGCAGTGGCAAGATATAAAAAGAACTACCTAAATAATAGTAAATACTGCCTATATACTGCTCTCTGGTACAAACACCAATATATAAGGACTACATTCCTAATGTACACACTGTAATAGTAATATCTATTACAGTTTATCAATATAGCTAGTACTACTTTGTGTTCTTGATTAGGGCATAGTCAGGGTATAGGGTATATGATCATGTATATAAGAGTAGTGACTGGTGACATATCACCCTAGCCTTGTTATCTGCTTAGTATCTAAGGTATCAGTCTGTTGGAAATATTTGAGGCCTATTTAGGTAACCTTAGATTATGCCATATCACATCTTAATCACATATGATTACTTGTACTAGTAGTGTAATAAGCTTATAGTAGTTACATGCTAAGTAGCACTACCACTGTCTGTATGTATATATAGTATATAGTGATGGAGTCAGAACTCTATCAGATTATACACAGGTAACCAAGTTATATCTATATTTAGCTTATTATTACTTTCCTTAACATTCCAAATCATTCTATATAACTTATTCATAGTTACTACTTATCTGTAGTTAGTATATAAAGCAGACAGTAGATAGACTTATAATAAGTCCATTGTAAGAATTCAGAGAATCTTATAATAGTTGGTGTTTCAGGGTACCACATAATAGTTATTGATAGGGAAGTGAGTGTGGTAAGCTTTCCTATTGATAAGTGAGTGTAGTAAGCTTGCCTATTGATAAGTGAGTTAGACTGGTAAACTGTCTACAATTCTGATAGAGAACTATTCTACAGAATGCCAGACTATTTATACAATAGCTCATAGTCCATGTAAGCTATGAGCTGTTAGATTTTTAGAAGCCTATAGTGGAAATGCCTCATCAATTGTCCAATATATATGTATATGATTCATAAGCATAGTCTGTACCATTGGTATAAATAGCTCATAGTATGCATAGACTATGAGCTATTGTATAAATACTCTGTATTCCATAGAGTAGTTCTCTATTAGAATTGCAGACCGTTTTACCAGATCAACTACCTTATCAATGAGAAGCCTCACCAGCTCAACTTCTTATCTCTATTATGGTACCCTATAATGCTAACAGAGAACTTCCCTCTCAAATTCTCACATGAGCTATTTATGCTAATAGTACAGACTATACTTATGAATTATATACATACATATGGCACAATTGATGAGGCATTATCACTATGGGTTCCTAAATTCCAACATCTGTTTCTTTTGTTAATACCCCTAATCAGTAGTCTGCTAACTCTTTAAACCCTATGCCTAGAGCCTGAAGTAAAACCCTTTGACCAATCCAAGACTGCTGTCTAACACTGTCACTTAGCAGGATTACTCAGTCAGAAAATTGAATACAACTGTAATTTAAGTAACTGCTTTTGATCTCTATATAGTTAAGATAATCTCTAGCTTGAATGAACAAAAACCATCTGGTTTTGAGTAAGATATTGAGTGATCTTTATTTTAAGGTGCTGAATGAGTAGCATGTGACATCATGTGACCTCCATTACTGATGTGACAGTGATCCCACTAAGTGGTCAATTGCATTATTACAGAAATCCAGCAAAAAGGCTAGAAAATGCTATAACAGCATCTAGAAAAGGAATTTATTATTATAAATATAGTCTTTCACATGGCAAAACATAGCCTCCCATGTGGGCTAAGTGGGTCACTCTCATATTATACTAGGTGATGGCTATAGGACCCGCTTGCATTTTCGACTTATAATAATTGTGCTTTTATTTACTTGTCTCATGTAATTCACACAGTAGTTTTTTGAAGCCAATAATTGATTTTACATCACCATTTCTAATTCTAATACAGAGTGATGCAGTAGGAAGAGAGAAATTGTAATTTAAGAGACCATTTCAAGAAAAATAAGAAATAGATTGGAAAATCTAGAAGCAATTTAAATAAGTACTTTGTGTGGTATAATAAGTGCACACTTGCCAATTGTTGATTACTATTAACATTTTTACTCTCAACCTCTATGAACCTTTCATTAATATCTGGAGAATAAGGTGAGTACTAAGCATTGAGATGTCTAAGTAGAAACATACCAATTATTGATATTCACCAAATTTCTCAAAATCTCAGGATATACAACATTGAGAGCTTTAGCTGCTTGTGAATTTGGAGAGAACAATACTTTGATCCTCTGACTGGATGTGCATCGGGAGAGAGCAACATAAAGTTGACCATGAGAAAAGACAGGGATGCGTAAATCCAACCCAACATGTTGAACTGATTGACCTTGAGATTTATTGATAGTCATGGCAAATGCAAGATGAACAGGGAATTGGCGATGGGAAAGGGGGATAGACAGGTCTTCAGAATTTGGTTCAAGGGTCATTCTAGGGATAAAAACCATTTTCCCAGCATGAGTTCCACCAAGAATACGACATTGGAGGACACGTGATCTAATGTTCATCAAAACCATTCGAGTTCCATTGCACAGTCCATTTGTAACATCAAGGTTGCAAAGAAGCATAAGTGGGCATCCTTGTTTTAATGCAAGATGAGCAAGGGGAAGGCCAGATCCATTTTGGGAATTAAGAAATTCAATAGTATAGCCAGGGTCTACACCTATAACCTTGTCCACACTATAATGAATAGATGTTGCACCTGGTAACATATCAAGTGTGAAGCTATTGATTTCATCAACAGTATCATTCTTGCAACAGAGAATAGTGCGATTAAGGAAGTAGTTATTTGATTTATTTCCTTCTGCTAAAGCAGGGTATATTACATTGACTAACCCAGTAACTGTATTGTTTTCAAGCTGCATAGAAGCAGGAAGGGTGATTGGGGATAGAAGTTGACCAGAACCAACTTTTAGAAGCTATACAGCAAAGGCATCACTTTCAAGGGTTTGGTCAAGACATCTATTTTCTGTTAGATGAAGGATATGAATAGATCTCCACAACCTGGATCGCTGAAGGCTAGCTCTAACAATCTGCTCCCTTGAACCTTTAAAGATAACAGGTAGGATTTGGCAGAAATCACCACCAAAAAGAACAGTTATACCACCAAATGGCTGAGGTATATCTGTTAAATCCTGTAAAGTTCTATCTAAGGCCTCAAAAGCATAACGATGCTGCATTGGAGCCTCATCCCAGATAATAATCCCTATTTGTAAAATAACAGTATGAAGATCACTACCTTTAAGGATGTTGCAAACAGAGTTGTCAAGAATAGGAATAGGGATTTTAAACTGGGAGTGAGCTATACGACCTCCAGGTAAAAGAAGGGATGCAATTCCTGATGAAGCAACACAAAGAGCCACCTTCTTTTCTGCACAAACAGCAGAAGCAATAGCAATACAGATATAGGTTTTACCACAACCACCAGCACTATGAAGAAAGAAGGTGTCTCCCTTGTTATCATAAACAGACTTCATAATAGCATCAAAGGCAGCTCTCTGTTGCATATTAAAAGTTGATTTGTAGTGGTTGACATCAATCAAAAGTTGAAACTCATCATAGGCAAGATGTTGATGAAGAAGGGAATTAGTAGGAATAATATCATCCCATTGGATTTGGGGAAGAGGCATATCAGGGAAGTTAGAAAGGGATTTTCCAAATTTTGATAGATCAATATTAATAAGATGTAGTCCATAGTCATAAATTTGATCATTAGTGGGATTAATATAATCAGGATTTCCAAGAGCAATAATTTTATGTTTGAGATCATCACAAATATTATGCTTATGGGTGTTCCACAATTCTTCTGGCTCTGTAGGGTTACAGTGGAAAAGAAGGGTAGCAAAAAGAAAGCAAAGTTGATACCCAAGTTGAATCCCACCAGCTTCTTCAAGACACTGATGCCACTCTCTATTATCCTCCAACATCCCTCTAGTATTACAGGCAGCCTTATAAGTTGGAAACTCAATTCCATTGAAAGTACAAAGGTCCTTCCAATCTATAGCACCTTTAACTGCAGATAGTAGTGTCCTGAGATAGAAATGTTCCCCTTCTGTAGGCTTGACAAACATCATTCTGCCAATAGCATAGTCCTGTTTCCTGGTCTTCCATTTTAAAGCCTTTTTATCCCAAACAAAGTGTTGGGGAAAGTCCAAGTAGAGATAATTCTTAGCTTCAGGAATAGTTCTATTAGCTGTGAACCACTCTGAAAGCTGTGTCTTCTTAGCACTTTCATGTTCTAAAACATCCTCAGCAAGATCATTAGGATTATAATAAACTTGTTGTTGATCCTGAAGATGAACAGGAAGACGGTAAACAGAGGGATGCATCTCATGCATTGGAAACTCAGCCAAATGCCAATATCCTTTACAGGGCCCTATATATCTTGCATTGATAAAGTCCTTGACTTCATCCTGTTCACCAACCTCTATAGTTGCCTGATCTAGGCCCTTGTAAATATACTTGTGAATATACTTGATAGCTTTAACTGAAGAGCAAATTTCAACATTAATATGACAGTCATATTTAGCAGAGAGGTAGGGGTTATAAAGGACAACACTGCGATTAT
Organism: Porpolomopsis calyptriformis; assembly: GCA_951640195.1. Taxonomy (NCBI): domain Eukaryota; kingdom Fungi; phylum Basidiomycota; class Agaricomycetes; order Agaricales; family Hygrophoraceae; genus Porpolomopsis; species Porpolomopsis calyptriformis. Next base: position 282,494 of record OX621175.1, read on the forward strand.
CAAAGATATTGCCTTGAGGATTTGTAAAGGTTTGGCCATTATTAGGTCTTGCATACTGAGGGTAGCCATCATCACCATATAAAGTTTCATTACAAAAGCTCTTTGGGTATTTTTTACTACATACTCCATCAACCATACAGGGTGCATTTGGATGATCTGGACCACAGGGACTATGAAGCATGCATTTAGTAATAGTGGCATAAAGCTTTGGATAAGCAATAGAGTTAGGGAGTTGAGCTGAGACAATATAATTAACTTGGGTAGCATCATGTATCTTGTAAGGTTCTCGAAGCCAAATAAGAATATGGTTGTGAGGCAAGTTCCTCTTTTGAAATTCAGTAGAGCAGACTATGCCTGCTACTGAACCAAATAAACCCTTTCGAATCTCTTTTATTAACTGGGCTCTCTTTAAAGTAAAAACTCTTGCAACAATATCTGGGCAATCTGAAGCATGCTGTTGTGACTGTGAATGATCTGGATGATCCCCATCACCATAATATTTAAGAAGTTGTTCCTGAATTTCAGGCCAATTAGGATTTGCAGTGATAGTAAGGAAAATATCTGCCTTTCCACAGTGTCGAGCAATAGCTATAGAGTCTTGGAAGTGCTGATACATACTGTGAGGGCTACTAGTATGAGAGCCAGGAAGAATGATTTTTTTCCCATGCTGACCAAGGTTTACATTTTCATTTGCATCAGCATTGTGGAGAGCATCATAGAGACCTTGATACAAATCAGCTCTGATAGTAGCCTGATTTCTCTGGATCCAGAAGAGTTCACTTTCCTCTACTGATGCCCATGCATCAACAACATACTGTTGTAAAAGTTGACCACCACGAAAGAGATCCTGGGGCTCTCATTCTTCCTTCCTAGGATGTAAGTGATAAATAGTATAGCGCCGTTGAGTAACATTTTTACTTCTCATCTTCCCATGTGGTCCAGGGATAGAAGGGATAAGTGGGTGAAAGCTAGGGTCTCCTTGTGGAAAAAGCAAGACATAATGGAGAGCAGAATAAGATGGGTGAAGATGAGATACTCTTCTAAGACCTCCTCCTTTAAGTCTAACAATAATATCACGATCTGGTCTTCCATCTGGTCCTTCACTATTGGGAATAATAGCTACCACTTCATCAGCAGTTGGTAGATTAAAGACTCGATGATCAGCAGTAGGCATCAAAGCTATTCTAGCTTGTAAGTTATCACATTCCTCTGGTGGTTTCTCCATAAGGATTTGATAGGCCTGCTTATATAGAGGCACATATGGATGGACCTTCAATAGCATGTCCTGAAGATTAGACATGATTGAAGGATCAAGATTTGGATTCCTTTGGCTCCTAGTAGCAAGAGCTGTTTGTGGGTCATAAATGTAAAGCTAGGCATATGATGCTTCATGATCATGGAGAGGTAAAAGGCTACCCATCTGATGATATAATCCACCATGAAGTCGGAAGGAATATGGGCCAGACCCATCTAAAACAGATACATCTAACTTTGCTCTAAAGGATGTGAAAGCAAAGGCAGCATTATATTGGCATAGGCTATCACGAAACTTTCTAGCTTGAGGTAATGATTCCCTAAGTAGCTTCTTTAAAACAGGAGGGTGACCCAAGGGGGGATCTAATATAACCTGTCCTTGAAGACAACAGGATCCAAACTTAGGGTTTAACTTTCTAGAGTTAGAAAGTCGTTCATCTTGGAAGTGAAGGGCACCACAGTGAGAACATTCCACATCCATATGTCCAAGATAATCTCAAATCAAAGGTTCAGTATAAGGTTGATAGCTAATAGGGATTTGGTTATGAATAATAGCTAGTTGGTAATTAGCATTATACTGTTCAACTTCAGCTTGCTGCTGTTGCTCCACTTGCTCTTGACGTTCTCTAGCAAACTCTCTTTGATCCACCTGATGCTGAAAAGCTTCATTAACATATCTCCTATCACATTCCAGGTGTAGCCTTTGTCGCTCTGCAAGCAAAGCTTCATATCGGCTACTTTGTCTAGTATGAGACATTTGAAGGTGTTGAATAGGAGGAGGTGGTTGTGGTTGAGCCTGCCTCTGATTCTGCTGTTGGCAGACACATTCATTATGCCTAGCACTAAACCCTTGGTATAATTGTTTACTCCGGTGATATGACCCCTCCGTCCCCTGAGCACTGTATATTCAACTATACGAATACTAGACGCCTACCAAGTCCTTCGAACATGAACTTGAACCCTCCAAATGCTCCTGATAGCTCCCGAACGTCCCGAACGAGTTCGAGATTCATCGAACTCTCCGAACGCGATCGAAGCTTTCCAAACGCAAATGAAAGTTTGTATATCAAAGGGAAGACACTATTCAAAGGCATCTGTTCTCTTCTATTTCTCCCTTTTCATTTGATTCCTTCATTCCCATTCACTACTTTCCCCTTAGATCATTAGAGAGGCTCCCCTTTTATCATATACACTCAAAGGGATCCTTGTACTAGAAGATATATATACTGTATGTTGTAGCTAGTAATAAAACAAGTTAGATATTCACTTCTCTCTCGCCCTTGAGTCTAGATCTTCTAAAGACTTCCTCTTGATTTCCTCTTTCGACTTTCTGATCCTTCCGATTCCCCGATTGATCACATTTGCGAATGATCGAAGACTCCCTTTCCATGATTATTGATCATAGGCTGTGTCGAGACTCTTTATAGTCGTCCTCGCACCTTGTTCTGTGTTCGGTTTTCATACACAAAGCAGACGTATCATTTTGGAGCCCACCGCGAGGGCCCACTATTAAAATCTTAAAAGATTCCTTCGACTCAGTCCTTCGAACTGCCGTTCCCGATGCACAATCGAGTCACTCGAAGTACTACCCTACAAGATAGATTCACTCGGAACACCAATCCGACCCAACTAACAGTTCCCAGCTCTCAAATAAATCGAAATTCAACTTCGATCAACCAACCCAATTCGCCCGACAAACCAACCTCTACTATATCACTTTCATCTTTATCCTCAATTTCTACGACAACAATGATGACCCCACCAAACCTAGTAATGCCCGCTCGCGGTCACTCGACCGCCCCGAAGTTCAATCCCGAACAACCTCGTGAACTTCGAAGGTACTTCCAAGACCTCAGAGGTCTCTTTGCTAACTGCAGCATTACCGACGACGATGCTAAGAAGACTTGCGCTTGCAAATACATCGACATCGATACCTCCGAACTCTGGGAATACCAAACGGAGTTCCAAGCTGGACACACCTTCAAAGAATTCGTTGCTGCCATCTATAAACTATACCCAGGATCGGAAGACGACCGAAAGTGGTCCATCGCCAACATGGACAAGATAGTCAGAGAACAGCTTCGACTAGGTATTATGAATACAAATGAACTCGGAGCGTATTTCTGATCATTCCTAGCGATTACCAAATTCTTGCGATCAAAGAACAGAATCTCCGAAGCGGAACAAAGTCATGCTTTCATCCGAGGATTCCAACCTGAACTCTGGTCTAGGATCATCCGACGATTAGAAATCAAGTTCCCTGACCACTTCCCTAACAATCCTTACAGGGTAAATGATATCAATGAGGCAGCCCATTTCGTTCTGTATGGAACATCTCAGAACACCTTTCTACCGCACGAAACGACGACTTTGACGATGACTACTACCCCTGCCACTAAACAAGAAAACCTCAGCGTCTTCATGGAAAAACTAATGACTACACTGGTCAAAACCCTGGACAATAGAGGTCCCCCGAAACGAAACCCGCCCCCTCGATCACCACAATCATCCAAACAATGACCCAACGCTCCCGACCCATTCGAGCTGAAGACTTGCGTCTTCTGTGGAAGTCCCAATCACTTCATCGGAAGCTGCCCAACCTGCCGTGAATATATTCAAAATGGTCGATGCAAGAAAAACTTCAAAGGAAGGATTGTACTCCCGAACGACAGGTTTGTTCCCCAGAAAATGCTGGGAAAAACCTTGAAAGAATGAATGGATGAATGGTACAAGCAAAACCCAACTCCGACTGCTGGAATGATGTATGGAATTTCAGCTGGTATCCAATGCGATCCAGCAACCGAGACTTACCAACTATCTGCCGATGAATGGATCGCTGCTCTTGAAAAAGAGATCTTCACGTTAAGGAGCAAGAAGACATTTGATGGAGTAGAGATAGTTTGGCCTCAACGACAAGAACTCGACAAAGAGAAAGCGACTAATAAACCATCGAGTGCTCCGATCGCGACCACCCCAACTCAACTGACTACGACGGAATATCCATTCGCAAAAGTGAAAGAGTCCAACTACGTACTGCCCCACATCTGAAACTTTGGCTCTCCGATGGCGAAAAGAGACAAAGACCCCTCGTACCATACTCAAGCGCCGATCCAAGACTCAAAGATCACCTCCGACGTCTATACTTGTTCGATGAAAACCCCTTGTGTCATGCTTTCCCCCGAAGAATTGCTATCCCTCTCACCCGAAGTCCAATCAAAGGTTCGAGAGGCAGTAATGCCTAAATGAACTCAGCCTCCTAGTCAACCGATCGCGGTCAAAACCATCGAAGTGGAAGCGATTCTGAATGACGCTCTTCCCTATTGCGATGACGATGATTGTTCCATCACCATTCCTGACCCCTATGAATCGTATCTAAACACTCTCTTGTCCGATGAAACCCCTCACACCATTACTGTTGCAAAGGAATCGCACGCTCTCTGATCGATCGTCATGTTGATCAATCATAAAGAAATGATTGAATGTATCATCAATCCCGGATCTCAAATAATCGCTATGTCCGAAGCCGTTTGCCACGACCTAGGACTAATCTACAACCCAACTATCCAACTCAACATGCAATCGGCCAATGGCAAAATAGACCAATTGTTAGGTCTCGTGAGGAATGTCCCCTGTCAGATCGGCGACATAACCCTCTACCTTCAGATCCACATCATTCGCACTCCCGCCTACAATATCTTGCTCAGAAGACCGTTCGATGTGTTAGCTCAAAGCCTCGTCAAGAATTTCGCCGACGAAAACCAGACGATCACTATCTGCGATCCGAATAGCGGAAGGACTGTCACGATTCCGACGGTTCCACAAGGTCTACCGAAGCATCGTTCGGATTTTCACTCATCGAGGATTTGATTCCTGATCAAGGAGAGATCGTGATAATTCTAGATTATGACCATGCTACGTCTATGCTATCTATCAATTCCTGTGTGCCTCTATGCGCAACAAATAAAGTTTCAACAGTTTCCCATGCTTATTTATCCACTTGTGACCTCCCCGACCTTATCTCTAAATCTCGATCAACTAGCGATCGACCTTCCGATTCCGACCGTCTCGATTGATCGATGGAAATTGCAACCTTCCTTGCGTCGAAAAAGAAATACAAACCCATCTCAAAGAAAGTTCGCTCCATAGTAGCTGAACTCCCCGACAAGTTCCAAATCATTCGCAAAATCCTTGGTGATCCACTCGCAGACATACCAAAACTCGACCTGAACCCCCTGATGTTTACTCTGACCGAATGATATATGACCGAATGAATGGAGCTTTTCGATAAAGCTCATCCCTGTCACGAACACTTTTTTCTTTTTCTTTTTAGTCATACTTGATTAGTCTCCATCCCATTCATCCTTCCACTTTACCGCTTTATATATAGAGACTAACCACATGTACCTTCCTTCCGACTCTTCACAAGTCACATTCCGTTTCCGTTATTCTTTTTGTGACTCTTCACTAGTCACATTCCAGATTCCGCTTTGTAATCGTACATACGACTGACTCATGGCGACTCAGGTAGTTAGTATATAAAGCCTGACCTCTAGTCAGTAGGTTAAGTTCGATTCCTAGTTAGCTCCCCCACTCTTTAGTTGAATTCATATTCCTTATCAGCCCCTCCAATGCAAGAAGTAAAACTTCGACTACCAAATCATAACAAGAATCGAACTTCCTTCTTGCGCACCAAACCACTTCCACTCTGGATCCTGCCAAAGACTTAACAAGGTCAATCTTCTCATCTGCAGATTCAGATACTCCCTTTCAACCCATAGTATTCCAAACCCCTGCACAATCCATCATCCCCCTTTCCCCCTCATCATCATCGCTAACATCAATGTCTCAAACATCTCAACAAGAGTACGAAGCCGATCAAACCGTTCCCACACCTGGACCCAGCAACATCCCCCCTACCATCCAAGAAGAAGAAGAAGATGTCGTCCCATTCAACATGGAACAAGAGCTCAGAGACCTAAGAGCACAAATCGACCAGTTCCATGGCTGGTACTACAACGAAGTTGACGTCAACGACGAACTCTGAAAGGAACTGAAAACTCTCAGAGAAAGTCGACAAGAAGAATCTGAACCAGCCACCCCTCCCCCACGACGACGATCTGTACTTCAGGGACCTGGACTTTCCCCCTCGAATCCTTTCATTTATCCTCCAAGAAGAACCCAATCCGTCCAACCTCCTTTCCAACCAACCTTTCCCACTCAACTACCCACCCAGACAACTGCTCCCCCCACACTTCCAGCCCCCACCAAAATCAAAATTGCCAATCCAACCGAATACGATGGAACTTCTGAGAAGCTTGAAGACTTCATTCACCAATGTCAACTCAATTTTGTGGTCAAGGACTACAACGACAAACAGAAGATCATCTACATGCTCTCTTATCTCAGTGACGGCAATCCACGGGCTTGGGGACGACTGTTCACAGAAGGAGTTGATAGAACGAGAAATTACATATGGGACTACGCAACGTTTTTGGACAATTTTCAGGAAGCTTTCAGAAGGATTAACCCAGCGGCGAAGGCGCGGATCGAGCTAGAGAAAGTGAAGATGACAGGAACGATTGAAGACTACAACCTTCGGTTCATGCAACACGCAGCAAGAACTGAGTACAACAAGGCCGCCTTACTTCGGTTTTACAAAGCTGGACTCCCCCAGCCAATCCGAACGCGGATTTATTCGATGGACAATATGCCGTCGACCTTGCTGGACTGGACGATGAAAGCGGCCCAGTTTGAGGAACAGTACCAGGAGCAACGAGCCGAACAAGCCTTGTGGTCAAGTCGAGATCAGAAAGGAAAGAAGTCCGAAGCCAAATTGAATCCCCGAGGAAACCCTTCCCGCTCCACCACCACCACTTCATCCCCGATCAAACAAGAATCGAGAGAAGCCTCTCTTAAGACAGTGAAACAAGACAACTCCTCCATCACCTGCTACAACTGTGGCAAAAAAGGACACTATGCCAACAAATGTCGAAGCCTGCGTGCTGAAGACGTTCCAGCATGTCAAGAGACCTCAACTTCTACTCGAGGAAAAGGAGGAAATCGCGGTCGAGGCAAAGGACGAAATGTCCGAATGATCAATCAGGTCGATACAGAAGAATCGGAAGCGCAGATAGAGGAAGTACCAGAGGACGACGAAAAAGAGAAAAGGACGGCAAAGGACGACTTGAAGGATATGGGGATCGCGAACTGGGACAAGGAGAGACAGGCTGCGCTAGCTCAAGCATTAAAAGAGCAAAAGGATTTTTAGTCCAGCCAAGTGCTAAAAGCCCGAGCACTTTGGCTGTGTCCCATGTATGTGTACCACCATCTATGAAAAGTTTTCATTTTCTTGGCACACTTGAACAGGGCAAAGGTGCTCTCGAATTCTATCTTTGGATCACGAGTGCCGACAATCTTCGACGAGTGGCTATCATAGCACTCATTGACTCTGGCGCCTCAGGGAATTTTATTGACGAAGCATTCATTCGTCAAATGGAGATATCGACCTATCCGTTGGATGAGGTTGTACCGGTACGAAACGCTGATGGTTCCGAGAACCGAGGAGGTCCCATCACACACGACACAGACCTGTTTATTGAGGCACCAGATCTATCTTTTCAAGAACGAATACGGTTGGAGGTCACCAACTTAGGAAGAAAACAACAGGTCATCCTCGGCTTCCCATGGCTCTTGCGACACAACCCCACCATCAATTGGACAAAAGGCACCTTAACCTTCGCGTCTGGTAACACGCTGTTCAGTAGTATGCGAGTTGGAGTGTTGCCCCCACAGGAAGAACTCTGCGTCTTTGATTTGAGTCTGAAACATGACTCCTTTATCCGCTTGGTTGGAGTTGACCACTCCCGACCAGTTTCCATTGAGGAGGACATCAAATCCTTTATTCCCAGTCGTTACCACAATTTCTGGCGTGTTTTCCATACCGCAGAATTCGACAAACTTCCTCCTCGATGTCCCTTTGATCATGCGATCAACCTCTACCTGAACACCAAATTTCAAGTCGGAAAACTCTATCCCCTTTCCCCCTACGAACAGGTGGAACTTAATAAGTTTATTGACGAAAATCTCAGAACAGGTTGGATACGTCCATCGAAATCGCCACAAGCTGCTCCTTTCTTCTTTGCGAAAAAGGCTGAAGAGATCAACACCAAAGGTCTCAGTGCTGGCCTACGTCCCATCCAGGACTATCGCTATATCAACTCAAAGACCATTCCTGATCGTTACCCCCTTCCCCTCTTGTCAGAAATCCTCCAAGTACCGAAGCTTGCCACTGCTTCACTCTTCACCGTTATCGATATTCGATGGGGATTTAACAACATACGACTCAAGGAAGGCGACGAATGGAAAGCAGCTTTTATCACCAATCGAGGACTCTTTGAGCCGACCATTATGTTCTTTGGACTACGAAATTCCCCAGCATCTTTTCAACGAATGATAGACGTTCTCTTCAAACCCATCTTGGACTCTGGCTGTGTCCACATTTACATTGACGACATTCTCATCATGAGCGACACCCCTGAAGAAATTCGCCACTGGACCGACGAAACACTCAAGCTCATGGAGAAAAACCAATTATCCGCCAAACCCGTCAAATGTCAAATGGAGAAGACCTCTGTTACCTATCTTGGTACAATCATCAGCAAGGGTCAACTCGCTATCAATCCAAAAAAGGTAGATGCCATCATTAATTGGCCGACACCCCAAAAATTGCGAGATCTCCAATCCTTCCTTGGCACTACCAACTTTTGGCGCCGTTATATCAAAAGCTTCTCCTCAGTCGTTCGTCCCCTCTGTGGCCTTTTACGAAAAGACCAACCTTGGGATTGGTCTCCTCTGTGTCAGAAAGCCTTTGAACAACTCGAACATCTTGTCACTACAGCCCCTGTCCTTCTTACCCCGCGACCAGACCTTCCTTACCTCTTGGAGACCGATGCCTCTGATTTCGGTATTGGCGCGGTCTTATCTCAAAAACACGACAATGGTTGGCACCCTGTTGGCTTTTGCTCAAAATCCTTACTCCCTGCCGAGTACAACTATCCTACCCATGATCTGGAAATGCTTGCAATCATCACTTCCCTCAAGTATTGGCGCTATCTTTTAGAGGGCGCAAGGGATACTGTATTGATAAAAACGGACAATTTAGCACTCAAATATTTCATGCAGAACAGATCCCTCTCCAGATGACAAGCACGTTGGATGGAATTCTTAGGCAGATTCGACTTCAAAATCGAGTATTCCCCTGGAGTCAAGAACAAAGCAGATAGACTCTCTCGCCGACCCGATCACCGTCATATAGAGAAAGAAGAATTAGAAGGCCAAGCCCTCCTCCCTCCCGAACGTTTTATCAATGCTATCATTTCCATGTCCGAACCCTCTTTCATATCAAGACTTCGCTTCCCCGACTTCAATCAAATCCCAGAGGACATTCGCATCAAACTATCCGATCCCTCTTCTGGCTACTCCTTCACTGACAGAATTGTGAGAGATGCAGGAGATCGTATTGTCATGCCAGCGGACGTATCGCTACGCACAGAGATAATTCGATTGACCCACTCCCTACCCCATGGAGGCCATCCCGGAATTGAGAAGACACGTGAGCTTGTGTTGCAGAACTACACCTGGAGTAGTGCTGCCCCTGACATCCGTGTATTTGTATCATCCTGTCCGACCTGCCAACAAGTCAAGCTTTATCCTTCAAAGCCTGCAGGTCTCCTGGAACCCATTCCCCCTTCGTCTCGACCTTGGGAAGAAATCACCGCTGATCTAATTGTGGAACTCCCCCAATCATCTGGCTACAATGCTGTCTTAGTCGTTGTCGATCGCTTTACCAAACGCGCTCACTTCATCCCGACGACTTCAAATATTTCTGCAGAAGGAGTTGCAAAACTCTTCAGGGACAATGTATGGAAACACCACGGCTGGCCAAAGAAGATCATAACCGATCGAGGAACTCAATTCGCTTCCAAATTCGCGAAAGCTCTCAACGCTCATTTGGGAATCATCTCTGGTCTATCCACCACTTATCATCCCCAAACTGATGGTCAAACGGAACGCACCAATCAAGAACTTGAACAATACCTTCGTTTATATACAAACTTTATGCAAGATGATTGGTCCAACTGGCTATCCCCAGCTGAATTCGCGTATAACAACCGACAACACTCCTCAACGAAACACACTCCCTTTTACCTTGATACTGGCCAACATCCCTTCGTGCCATCTATTCCCGCGACCCCTACTCCCAACCCCGCAGCAGATGCCTTTCACGATCATCTCACAGAAGCCCGTGAAGAAGCCACAAAAGCTCTGGAAACAACGGCCGAAACCATGAAACACTTCGCAGATCGCAAACGGAAAGATACCGAACTCCAAATAGGTCAATTTGTTTATCTTGATACCCGTAACTTAAAAACAGGTCGTCCAACCCTCAAACTTGATGTCCGACGCACTGGACTATTCAAAGTTCTAGAAAGAATCGGAAAAGTCTCTTATCGCCTGGCCCTTCCGTTATCATGGAAAATACACGACATCTTTCACGTTTCACTCCTGAGACCCGCTAACATTAACTCCGATCTCCATCCAGAAGAAGTAGACGATAATCTCCGCCCACCTCCAGATGTTATTCAAGAGAAAGAAGAATATGAGGTCGAACAAATTCTCCAACACCATGGGTCTACCCGGCGTCGTACGTATTTGGTCAAATGGGTTGGCTATCCCATTGAAGAAGCAACTTGGGAGCCGAAGAAGAACCTCCATGTGAAAGAACGAATTCTAGAATACGAACAATCAATTCAAATGGCAACCTAATCATTCTTTCACGGTATCAACTCCCCTCGTTTATATTTTTCACCTTTGTCACCTTTTCCAAACTCTGACTCATCCTTATAATCTCTTTCATCTCCATCTTTTACTCTCAAAAATTGACATCGCTATGCCCGCAGAATGCTCACACCAAACTGCTCGCAAGTCTACTGGTGGTCGTCCACCCTGTGCTCCTCATATGTCCACTGGAGGACAACCCCCTCATCGCGCTCTCCCTCCGCTCACTTCCACCTCCTCCGCCTATGGTGAAGCTGAGCTCGCCGGACAACTCTGGCAGCATAACCGACGCGCACATAATCGGGACCTTCCCATATGGCCAGAGGAAATCGTCGCACCACCCATCCCACCTGAGCAAATCATCGAGTCGTTGCAGAAGGACATCGAATACTACAAGAATGAAATCGCAAGATTAAATGAAGAGTTGTATAATCAAGGAATGAGCTTGGACAGAAAGAGAAGAGCGAGTGAATATTGGCGAGAACAGGCCAAGCACTGGGAGGCAAAATACGAGGAAGTCGCAAAGGTACTTCCCCATCTCAATTCCCCCGCTCCCCCTGTTTTCCCAGGTCCGCTCATCGTTCCCCCCAGTTTGTCGTCAAACCCCATCACCATCCCCGACGACGATGATACTTCCCTGGCCGACATTATTTCCCTGTCAACTGCCGTCTCCAACAAGGACTTATCCTAGTCCTTCCCCTCCTCCACACCCATCAACACTCTCGAAGCCGCCTCGAATTTCGGGATGAAATTCCTTTTAGTGTGGGTGTATGTCACGAACACTTTTTTCTTTTTCTTTTTAGTCATACTTGATTAGTCTCCATCCCGTTCATCCTTCCGCTTTACCGCTTTATATATAGAGACTGACCACATGTACCTTCCTTCCGACTCTTCACAAGTCACATTCCGTTTCTGTTATTCTTTTTGTGACTCTTCACTAGTCACATTCTGGATTCCGCTTTGTAATCGTACATACGACTGACTCATGGCGACTCAGGTAGTTAGTATATAAAGCCTGACCTCTAGTCAGTAGGTTAAGTTCGATTCCTAGTTAGCTCCCCCACTCTTTAGTTGAATTCATATTCCTTATCAGCCCCTCCAACGCGAGAAGTAAAACTTCGACTACCAAATCATAACAATCCCGGAGATTTTCTTTGGCCTCAGGAAAGGGCTCTCCTTCACGATTTCATGAGAAAGCAAGATCTCGCCTTCACCTGGAACGACTCTGAACGAGGACGCTTCAGATCTGACTTTTTCCCTCCCGTCAACCATCCGGTCGTACCACATACGCCTTGGGTGCAGAAGAATATTCCAATTCCCCCAGGGATCTACCACAAAGTATGCAAAGTTATCCAGCAAAAAATTGACGCTGGTGTCTACGAACCCTCGAACTCCTCCTACCGATCGCGATGGTTCACCATTCTAAAGAAAGGAGGGAAAGAACTTAGAATCGTTCACAGTCTCAAACCACTCAATCAAGTCACGATTCAACATTCGGGAGTCATGCCAATCCCTGAACACTTGGCCGAACAGTTCGGCAGTCAATCCTGTGGCGCTATGTTCGATCTTTACGTTGGATATGACGAACGAGTGATCGCACCTTCATCTCGCGATCTAACCATGTTCCAAACACCCTATGGGGCTCATCGACTAGTTACCCTACCCATGGGATGGACGAATTCCGTGCCCGTTTTTCATGATGACGTCACCTATATCCTCCAACCGGAGATCCCTGAGTTCACAATCCCCTATATCGACAATATCCCTGTGAAGGGTCCCGCGACTCAATATCTATTACCTGATGGATCCTATGAAACAATTCCTGAGAACGATGGAATTCGACGATTCATATGGGAACACTTTGGGAATCTCAATCGAATAGTCCAGTGAATGAAATATTGTGGTGGAACGATGTCAGGCTATAAATCGTTCTTGTGCACAGAAGAAACCACCATTCTCAGACACCGATGTACTCACTTAGGATGACTACCGGACAAATCGTGTGTCTCAGCAATCCGAAACTGGGGTCCTTGTAAAGACCTCTCCGAAGTTCGAGCCTTCCTTGGCATGATCAGCGTCATTTGAATATTCATTCGCAACTTCGCGCATCAAGCACACCACCTAGTCAAGCTCACTAGGAAGGATATGCCTTTCGAATTCGGTCCTGATCAACTGGCCGCTCAAGAGGACCTAAAACAAGCTCTTCTAGAATCGCCCGCTCTACGAGTCCTCAATTATACTTCTGATGCTCCAGTCATACTCACCATTGACACCTCATATATCGCTGTTGGCTTTCATCTCTGCCAATGCGATCCCGACGACCCCAAGAAACAGTACTATAATCGATTCAGTTTGATCACATTGAACGATCAAGAAAGAAGGTTCTCTCAGCCGAAACTCGAAATCTACAGTCTCTATCAAGCCTTGCAATTGCTCCAACTCTACCTCATTGGTGTTCGGAACCTCATTATAGAAGTCGATGCCCACTATATCAAGGGAATGCTAGCGAACCCAGACATTGCACCTCAAGCCAGTATTAACAGATGGATCATAGCGATCCTCACATTCCATTTTACTTTAGTACACGTTGCTGGTTCGAACCATGGTCCCGACGGTCTCTCTTGATGTCCCCGACAGTCTGATGACCAAGACGATGAAGAACCGATTGATAAAGACTTTGACGATTGGATTGATCGCGTCCACGGACTAATGCACCATATCAACAATTCACCCATGCCCTGAACAAAACCCCTCCGAATGCCCACCTCAGTTTACTCGCAGAGTAAACATTTCAGTGAGGAGGAGGAGGATCCTATCCACCAACGTACCGATTCATACAACATTGTTCCACGATCGGAAGCAGCTCAGCAAGACAATCGACAACTTATCCTCATTTGCAAATGGCTCTCAGATCTTGAACGACCGCGCAACATGTCCGACAGTGACTACGTGAGTTTTATATGATACTGCGAAGAGTTCTTTATTGACAACCACCGACTATGGCGAAAGGATAGACAAGGAGCTCATAAATTAGTCATCAATCCGGATCGCCGATTAGCGATCATGATGGAACTTCACGATCGAACAGGTCACAAGGCTATCTTCGCTACCTGATCAATTGTTTCTAAATACTTCTGGTGGCCTCATATGGCCCCTGACATAGTCTGGTTCGTTCGGACGTGTCATACCTGTCAGGTTCGCCAAACCACGCAAGCCCTCATTCCTCCGACCGTCTCCACGCCAGCTCCCCTATTTGCCAAAATCTACGTCGACACTATGCATATGCCCCGATCCAGCCCATTTCGATATATAGTCCAAGGGCGATACTCCCTCACCCACTATCCCAAATTTCGAATGCTTCATTTGGAAACAGCAAAATCAATTGGCGAGTGGATCTTTGAAGATATAATCTGTCGATGGGGCTCTCTTTGAGAAATCGTCATGGACAATGGAATAGCTTTCTTAGGAGCCATTGATCACCTCGCCAAACACTATCGGATCAACCACATTCGCATTAGCAGATACAACTCTCGCGCGAATGGAATAGTCGAATGATCTCACTTCGACATACAACAATCGCTATTCAAAGCCGTCGATGGCGATCAGAAGCAATGGTCGATTGGAGCCTACTCTGTATTCTGGGCTGAGCGTGTCACTACCCGAAAGCAATTGGGATGCTCACCCTACTTCACCATCACTGGATCTCAGCCATTGCTTCCTCTAGATATTTCTGAAGTGACATATCTCCTTCCTGCTCCAGATTCGGTTCTGTCGACGACTGACCTAATTTCGCAATGCGCGATCGCCCTACAAAAATGAGATGCCGACTTAGAACAACTTCGATTGAAGGTTCTCACTGCTTGCCTACGATCCGCCATTTGATTCAAGAAGAAACATGAGAAGACCATTCGCGACTACGACTTCAAGACTGGGGATCTCATACTCATTCGGAACACGAAAATCGAGAAGTCTCTCAATTGGAAGATGTGTCCTCGATACCTAGGACCCCTGGTCGTGATATCTCGAAACCTAGGGAAAGCTTATATCGTCGCAGAGCTCAACGGATCTGTCTTACATCGCCCAATCGCTGCATTTAGAGTCATCCTATACTTCGCTTGAAGATCGATTGCAATTCCTGAACAATTCCTTGATATATCGACTTCACGACTTAGAGAGATGGAACATTTGCTAGCTAGCGAACCACTCGATAGCATTGCGATCGAGGACTTGTAACCTGCCGTAACACACCTCTATGCAATATTTTCTTTTTTTTCATTTCAAGTCCTTTCATTTTTTTTCAAGAGACAGAAATACAATTCTTAAAAGAGGAGAAGACTAAAGGCTACAAATTATACAAGACAAACAAGCCTACAAATTCTCACAGACCATTTCCTCCTCTTTCTCTTCTAAACCCCTTAGAATCTCTTCTAGAACAATGATTCGTGCTTTTACGCATGATTTCTCCTCCGCGATCGCTGCCAAAACCTCCCGCGATTTCTCTTCATCAGCTGCCTTTGCCTTCACCTTCCCTTTCCAACCTGCAATCGGCCACACCGTTTCCTTCAAACTCTCGCCCATCGTCTCCTCCTCGAGAGGTGGGGTCTCGTCGATGTAGACTACTGGACCTATGGAAAAGAATTAGTTAGAAAGAATAAAGAAAACAATAGAAAAAGAAAAAACTCACGAGAGATAGCCCTCACCGATTTCCGAACCCCCTTTTTTGACTCTTCCGCCATCGCCGACTTGGTCACACCCTTCGATTCCGCCTTGGGCCGCGGTTTATACTTCTTCCCCAGCTGATTCTCCCCCTTCCAATAACACCTGCGCTTATCCATTATGCACTTGACGCACAACGGATTGGCAGGGCCGATTTTGCATTCTGCGCTGACCTTTTCACAGAAATCACACTACGAAATAAAAGGGTCCATTAGTAAAAACAAAAATAAGAGAAAAGAAGGAGACTCACTTTGCCCTCGACTGGGCGCAGAGTCTCCTCCATCGCCTTTCGCTTGCGGTACTCCCGCATTGTGATCGCAGGGAGCAACCGTCCCTTCGCCACCATCCTCTCCCGATAGGCCGCCTTCGACCTCTCCACCTTGTCTTCTGCAGTCAGCGATTGCGCTGCTGCCGCCAACTCTTCTTCGCTGTCCTGGGGCTCATGCCTGTCCTCCGTCGTCTCCGTCGTCGCCCCCGTCGTGTCTGGCGTATCTGCTGACACCTCCGCCACCTTCGTTCCACTCTCGCCCACCACCTTTTCCGTCTCTCGATGGAACTCCTCCTCGTCGATCTTCCCGTCTATAAGCGACTGGAGGAGCCTCTCGTAGGCTTCCTCCACCCACTTCTGGCCCTCCGCATCTCATTCCTCCCATTCCCATTCCTCCCGTAACTCTCGCTCCCGCTTCTCGTGCACCTCCCGTCCTACCCTCTCAACCCGCTCATGCTCCTCTTGCTTCTCTCATTCTTCGTGCTCCACTCACTCTCGTTCCTCTCGCTCCACCTGCTCAACCCTCTCTCGTTCCTCCCATACAGACACCTCCGCCCTCTCCGTTGCCTCATGTTCTTCTTCCTCCCTTCGCTCTCACTCGACCTTCTCTGCCTCTGCCTTCTCCTTGACCTCCCGATGCACCACCTCTGCCAGTCTTGGCATCAGCATCTCCCCCACCGAATCTAACCACTCTTGCTCTTCGAAAGTGTTGAAAGTCTCGCGGGCCTCCTTTTGCCACATGACGACTTCGTCATCTGTCAAGGTTTCTTTAAGGGCCTTCACAACCTGATTATATGCGATCTAAAAAGATGGATTAGTGAAGAAAAACAATTAAAAACATGAGACTTACTAGCAGCTTGCAGAATTGCTGCCCCCAGATCTTGTAATCTTTGGGTTCGGCAACCCCATCTGGTCGCTTATCTTCTCTTTCGCAATGTTAATGATGTTCTTCGACATTTTTGAATGATTTGATGCGGTTTTCTTGACAATGTGGTGCGCGATTTAAAGACGGTCATGTCTGAAGAGGAATGTGACACACTGGTCACACTTATAAATGCGCCTCGGCAACTAATGGCAAATCACGTGATTGACTGAGGACAGTCAACATTTCAGTGAGGAGGAGATGATACGACCCCTCCGTCCCCTGAGCACCGTATATTCAACTATACGAATACTAGACACCTACCAAGTCCTTCAAACACGAACTTGAACCCTCCGAATGCTCCCGATAGCTCCCAAACATCCCGAACGAGTTCGAGATTCATCGAACTCTCTGAACGCGATTGAAGCTTTCCGAACGCAAATGAAAGTTTGTATATCAAAGGGAAGACACTATTCAAAGGCATCTGTTCTCTTCTATTTCTCCCTTTTCATTCGATTCCTTCATTCCCATTCACTACTTTCCCCTTAGATCATTAGAGAGGCTCCCCTTTTATCATATACACTCAAAGGGATCCTTGTACTAGAAGATATATATACTGTATGTTGTAGCTAGTAATAAAACAAGTTAGATATTCACTTCTCTCTCGCCCTCGAGTCTAGATCTTCTAAAGACTTCCTCTCGATTTCCTCTTTCGACTTTCTGATCCTTCCGATTCCCTGATCGATCACATTCATGAATGATCGAAGACTCCCTTTCCACGATTATCAATCATAGGCTGTGTCGAGACTCTTTATAGTCATCCTCGCACCTTGTTCTGTGTTTGGTTCTCATACACAAAGCAGACGTATCACTGGTCAACTCAAGAAAGTAAACCTCCAGGGCCTCTATATTGTAACTGATCTAATGTAGCTTGTGGACTATCAGAAGTCTGACTTGGGCCTGCTACAGGAGGCTGGAATGGATCATTATAAGAAGGTGTTTGCCCTTGGAAGGGGGATAAATGGACAGCACACTGTCCAAAGTGTGGCTGATCCAAAGGGGCATTTAACTGCTGATGATGATCAAAGACACATTGTCGACGTATTGATGGAGATGTCATTTGTAGCTGTTGAATCCTCTGTTGCTCTCTTTCACTCTGACGATCTCGTTCAGGTATCTGCAGTGGTTCTGCTCTAGTATTATGTGAGAGCCTACAAAGATGGTATTGTTAATAACACAGTTAAAACTGCATTGCAAAAACAGTAGAACTCATGGAAAGTTCCAATTCATATATTCAATACCATGTTCATCCACCTCATATAGAGGTTGTGGGTTAGTTTCAGGATTCCTAAAAGCCCAGTTAATATAACAGCATCCATTGTCAACAAAAAGCTGCTCACATTTTATAGCAGTTTCTAACACTCAAAAGTGTGGGGGTGATATATTTTAACCAATCAAGTGTTGCTCAATGTGTGTAACCAGCTAGTATCACCCTCTCCCCACATAGAAGGAATTTGGCTCTGTTTGGTGGCTATGTGACCATTTGTGTAAAAGGCATGAAGATCACTGTCCACTATATCACATCATTACAGAACTGAATCAAGATCAATCAAAAAGACTGGCAAAAGCTATGACAGCATCCATAAATGGAATTTAGTGTAAATATAGTACATCGCATGGCAAAATGTGGCCTCCCACGTGGGCTAAGCGGCTCACTGTCACGTTATATTATAGATTATAGATTCAAGATAGTAGTTGGGAGGTAGGGATGATGTGTTACGATTGCGTTTCATGGCCTGCTTGTCATAGACTGGTTACCTGGTCCACAGATAGACTCTATTTGGTCATGTTGTTGTCACCTTTCTTATCTCATTCCTTTGCCTGAGTTTATCATTTCATGTAACCTAGATTTGATGATAGCTTAGACAGCTCCACTTAGCCACTTAGTTGTTACTATTTAGTGTCCCTCTTAGTCATTAGGGTACAGGGTACACCATCATGTTATAAGAGTAGTCGGATGGGTAAGGTCAGCCCATCCTCAGTTATCTACTTGATATTTGGGGTATCAGTCATCCATTGCGAGTCTAACATGATGTCTATATTCTATATAGAATGGTGATTGTAAAGTAGCACAGTATTGTTAATTGTTGTAAGTGAATTCAGCAGAAGCAAGCCATTCTGTAACAGATATTACTGTACAGTGTGTACATTAGGGATGTAGTCCTTATGTATTGGTGTTTGTACTAGAGAGCAGTATATAGGCAGTATTTACCCTTATTTAGGTAGTTCTTTTTATATCTTGCCCCACTCATACTAGGTTTACACATATCCAATAGATATTGGTTGTATCCAGCTGGCTGTGAGCACTGTAAGATTAAGAACTCTTACATATTCTGACCAATTGTCCTGCATAAAGTTGGTATAGAAACACAAGTAGACTTTGAATTCTTGATTGGTGCATTCTGTTTGACTATCTGTCTAGGGATAATAGGTAGTAGAGAGGCTGGAGATGATTCCTAATAATTCATATAGGGCTTCTATGATTTTCAATGCAAATTAGACTCCATAATTGGAGATGACTTTTTAGGGCTATCTATGATATTTCCAGATGTGACTTCAAAAGAGTTTTGCAGTACCTTCTGATAAGAGATTGCAAGTTGTTGGGATGAAATAAGCTTGTTTAGTGAAGTAATCAACAATAACTATCACAGTATTATATCCTTGTGATTTGGGTAATTTAATAATGAGATTAATAGTTATCTCCTTCCATGGTTCAGTAGAGGGAGGTATTGGTTGGAGCAGTCCTAATGCCTTGGAAGGGAAGTTTTTATTTTGTTTACAAGCTGGGCAGGATTGAACATAGTTGGTAATGTCTTGTGGGGCACTATCCTAAGTAAAGTTATGAAGAATGAGTTCCTTCATCTTCTCAATACTAGGATAACCAGTGTAGGGGTAGGCATGGGACAGTTATATAATGTCTGTGCACAAAAATACTTCCTCTGGCACTACTATTTGACCTTCAACATCATGTGCAAGCCTATCTGCCTGGGTCCAAGCAAGAGAGGCATTCTCAAATTTATCTTGGATCTTCTGTGGAAGTGGGATTTTGAAGTGTAATCTAGAAAGAAAATTAGGGTTTAACAATTTGATAATTGTTATAAACTGGTTATTCAGAACGCGTTTTACTTTGGGTGTTCTGTCCCAAGGGATAAAGGTATGGTTCCAAGTCCTTGTTATTGGGTAGCTAATGAGGAATCAGATTTAAAGTCTGATACATACAAAAGGTCCCCTTTATATACTGACTACTTATTGATGTGAGTCAGTGTAACATAACATAAGGTAGAGATAAGGGTGAGTCATCACGATCAATGATAAATCCTAGGGAGGTGAAACATAGACAGAAATGAAGTGAGTCTATATATGGGTAAAGTCTTGGGATAAGGTAATGGGGAATCCTGAGGAAAGGTTATAGGGAATCCCAAGATAAGATAAGGGTTTACATGAGATAAGGAGAGAGAAAGATGAAAAATTATGACTGTGACATACACCTCAGCTTCAAAGGAAATCTATCCCAAATTTCAAACCTGGGTGATGTTAGTCATTTCAATCTCTGAGGCCTGAGTCTGGATCTCCTCAGTAGCGGGGGCCTTGATGGCCACTGAGAGGGAAGCAATGGGATTGGCTTCCGAAGTTGCTTTGGCTAGGGAGGGGGCTCTGACTGTTACAATGTCATCATTGTTGTCGTCTGGGTACTCTAAATCAAGGTCAATGGGGTACTTGACCGATTTTCTGTATTCAATCAACATCTCCCTTGTTGCGAGATCTTGATGAGTCAGGCCTTTGGTGGATGACCTGGCCAAGGCTTCGGACTCTCAGAAGTCCTCTCTTGTGAGCTGTTCAGCTTGACAGCAATCTTCCAAAAACTTGATGATGTGGGCGTGGGTGGTGACATTGTAGCAATCTACCCACATTCGCTTCTTTTGTCATTGGAGCTCCCAAAGTTTGAGCTCACTATTGTCCCAATGATCCTTCCAAAATTGAATACTGTTCTATAACAACTTGTTCTCAGCCTGCAAGGCATCACATTCTTGATGAAGCTCTCAGTTCTACTGGCTGACGCTGTCGCTGTAGACTGTGAGATGGGAGATGGTAACAGTGGGGTCTTCAGGGGGAGGGGTTCGAACATCTTTAAAGAAATCTTCTGTATGGGCATGGGCATGTCAATGTAGTTGTTAAACAGAGGAAACAGTGGTAGAGGGACCAGGGGTAGGAGATTGGAGGTGGGATGGGGAGATTCATCTGGCATGTCAGATGGCAATTTAAGGGGAAGGAGATCGAGTGGCGGGCATAATAAAATTGTTGTGAAGGAAAGTGGAGACATTCCATAGTTTATAAAGAATGTTTCTAAAAATAGAGGTCAATTCTTGGCAGATGGTATGATGACAAATGAATGAATAGAATCAAGTCACTGTTTGAATTAAGTCTTCATATATCTTCACAATTTCCTTGGCGTGTTGTAAAATGTTTGATCAATCTTCCCAAGTGGCTTCTTTGATCAGATAGCCTTTCCATTTGACCAAGTATTTTTGTCATCATTTAGCTCCGGAATATTGCAATATGGATTCAACCTCATATTCTTCTTCATTTTTGATCAGATCAGGAGGAGTCCATGATGTGTCGATGACATCAGGGTGGAGTGATTTATTTTTGATGTTGGGTCTTAGGAGTGATACATGAAAGACTGGATGGAGTCTCCATATTCCAGGGATGTCAATCAGATAAGCAAGGTCCGATATCTTCTTCAGAACCTTGAATAGTCTAGTCTGTCTATTGTCAAGCTTCTTCAAGGGTCGTGTTGTCTTGATGTTTTTGGTATCCAACCAGATTAAGTCTTCTTCTTTGTAAGAGGGTGAGAGTTTCCATTTGTGATTGGTGTATTTCTTCATCAATTCTGTTGTCTTCAGTAAAGATTGTTTGGCATTTTGCTGTGCACGTGTGAGGCATTCATGAAAGGTGTTGGCTGCTGGCACATTACTCTGATCCGAAATGGTTGTTGGGAGGTGGGGATGGCATCTGTATTCTATATAGAAAGGTGATTGTGAAGTTGCAGAGTGTTGTCAGTTGTTGTAGGCAAATTCAGCAGAAGCAAGCCATTCTGACCAGTCATCCTGCATGAAGTTAGTATAGAAATGCAGATAGACTTCAAGTTCCTGATTGGTACATTCTGTTTGACTATCTGTTTGGGGATGGTATACAGTGGAGAGTATCATGGATGTACTTTTTCTTTTTTTCTTTAGTTATACTTGATTAGTCTCTTAGCCATTTATCCTTCTGCTTTACTGATTTATATATAGAGACTAGTCACATGTACTTCCATTCCAACTCTTCACAAGTCACGTTCCATTTCCCTTATTCTTTTTGTAACCCTTCACCAGTCACATTCTGGATTCCACTTTGTAATCATCCTTATAACTAACTCATGGCAACTCAGGTAGTTAGTATATAAAGCCTGACCTCTAGTCAGTAGATTAAGTTCGATTCCTAGTTAGCTCCCACTCTTTAGTCGAATTCATATTCCTTATCAGCCCCTCCAATGTGAGAAGTAAAACCTTTGACTACTGAATCATAACAAGAATCAAACTTCCTTCTTGCACATAAAATCATTTCCACTCTGGATCCCACTGAAGACTTATCACAGTCAATCTTTTCATCTCCAGATTTAGATACTCCTTTTCAACCCATAGTATTCCAAACCCCTGCACAATCCATCATCCCCCTTTCCCCTTCATCGTCATCTCTGACATCAATGTCTCAACAAGAATATGAAGCTGATCAAACCATTCCCACACCTGGACCTAGTAACATTCCCCCCACCATCCAAGAAGAAGAAGAAGATGTCGTCAAGTTCAACATGGCTCAAGAGCTTAAGAACTTGAGAGCACAGATCGAGCAATTCCAAAGCTGGTATTACAGCAAAGTCAACACCAACAAAAGGCTCCGAGAAGAACTGAAAGCCCTCAAGGATAACTAACAACAAGAAGAATCCAAGCCAGCCACCCCTCCCCCCCCACAACAACAATCTGTACTTCAAGGACCTGGACTTTCCCCTAGGAATCCTTTCGTTTATGCCCCAAGAAGAACCCAATCTGTCCAACCCCCCTTCCAACCAACTTTTCCCACTCAACCTCAACCTCAACCCCAACCACCTATTTAGACAACTGCTCCCCCCATAATTCCAGCCCCTGCTAAAATCAAAATCACCAACCCAACTGAGTATGATGGAACCCCTGAGAAGCTTGAGGACTTTATCTATCAATGTTATCTCAACTTTGCAATCAGGAATTACGATGACAAGCAGAAAGTCATCTATCTGCTCTCTTATCTTGGTGACGGTAACCCACAGGCTTGGGGATGATTGTTCACTGAAATGACCAATGGAATGAGGAACTATGTGTGGAACTATGCAACATTTTTAGATGAATTTCAAGAAGTATTCAGAAGGATCAACCCAGCAGCGAAGGCATGGATCGAGCTAGAAAAAGTGAAGATGATAGGAATGATCGAAGACTACAACCTTCAGTTCATGCAACACACAATGAGAACTGAGTACAATGAGGCTGCCCTACTTCGCTTTTACAAATCCAGACTCCCCCAGCCAATCCAAATGCAGATTTACTCAATGGATAACATGCTGACAACTTTGCTAGACTGGATGGTGAAAGCAGCCCAATTTGAAGAATAGTACCAGGAGCAATGAGCCGAACAAGCCTTATGGTCAAGTTGAGATCAGAAAGGAAGTCCAAAGCCAGATCGAATCCCTGAGGAAACCCTTCCCGCTCCACCACCACCACATTATCCCTGATCAAACAAGAATTGAGAGAAGCCTCTCTCAAGACTGCGAAATGAGACAATTCCTCCATCACCTGTTACAACTGTGGCAAGAAAGGATATTACACCAATAAATGTCGAAGCCCACATGCTGATGACGTTCCAGCACGTCAAGAAGCCTCAGCTTCAACTCGAGGAAAAGGAGGAAATCGCAGTTGGGGCAAAGGATGGAATGTCTGAATAATCAATTGGGTCGACACAGAAGAATCGGAAGTGAGAATTGAGGAAGTACTAGAGGATAATGAGAAAGAGAAAAGAATGGCGAAGGATGACTTGAAAGATATGGGAATCGTGAATTAGAACAAGGAGAGATGGGCTGCACTAGCTTGAGCATTAACAGAGCAAAAGGATTTTTAGTCTGGCCAAGTGCTGAGAGCCTAAGCACTTTGGCTATGTCTGTTAGGTCCGAAGTTTCGGAGTTGAATTTGGAGATCAGAGATGGATAAACGATGGGACTTAGTCGATATTCTGTCTACAGATACAGGGGAAAAAATGCAGTACTTATATATCTGCTAGATAATTATATCTGAGACAGTGACAACAGAGGACATTATAAGAAGGAAACATGTGAAAAGTACGGAGTGTTCGGAGTTGTCAGAGTAATCGGAGTTCATCGGAATTCATTGGAGTTCATCAGAACTGGGATGTAACAGTATCTCCCTCTTAAGGGCAAGCCCTCGAGACCGCATATCAGACTTGACCATATTTGGTAATGACCAAGAAATTGGAGTTTTGGAATGTGGCGGATTTCGGAGAATCATCGGAGTTTGAAATCGGAACATATATAATAAGGTCCAATGGATCACTCTTCTTTA
Organism: Porpolomopsis calyptriformis; assembly: GCA_951640195.1. Lineage (NCBI taxonomy): Eukaryota > Fungi > Basidiomycota > Agaricomycetes > Agaricales > Hygrophoraceae > Porpolomopsis > Porpolomopsis calyptriformis. Next base: position 307,134 of record OX621175.1, read on the forward strand.
TTAACAATGTCCACTCGCAATGAAATCCAAGCTCAACTTGCACAGCTCCAAGTCCTGCTCGAAAATGAAGAACAATGAGAGCGCGAGGAAGCGGAGGAGGCCTGGAGGGCGGAGGAAGAGCGTTGGTTGGCAGAGGAATGACGGGCGGCCAGAAAGGTGGCCAAGGCTGCAAAAAGGGAGGCAGCAAGGAGGGCGAAGGAGGCGGCTCAAATAGTGGAGCCAGCAGAGCAGGTGGAGATGGCGGCGGAGGAAAGATCAGGGCAAGAGGCCTTGATCAGATGGCCGTAAGTATTTCCTTTTTATCCGCTTTATTCCGGAGTTGACTGGAGTTCGTTTAGGAGAGCTCTGTGCGAGCCTTGCATCAAGAAAGGGAGTGTGGAGGGGTGTGTGTGGCCAACCAGACAGGGGAAGGCCCAGAGTTGTACCACCTGCCAACAGGTAAAAGCCAAATGCTGGGTTGGGGAAGAACCAGCAAAAAGGAAACGCGTCTGGAGTACCCCGGAGGAGCTGGAGCATGGAGGAAAAAAGCGACGAGGAAATGCGGAGTCGTCAGAGATGGCAAATTTGAGGGAGGAGTTGCAGGGAGTTTGGGGGGAGATGAGGAAGATGAGAATGGAGATGAAGAGAATGAGGGAGTCCATGGAGAGGACTGAGGAGTTATTAGATGGAGATTACAAGAATAGTGGAGAAAGCGGAGAAAGTTCGGAGGAGTCGGAGATATTGGAGGAGGAGGAAATGCCTATAAGGGATGTAGACATAGTCCCTTTGGAATAGATAATGATTTTTTTGAATCGAAGAAAAGAATAAATAAGAGCGAAAGAAATCAATAGTCAGGTCTGGGTTTCTCTGGATAAGCGGAGTGGAACTCCGAGATGAGTTCCAAAGCATGTCCTAGCTCAGTAGTGAGGATCCATGAGGTTTCTTCGTCGGTACCTTCATAGCCTTCCCGATGAACCAAGTACAATAATTTGCATAAGCGATGCCTATTATCAATCTTCGAGTCTAGGATTTCGGAGATCTCGAACTCCAGTTCTCCGTCTATGATTACCGGAGGAGGCGGAGGTTGTACTCAGTTCAGAATCGTATTTGGTGAGGCTGGTTCCAACTGTGATACATGAAAGACAGGATGGATAGCTTTCATGGAACTAGGCAAACGGAGAGTATAGGAATGGGTTCCAACTTGGGCAATAACCTTGAAAGGACCTAAGTTCTTCTCCGAGAGTTTCTTGGAGGGTCTGGTAGTTCAGAAAAACTTGGCCTTTACGAAGGCTTGAGTTCCTATTTCGAAATCAGGGGCTGGAATGCGCTTTAAGTCAGTGTAGTGCTGATAACGCTTTTGAGCTTTGGAGATGGTATTTCGGAGTTCGGAGTGGAGTTCATCCAAATCAACAGCTAGTTCTCTGGCTCGAATGGAAGTAAGATCACACTCAGGGTGTACTGAAATATTTGGATAATAACCCTTGTTGGCAAAAAAAGGGGATATCCCAGTAGTAGCATTCGGAGCATTGTTATATGCGAATTCCGCAATAGCCAGGAGATGGGACCAGTTATCCTGTTGATAGTTACAATACATCCGTAGGTATTGCTCCAAGGTTTGATTGACTCGTTCAGTTTGTCTGTCACCTTCTGGATGATACCCGGAGGTAAAATGGAGACGCATGTCAAGGACTTTACCCAATGACTGGAAAAAGCGGGAGACGAACTCTGAGCCTCAGTCACAGGTGACATGTGAGGGAACTCCATGTTTGGAGAATACATGGACAAGGAAAAGTTGAGCGAGTTGAGGAGCAGTGATGGTGTCGAAGGTTGGTATGAAAATAGCTTGTTTGGAGAATTGATCAACAATGACAAGAATAGCAGAGAATTCATCGGAGTTAGGGAGTTGCTCGATGAAATCCATGGAGATGGAATTCCAAGGTTTCTCTGGAATTGGGAGTTGCTTGAGCAAACCATAAGGTCAATGGTGAGGGACTTTGGACCTAGCGCACATAGTACAGGAGTTACAGTAGTCCTTTACAAAGGTCCGGAGTTCCGGCCATGTGTATTCTCATTGGATCAATTCAAGCATTTTGTTTTGACCGAAATGACCAGCAATTGGATGATCATGTTTCATACGCAAAATTTGAAGTTGTAAGTCATGATGAAGGAAACCAAAAGTGTCGATAGTCCATCGGAGATCAGAGTTGGCATTGGAGTTGGCCTCGGAGTTGGACTCCACAACCTTCAGATGCTCCATAGCCACTGGATCATCATGAAGTGAATTCTGAATTTTCGAGTGGAGGGAGTCTACATTCATAATGAATGCAGCCTTTAACACTGGATCCAATAAGGATAAAGCTCGTAGGGATGAAGCCAGTTGCTCTGAGGTAAAAACTGGTTGGAGGTTCTGGGGGTTGATACTGGCGTAGTCGCTATCCCCCTCTTTAAGGTTTATATCATACCGGCGTGTTAAGAAGTCTGGTTTTGCTCCGAGTTTTCCAGGGTGAAAATGAATGACGAGATTAAAGCCCAACAAAAATTCAGGCCAATGAGCCTGATGCCATGACAGGAGTTTGGTTGTAGAAAAGTATACCAAATTCTTGTGATCAGTGACAATGTCAACTGGGTCAGAAGAGCCTTCAAGGTAATAATGCCAATTGCGAAAACTATCATGAATGGCTAATAGCTCCTTGTCATGAATATCGTAATTCAACTCCAGTGGAGTTAAAGTCCGAGAGTAGAACGCAATGGGATGTAATGATTCATCATCAGCGTAAGTTGATAAGATGCCTGCTATGGCGTAATCGGAGGCATCTGTTTCTACCACCAGACAGGATCCCAGAGTGAAGTTGACAAGAACAGGAGTGGAAGTGAAGGCCCGTTTCAGAGATTCAAATGCGAATTTGCACTGAGTATCGAAATTCCATGGAACATTCTTCCAGGTCAGTCGCGTAAGCAGAGATACCAATCCCAAGTAGTTATTGATAAAATGCCTATAGAAATTTCCAAAACCTAAGAATAATTGGACATCCTTGATTTTCCATGGTTCTGGCCAATCCAGGATAATTTGAACTTTGGCAGGGTCCATGGTAATTCCACCAGGGGAAAGGATAAATCCAAGGTATTCAATCATATCTTGATGAAAGAAACATTTTTCCAGTTTTCCGAAAAGGCTGTTGAGTTGGAGTCTTTGGAGTACCTTGCAGACATGTCTCCGGTGATCCGCAACGTTATCCGAGTAGATAAGGATATTGTCCAGATATACTACAACGGAGATATCAGAGAGGTCAGAGAAAATCTCATTCATGAAACATTGAAATGTTGATGGGGCATTGCATAGACCTAGGGGCATAACCAAGAATTCGAAAGCACCATACCTGGTATGGAAAGTGGTTTTCCATTCATCCCCTCCCGTGATTCATACATTGAAGTATCCAATTCATAGATCGATTTTGGTGTAAATATGACCTTTGCTGGCACGGTCCAGGAGATCGGAGATGAGTGGAAGTGGGTAACAATCTTTCTTGGTGATTTTATTGATGCCTCGATAGTCCATGCATAATCGTAATGAGCCATCTTTCTTGCGGATGAAAACAATCGGAGCACTGCCCGGAGATCCGGAGGAATGTATCCAACCTTTTCTAAGGTGCTCATCCAAGAATATATGAAGGGCTTCTTGTTCCGCAACAGAAAGAGAATAGATGCATCCTAGTGGAGGTGTCATACCTTCCTCTAGATCAATATGGTGATTGCTATAATGATGAGGAGGAAGACGCTTAGATTTTCCTTCACTCAAAACATCAGCATAGTCATGATATTCTGGAGGAACTTTCGCATAAAACGTAGGGTCCAGAGGAACATTGGAGATGTTGACAGAACATGCTTTCGCAATATCAGCAGTTTGAAGAATGAATGACTGAGATCCTTCTTGCTTGCTAGCATGTACAAATGCGGCTGCCGAAATAATGGACACAGGAGGAAGTGAAGTCAGAGCTGGAGTCAGAGCTGGAGGGTCAAGCGGAGTTGCCTCGGAGGGCTTAAGTGTTGACGACGAAGACGAATACATCGGTTTTGGTGTCCCAAATGAAATACTGCTTGTAACCCAGTCAATCAATGGATTGTAGCGGGTAAGCCAGTTGAATCCAAGAACAGCAGAACAAGATGCATCCAATGGAGTGACCAAAAACTCAATATCTAGAGTTTCTCCAGATGGAAATTGGACAGGGAGGATAACTCCCAAATCAATGGTTCTCCCTTGAGATCCATCAAATAATTGGAGTTGCTTTGGAGGAAGCGGAGATGTTTTGAGCTTGTTTCGATGGACAAAGTCAAAGTCCAAGAAACAATGCGTGGATCCTGAATCGATAAGAGTCAGAATAGATAACGAATCGATAAATAAAGTGATTAAAAAGGAATCAGAGCAAGGAACGGAAGCATTGAGCTTTACAATAGAAGACGCAGGAATGGTTTCAATGCAGTCCACATTCTGCGTCTCATGCAGACTGCCTCCTATTTTTCCGGAGTGGCCGGAGGGGCGCTCGGAATAGCAGTAGGGGATTCCTGAGTGGGTGGTTCGGCGACAGTAGTAGCACATCCAGAAGCCTTCTTTGAAGCAGAGGAACTAGACTTTGGACATTCCTTTACCATATGACCTGGGGATCCACAAAACATATACAAGTTGTTATCCAAACAATGTTTTCATTCAGCTGGAGTAAGCTTCCCATCTTTTCCAAGCTTATCGGAGAGGTCAGGATGCTTCGGAGTTGAGGTAGTCGGAGTGGATTTCATAGGAGTTTTCTTGAAAGTAGAAGGTGTCGCTGGAGTTGAAGGTGGTTTAGGAGCATTCGTCGGAGGTGCCGGAGCATGTCCGGAGTCCTGCTTAAGCTCTCCTTTACGTTCCCAATACCTAGCATCAATCGTTTGAGCTAACTCCTTCATAGCTACCAACGTGGCTGGTTTTCTGACTTGAGACATTTGATCCTTGATTTGATCTGGAAGACCACGGTAAAAGATATGCCACAGTGCTCCAATGTCCCATTGGACTTGAACCGCTAGCCTATTGAAGTGCACAATACATTTGGCGATCCATTGATTATCGAACATCTTCAAGGATTCCAATTCCGCTTTGGCAGTTCCTATTGGATCCAAAGGTCCGAATTGGTCCTGTAACTCGGAGCAGAACTCCAAGAAGTCCGAGAGGAACAACAGAGGGTTAGGAATAGTCTCCAAAAGGTAAGGTTCGAATAAAGATAACGCTATTCCCTTCAGAAAAGACATAGCATAATTGACCTTAGCTTCATTGGAAGTAAACGCAGAAGGCCTATCCTTGAAATTCAATTGAAGTTGAACCAGGAAAGGCCGGAGTTTCATCGGATCAGAGCCGTCGAAAGGATCAGGCTCTCGGACTTTGGATTTTGCGGGTTTGGCTCCAGAAGAAGCTTGAGCGATAGTGGCAATATTTTGAAAAGCCATGATCAATCTCTCTTCAGCTGTCTCCTGTTCCGGAGCTTCTTGAGTTGGCTGGACTTGAGGTGTTTCTTCAACCGAAGTTGATGCTTGACCTTGAGTAGTCCGCGGAGTTATGGGTCGTAACGGATTTTCTCGATCATGAAAAGCAGTAGGAAGCCTTTCAGATATATGCGTAGTCAGAGACACAGGACTTGTTTCGGAGTTGGTTAGAGATAATCGACTTCTAGTTGAAAATCCTGTGAAACGTTCAAGAGTACGTTGTGTCATCATGAATAAAAACCCAAGCTAGAGATAGAATATACTGTTAGGTCCAAAGTTTTGGAGTTGAATTTGGAGATCGGAGATGGATAAATGACGGGACTTAGTCGATATTCTGTCTACAGATACAGGGGAAAAAATGCAGTACTTATATATCTGCTAGATAATTATATCTGAGACATAGTGATGACAGAGGACATCATAAGAAGGAAACATGTGAAAAGTACGGAGTGTTTGGAGTTGTCGGAGTAATTGGAGTTCATCAGAATTCATCAAAGTTCATTGGAACTGGGATGTAACAATGTCCTATGGCAAAGGTGCTCTTGAATTTTATCTTTGGATTACAAGTGCCAACAATCTTTGACAAGTGGCTATTATAGTACTCATTGATTCTGGCACCTTAGGAAGTTTTATTGATGAAGCTTTCATTTGTCAAATAGAGATATTGACCTATCTGTTGGATGAGGTTATACCAGTACGAAACGCTGATGGTTCCAAGAACTGAGAAGGTCCCATCACACATGACACAGACCTGTTTACCGAGGCACTAGATTTATCTTTTCGAGAATGAATACAGTTGGAGGTTACTAACTTAGGAAGAAAACAGCAGGTCATCCTCGGCTTCCCATAGCACTTGTAACACAACCCCACTATCAATTGGATAAAAGGCACCTTAACCTTCGCATCTGGTGACACGCTGTTCAGTAGTATGTGAGTTGGAGTGTTGCCCCCATAGGAAGAACTCTACATCTTTGATTCAAGTCTGAAACATAACTCCTTTATCCAATTGGTCAGAGTTGACCACTCCCAACCAGTTTCCATTGAGGAGGATATCAAATCCTTTATTCCCAGTCATTATCACAATTTCTGGCATGTTTTTCATACTGCAGAATTCAACAAACTCCCTCCTCGATGTCCCTTTGATCATGCAATCAACCTCTACCTGAACACCAAATTCCAAGTCAGAAAACTCTACCCTCTTTCACCCTATAAACAGGTGCAACTCAACAAGTTTATTGACAAAAATCTCCAAACTGGTCAAATACATCCATTGAAATCCCCTCAAGCTGCCCCTTTCTTCTTTGTGAAAAAGGCTGAAGAGATTAATGCCAAAGGTCTCAGTGCTGGTCCACGTCCCATCCAGGACTATCACTATATCAACTCAAGAACCATTCCTGATTGCTACTCCCTTCCCCTTTTGTCGGAAATCCTCCAAGTACCAAAGCTTGCTACTGCTTCCCTCTTCACTGTTATCGATATTTGATGGGGATTTAACAACATATGACTCAAGGAAGGCAATGAATGGAAAGCAGCTTTCATCACCAATTGAGGACTCTTTGAACCGACCATTATGTTCTTTGAACTACGAAATTCCCCAGCATCCTTTCAATGAATGATAGACATTCTTTTTAAATCTATTTTAGACTCTAGCTGTGTTCACATTTATATTAATGACATCCTTATTATGGGCAACACCCCTGAGGAAATTTGCCACTGGACTAATGAAACCCTCAACCTTATAGAGAAGAATCAATTATCTGCCAAACCTGTCAAATGTCAAATGGAGAAGACCTCTGTTACCTATCTTAGTATGATTATCAGCAAAGGTCAACTTGCTATCAACCCAAAGAAAGTGGATGCCATCATCAATTAGCTAACACCCCAAAAACTGCAAGATCTCCAATCTTTTCTTGGCACTACCAACTTTTGGCGCCATTATATCAAAAGTTTCTCCTCAGTTGTTCATCCTCTTTGTGGTCTCTTGCGGAAGGACCAACCTTGGGATTGGTCCCCCTTGTGTCAAAAGGCCTTTGAGCAGCTCAAACACCTTGTCACCACAGCCCCTATCCTTCTCACCCCCCAGCCAGACCTACCTTATCTCCTAGAGACTGATACCTCAGATTTTGGTATTGGTATGGTCTTATCTCAAAAACACGACAATGGTTGGCACCCTGTCAGCTTTTTCTTGAAATCCCTGCTCCCTGCTGAGTACAACTATCCTACCCACAATCTGGAAATGCTTGCAATCATCACTTCCCTCAAGTATTGGTGCTATCTTTTAGAAGGTGCAAGGGATACTGTATTGATAAAAACAGACAATTTAGCGCTCAAGTACTTTATGCAAAACAGGTCCCTCTCCAGACAACAAGTATGATAGATGGAATTCTTAGGCAGATTTGACTTCAAAATTGAGTACTCTCCCAGAGTCAAAAACAAAGCTGATGGACTCTCTCACCAACCTGATCATCGTCGTACAGAAAAAGAAGAATTAGAAGGTCAAACCCTCCTCCCTCCTGAATGTTTCATTAATGCTATCATTTCTATGTCCGAACCCTCCTTCATGTCAAGACTTCACTTCCCCAACTTTAATCAAATCCCAGAGGACATTCGCATCAAATTATCTGATCCCTCTTCCAGCTACTCCTTCACTGATGGAATTGTGAGAGATGCAGGAGAGTATATTGTCATACCAGTAGATGTTGATATGACCCCTTGGTCCCCTGAGCTCTGGAGGACATGTTCCATATATCTACGTGATCCCCCAGACATCTACTACACTGCTACGATGTCCCTGACTATGCGATTTGGCTTCCTGTCCAGCAATTTATCCCCGAATTCTTCGATCCTTCTATTCGCAATTGCAGCTTATATCAAAGGATGCATCTGATAGCCAGACATCCATTGTGTATATTTTAATCGTTTCCATCAACCCTTTCACTGGTGGCTTCATTCAGAAGTCTCATCCCTTTACTATATAGTATATAAAGGGATCTTTGTTTTCACAGATATATTTACTTGTAGATATGTTTGTATTATAGAGAAGGAAGATAGATTCCATCATCCCACATCTAGTCCTCGATGTTTGAGCCTCTTTGACTGCCTCTAGCACTCTAGACAGTGCTCTGATTTTCCAATTTCTTCTATTTCTTCGATTTTCACAATTTCTTTGATAGCTCCTTTCTATTGTGCCTCCCACCATCTCTTGGGGCAGATTCCAGAGCTCAGACAGCTCCTCATCACATCAATGTATTGCTATGCACAGAGATAATTTGATTGACCCACTCCCTACCCTATGGAGGCCATCCCAGAATCGAGAAGACATGTGAGCTTGTGTTGCAGAACTACACCTGGAGTAGTGCTGCCCTTGACATCTGTGTATTTGTATCATCTTGTCTGACCTACCAACAAGTCAAGCTTTACCCCTCAAAGCCTGCAGGTCTCCTAGAACCTATTCCCCCTTCATCTCGACCTTGGGAAGAAATTACCGCTGATCTAATCATGGAACTCCCCCAATCATCTGGCTATGATGCTGTTTTAGTTATTGTCAATTGCTTTACCAAATGCGCTCACTTCATTCCAACGACTTCAAACATCTCAGCAGAAGGAGTCGCAAAACTTTTTAGGGACAACATATGGAAACACCACAGTTGGCCAAAGAAGATCATAACTGATCAAGGAACTTAATTCACTTCCAAATTCATGAAAGCTCTTAATACTCACTTGGGAATCATTTCTGGTTTATCCACCGCTTATCACCCCCAAACTGATGGTCAAACGGAATGCACCAATCAAGAACTCAAATAATACCTTCATTTATATACCAACTTTATGCAAGATGATTGGTCCAATTGGCTATCCCTAGCTGAATTCGTGTACAACAACTGACAACACTCCTCGATGAAACACACTCCCTTCTATCTCGATACTGGTCAACATCCTTTCATCCCATCCATCCCTGCGACTTCTACTTCCAATCCTGCAGCAGACGCCTTCCACAATCATCTCACAGAAGCCCATGAAGAAGCCTCAAAAGCTCTAGAAGCAATGGCTGAAACTATGAAACACTTTGCAGATTACAAATGGAAAGATACCCAACTCCAAATAGGTCAATTCATTTATCTTGATACCTGTAACTTAAAAACAGGTCATCCAACCCTCAAACTCAATGTCCAATGCACTGGACCTTTCAAAATTCTAGAAAGAATCAGAAAAGTCTCTTATCACCTGGCCCTTCCCATTTCTTGGAAAATCCACAATGTCTTTCACGTATCACTCCTGAGACCTGCTAACATTAACTCCAATCTCCATCCAGAAGAAGTGAACAATAACCTCTGCCCACCTCCAGATATCATTCAAGAGAAAGAAGAATACAAGGTTGAACAGATTCTTCAGCATCACGGGTCTACTCAACGTCGCATGTATTTAGTCAAATGGGTCAGCTATCCCATTGAAGAAGCAACCTGGGAGCCAAAGAAGAACCTCCTTCACGCAAAAGAATGAATTCTAGAATACAAACGATCAATTCAAATGGCAACTTAATCACTCTTTCATAGTATCAACTCCCCTCTTTTGAATTCTTCACTTTTATCACCCTTTACAAACTCCGACTGGTCTTTATAAATCCCTCTCATCTCCATCCATTCCCCTCAGAATCAACATTGCCATGCCTGCTGAATGCACTCATCACCAAACTGCTCACAAGTCCACTAGTGGTCGCCCACCTCGTGCCCCTCATATGTCCACTAGAGGACAACCCCCTCATTGCGCTCCCCCTTCACTCACTTCCACCTCATCCACCTATGGTGAAGCTAAGCTTGCAGACAACTCTGGTAACACAACTGTCACGCGCGGAATCAAGCCCTCTCCATGTGGCCAGAAGAGATTGTTGCACCACCCATCCCACCCAAGCAAATTATTGAGTCATTGAAGAAGGATGTCAATTATTACAAGAGCAAGATTGCAAGACTGAATGAGGAACTGTATAACCAGTGGTTGGATTTGGATCAGGAGAAGAGAATGAGCAAGCACTGGAGAGAATAGGCAAAGTACTGGGAGGTGAAACACAAGGAAGTCGCAAAGGTACTTCCCCATCTTGATTCCCCCACTCCCCCTGTTTTCCCAGGTCCACTCATCGTTCCCCCTGGTTCATTGTCGAACCCCATCACCATCCCTGATGACGATGATACTTCTGTGGCCAACATTATTTCCCTGTCGACTACTGTTCCTGACAAGGACTTATCCTAGTCCTTCCCCTCCTCCGCACCCATCAACACTCTCGAATGTCACCTCGAATTTCAGGATGAAATTCCATTTAGTGTGGGTGTATGTCATAGATGTACTTTTTCTTTTTTTCTTTAGTCATACTTGATTAGTCGCTTAGCTGTTCATCCTTCCGCTTTACTAATTTATATATAGAGACTAGTCACATGTACTTCCATTCTGACTCTTCACAAGTTACATTCCATTTCCCTTATTCTTTTTGTGACCCTTTACCAGTCACATTCTGGATTCTGCTTTGTAATTATCCTTATGACTGACTCATGGTAACTCAGGTAGTCAGTATATAAAGCCTGACCTCTAGTCAGTAGATTAAGTTCGATTCCTAGTTAGCTCCCCCACTCTTTAGTTGAATTCATATTCCTTATCAGCCCCTCCAATGCAAGAAGTAAAACATTTGACTACCGAATCATAACAGAGAGACCAGAGATAATTCCTAAGGACTTAATGAGAGCTTCTGTGAATTTCGACACAAATTGCACTCCACAATCGGATATAACCTTTTGAGGCTATCCATGATGTTTCCAGATGTGATTCTAAAAGAGTTTCACAGCACCTTCTGATGAAAGATTGGAAGTTGTCAGAATGAAATGGGCTCATTTAGTGAAATGATCAACAATGACCATTACAGCATCATAGCCTTGTGACTTGGGGAGTTCGACAATAAGATTGATGGTGATCTCTTTCCATAGTTCCATGGAAGGGGGTATGGGTTGGAGTAATCCTAATGGCTTCGAAGGGAAGTTCTTGTTTTGTTGACAAGCTGGACAGGATTGAACATAATTGGTAATGTCTTGTGGGGCACCATCCCAAGTAAAGTTACAAAGGATGAGTTCCTTCATCTTCTCAATGCCAGGATGACTAGTATGGGGGTAGGCATGGGACAGTCATACAATGTCTATGTGCAAAGATACTTCCTCTAGCACCACTATTCGACCTTCAACATTGTGTACAAGCCCATCTGCCCAGGTCCAAGTAAGAGAGGCATCCTCGAGTTTATCTTGGATCTTCTGTGGGAGTGGGATTTTGAAGTGTAACCTAGAAAGAAAATCCAGATTCGACAACTTGATAATCAAATTAATCCATCAGTTGCGCACTATCAGAACTTTATTCTCCACTTCAGCTTCGATGCCGGGCAAGTAATCTGGGCATCTGGACAGGCCATCGGCTTTGTTCCTCCTCCCTGGAATATATTTGATTTTGAACCTAACTCTAGACAGACACTCAGACCAATGAGTTTGGCAATTTGATAAACGAAGATTCTTGGAGAAATATCTCAAAGTCAAACTGTCTGTTCTGATAAGAATATTGTGTTTCACTCCTTCAAGAAGGTGGCACCATTGTTTAAAGGAGTCAATGATCACTAGGAGCTCTAGATCGTGGGTTAGGTAGTTCTTTTCAGTGGGAGAGGTGGATCTTGAGTGATAGCCAATAGGTTTCCAGTGTCCATTGTGAAGCTGGGAGAGTATACCTGCAATCCCTACAATGGAGGCGTCAGTCTCTAGGCAATAAGGGAGATCTCAATCAGGGATGTGGAGGACGGGTGCATTTGTCAAGAGGGATTTGATGTTGTTAAAAGCTTCTTGTCTTCTGGGGGTCCAATCCCACACAGTTTCATTATGCAAGAGTTCGTAGAGAGGGGTAGCGACCTTGGAAAAACCCTTGATGTATCTTCACTAGAAATTCACACTGCCTAAGAAGGATTGGAGTTGTTTCACTGTTTCAAGAATAGGCTAAGACATGATGGCATCAACCTTCTTCAGGTTGGTGGTGATTCGTCCTTTAGATAGGACTACTCTGAGATAGATGACTTCTTCCTTCTCAAACTGGCATTTGACAGGTTTGCATGAGAGTCTATATCTCTTCATGATATCCAGAGTTTTGAAAGTCCAGTATCGCAGTTCCTGTAAATCATCTCCACAGACAAGCATGTCGTCAATATAGATAAAAATGTTTCCAGAATTCAGAACTTCTTTGAACCTTGTGTTGATCATCCATTGAAAGGTGGCTAGGGAGTTTCACAAGCCAAAGAACATTACAGTGGGTTCAAAGGCGCCTGCTTCAGTAATGAACGTGGCTTTCCATTCATCACATTCCTTAATCCTGATGGTATTAAATCCCTATCAGATGTCCATAACTGTAAACAGGGATGCTGTTAAGAGTTTTGGTTATTGGAGTATTTGGTAAAGAAGGGGAAGGGGATAGTGGTTGGGAACCATATGTTCATTGAGGTAGTGATAGTCCTTGATAGGGCATAGGCCAGCACTCTTACCTTTAGCATACACTTCTTCAGGTTTCTTCCTAAAGAAGAATGGAGAGACTTGTTTTGACTTGGAAGTTCATATTCATTCAGTGGATAGGTTTTTATCTATGAACTTGTATAGGTGATCCATTTTGAGGGGAGACATTGTGTATTTCATGCCTCTAGTTGGTTTGAAGGTTTTATCCAGTTCTATAGTGTGGTTGAATTCTGAATGCAGTGGAAGGCGATCAAAGGATTCTTTGGCAAAGACACTAGAATAGTCTTTCCAGTATACCTCCAGTACAAACTTTCACATATCTTCTTCCACTGTGCTAGCTCAGGATTCATCCAACTTCGATACGCGTCAATTCATGGCCAGTGTAACCAATTCCATTCCTAGTGACTCTGCATCGCTATCTATCTATTGATGGAGGATCTCTTTGCTATCTAGAGCCAGTGTTACCTCTTTCCAATTGATGTTGGGGTTGTGCTTTTTGAGCCACAGGAAGCTGAGGATAATATCCATCTTAGATCTGAGATCAGTTACTTCCAATCAGATCTATTCATTGTGTCCTCTAGGAGCCTCTAACCAAATATCAATATTGTTCTTGATGGGTTCTCCTTCGTTTTCAGATCTATCAGCATTCCATATGGGTATTAGGGTTTCCAATTGCATTAAAGTAAAATTGTGGTGAGTAGTGAAAGATTCATCCACAAAATTTCTAGAGGCTCCACTATCACCTAGAGTAGTGGCTGGAACATGTCAACCAGTGTCGGTAGCTTCAATCCAAATATCCAAAATGAGTCTAAGATTACCTTCTTCAAGAGTACCAAGAATTTGAAATAGATTGCATGGTGGTGATACATTCTTGAGTAGATATATCCATAATGGCAGGCAAAATGTTCAGACTCTTCAAAAACCCTGTTCTTTCAGTTCCTTGATGAGCTGAGCTTTTCTCTCCTTTGGCCAGTGATTTATCCCACAGTTGTCCACCACTCGGATAGTTTGCTCCATAGTAGTTGTGGAAACCACCTCATCAATTTGTTCTATCTCAATATTTCATATGTTTCATCCTCATCCTCATCCTCATCCTCATCCTGCATATGGTCTTCCTCATTTTCTAGTAGAGGTACTACTCAATAGGCGCATCAGCGAAGAAGAGGCAAGAGGGGAATTGGGATACTTGTTTGCCCAATGGCCTGGTTCTCCACAACAATAGCAGTTGCCTCATGGAACTCACGATATTGATGATAAGGAAGCTGTCTCCTGTTTGATAGAAGTAGAGGAGGGAGTTTAAGTCACTGGTTGAGCCATAGTCTCCCTGGGAGTGTAGTAGTTACTCTAGGGAGCAGCACGATGCTCAAGTGTGAGTTCAAGACATTGTCAGTTGAAGATGGAAGCTTTTCTCTTCTATGTATTGAGGGTAGTGGGGATGGGATCAAGGGCAAAGATTTTTTCAAGGATCCCTTAGTTAAGGCCATTTCAGTAGAAAACTTTGAGTGCATTATTATTGAATCCAGTTTTGTCTATGATAGCTCCAAATCATACATTATAATTATCCATAGTGGAAGATCCTTGGGTTACCTTTTGAATTTTGACTTGCACTGTCACCTTACCATCAACATCTCCAAAGACATCCTCAAGTTCCTCCATGAAATCTTCATAATCAGCTCCAACCCACTGAGTTCGATTAAATTCTTGGGTCTGCTGTCAGGCCCATGATTGGGTGACACTAATCTTCATGAATGACAGGACATAGGTGATCTTTTGTCTGTCAGACCATTGGCTGTCATCAAGGACTAGATGACAAGCTTGGATGAAGTTTAAGCATTTGGCTGTGGACCCATCATATTTATCGGGTTTTGCAATCTTGATAGGGGGAGGAGCAGGTTGTTGAGGCAGGGGAGGTTGTTGAGGAGGCTGAGGGGGTTGAGGAGGTTGAGGCTACTGTTGTTGTTGTTGAAGCTGAGTGATCAGCTGGGTTTGTTGAGCAATGGTCTGCTCGAGTTGGTGGACAGTAGCCATTAAGGTCATGATATCCATAGTAGGGTTGGCGGGGGCATTGGTGGACATTCCTGACATGTTGGCAGATGTGAAGGGTAATGGAGCTGTTTAAGATGTTGCAGAAGAAAGTTGGGAGTAGAGGGAACTGTATCATCCTGGTGGAGTTGCAGCTCATTGATGGATTGGTTGTGTTGCTGAAGATGAAGATGAAGAAAAGAGTCCTCTTGTTCTTGATTGAGTTTGTGGTCTTAGGGGAGTAGGGGTACAAGCAGTTGGTGTTTCTTCAAGATCAGAAGAAAAGGAAGGTTCTTGATCTCAAATGGCAGCTGAGGAGATTGATCTTGAAAGAGGGTCATTATATTGTTCAGCGTCTGAGTTGTCTATGGAAGCCAGGATGGGAGTGGGTGGGGGTAGGAAGAGTAATGTCAATGATCACAGTGATGGAGTGGAGTTTGGATATGCAAGTGGGAGAGAACCAGAAGGAAGTCTGATTCTTGTTATAAACCGATTATTTGGAATGCATTTTACTTTGGGTGTTCTGTCCTAAGGGATAAAGGTATGGTTCCAAGTCCTTGTTATTGGGTAGCTAATAAGGAATCAGACTTAAAGTCTGATACGTACAAAAGGTCCCCTTTATATACTGACTACTTATCAATGTGAGTCAGTGTAACATAACATGAGGTAGAGATAAGGGTGAGTCATCACAATTGATGACAAATCATAGGGAGGTGAAACATAGACAGAAATGAAGTGAGTCTATATATGGGTAAAGTCTTGGGATAAGGTAATGGGGAATCCCAAGGAAAGGTTATGGGGAATCTGAAGATAAGATAAGGGTTTACATGAGATAAGGAGAGAGAAAGATGAAAAATTATGACTATGACATTCCCCAATTGCATTTTCCCCTTCCAGTAATATCTGCACTTATCTGTGATGCACTTGATGCACAACAGATTAGCAGGGTCAATCTTGCAGTTGGTGCCAACTTGCTTACAAAAATCACACTGCAAATAAAAATAAAATCAATTAGAAAGAAAATCAAGAATAAAAGAAAAAGAATTACCTTGCCCTCAACTGGGTGCAAGGTTTCCTCCATCACCTTCCTCTTCCGAAACTCCCATGTTGTGATCGCAGGGAGCAACTGCCCCTTCACTGCCATTCTCTCCTAATAAGCTGCCTTTGACTTCTCCACCTCATCTTCAGCAGTCAGCAATTACACTGCTGCCGCCAATTTCCCTTCATCAATCAGGGGCTTGTACCCTTCCTCCATTATCTCTGTTATCACCCCCATTGTGTCTGGCATGTCTGCCGACACCTCCGCTGCCTTTGTTCTGCCTTTGCCCACAGCCTTTTCTATCTCTCAATGGAACTCCTCCTTATCAATCTTTCTATCCAGAAGCAGCTGGAGGAGCCTCTTTTAGGCTTCCTCCACCTACTTCCAGTCCTCTGCATCCTGCACCTCCCATTCCTCCTGTTCCTCTCGCTCCTGCTTCTCTCACACCTCTCATTCCACCCTCTCGACCTTTCGCACTCCTCTCGTCTCTCCCATTCTTTGTGCTCTGCTTGCTCTCATTCTTCTTGCTCCTCATGCTCGACCCTCTCTCATTCCTCTTGTGAAGACACCTCCACCCTCTCCCTCACCTCACATTCCTCTTCCTCCCTTCACTCTTGCTTGACCCTCTCTGCCTCCGCTTTCTCCTCAACCTCTCAATGCACCACCTCTGCCAGTCTTGGCATTAGTAGCTCCCCAGCCCACTCTAACCACCCTCATTCTTTGAAAGTGTTAAAGGTCTCATGGGCCTCCTTTTGCTATGTGACAACCTCATCATCTGTCAATGTTTCTTTAAGGGCCTTTACAACCTAATTATACATGATCTAAGAGATAGATTAGTGAAGAAAAATGATTAGAAAAACAAAACTTACTAGCTATTTACAAAATCGTTGCCCCCAGACTTTATAGTCTTTGGGTTCAGCAACACCATCCAGAAGCAACTTTCATTTGGTTGCTTATGTTCTGCTTCACAACGGTGATAATATTCTTTGTTATTTTTGAATGGCTTGATATAGTTTTCTTGATATCATGGTGTGTGGTTTGAAGATGGTTGTGTCTAAAGAGGAATGTGACATACTAGTCACACTTATAAATGTGCCTTAGAAATTACCAGAAAATCACATGATTGACTGAGGACAGTCAATATCTCAGTGAGGAGGAGATAATATGACCCCTCCATCCTCTGAGCCCTGTATATTCAACTATACGAATACTAGATGCCTATCAAGTCCTTCGAACATGAACATGAACCCTTCAAATGCCCCCAATAGCTCCCAAATGTCCCAAACAAGTTTGAGAATCATTGAACTCTCCAAACACAATCGAAGCTTTCTGAATGCAAATGAAAGTTTGTATATCAAAGGGAAGACACTATACAAAGGCTTTATTTCTCTTCTATTTCTCCCTTTTCATTCAATTTCTTCATTACCATTCACTATATTCCCCTTAGATTATTAGAGAGGCTCCCTTTTATCATATACACTTAAAGGGATCCTTGTTTTAGAAGATATATATACTGTATATTGTAGCTAGTGATCTAAAAAGTTAGATATTCATTTCCCTCTCACTCTCGAGTCTAGATCTTCTCTAAGACTTCCTCTCAACTTCCTCTTTCAATTCTCTGACTTTTCTGATCCTCAATCGATTATGTTCACAAATGATCAAAGACTTCCTTTTCACAATCATTGATTATAGGCTGTGTTGAGATTCTTTATAGTCATCCTCACACCTTGTTCTGTGTTTGGTTCTCACACATGAAGCAGACACATCACCAGTCAGCCCTTGGCTCAGCTTAACTAAGCCTATCCCTGAGCTTCTCCACAGTGCCTTGGGCATTGTGGAGCTGGGTAGTGAGCACAAGGATTTGTGTGGACTGGATTGATTGCATAAAATACTCATCTGTCTATGCAGACTGAGTGGCAGGATCAAGGGCTGTCATAATTGTTTGGAGGATGTGGTTGCCCACATTGGATATGCCCCAGTGTGGCTTGAGTTGAGGAGTCAAGGCCTCAACCTTGACTTGCTTTGGGGCTAGACAGTTGTCTTCTGAACTCTTGATGATAATGATGGCATCATTGTTGTCAATCTTGTCATTGTTAAGGGGCAGGAGCTCTGCCTTTGTACACATTGCATCCTCAATGGCATGGGCGCAATCAATGTGAGGGGGGCATTCCCCCTCACTAGTAGGCTTCTCCATTCGAATGAGCTTGAGAAGTAAAAGGAAGTAGTTAGTATATTTATTTAATTAACTAATGAAGATGTACCTACTTAAACTTTTGTCTGAGGGACTTGACTATGCAGGGGGGGCATTCATTGGCATTTGCCCAGACTATGAAACCCTTCTTGACTTCTAAACAACCTTGGGTTCCAGTCAGGAGGAGCTCCGCAACAATATTGTTATCAGAATAGTTGACAGTCCTAGTCACATGTCCATGTTGGCGCTTTCCGGTAATAGCTCTGAGGTCAGCGATGGCACCCTCCTTCTTGAGGGCTTGGGAGTGGGTAGCCTTGGCCTTAGGTGCTGCATGATGTGAACTACTGACCCTATGCACAGGTTGAGTGACATCTCCAAGCTCACGATGAGCCAGAGGTATGTTCTCAGGTCCAAAAGAGGATGGACCTGCGGTGGGCATAAATCCACTCAATGAGTAATTTGGAGTGGGATTGAAGGGGCTGGATCTGTGGGGGGCAAGTGAATCCTGAATGGGTAGAAGAAAGGGCTGGGAAGTAAATAAAAAAAGAATTAGCACTATATATAAATATTAGAGTAGACTTACTATTGTGTCAAATGAGTGGGTGAAGTCAGGGTTGCTAGTGGGCTGAATAGGACCCAGGGTGGTTGGGAAAGGAGTCGCATTGGTGCCAACACAAGTGTTACAATGAGTCTCTTTTTTGGTTATTATTTCCTTTCTGTGTACCAATTCTCTTCACTATCATTTTCGATACTGCGATTGTCACGCTGTCACTCCTTCTTATCTTTCTTATCTTATCTTTTACACTTAATCATTGCTTACACAATCATTCCATGGATTGATTACATAATCACATATTCAGACTCAGCTAGGGTAAATATAGGCAGCTTGGAATTGCTTGTACTTCTCTAGGTTAATCCACAACTTGGACTTGCCAACTTCCTAGTTTGCATTGGCTAAGACCCACATTGGACCTCCCAGAGTGAAGACCTGAGTCCTGCTTCGCACCTAACAACAAGTCCATTGCACATTTGAGCTGAAATGCATGGAATGGACACTGGAGGGAATGTTCTGGAAGGATTGGTGAGACATCTAGACATGGGGAGGAAATGGGATAGACTTACATGGGAAATTCACCTGCCTTTATGTTGCAAATAGCAACAAAAGAATGGCCTGCACTGCTGGATTTAGCACATTATTTGAGACAATATAAGTTAGTGGGACTCACTAATGGTGCCTATACATATGGGCATAAACCCCAAGAGAGTTAGCCAGGGGATGAGGCCAATGATGAGGGAGGGAGTTGAGTGCACATATGCACACTCATATTAGAAGTAGACATATATGCTTATATAACAACCCATTTATGGGTTGCAATCTCACTTTCTGATCTTGCAGAGATTGAAAATCAGTTTACAGCTTGCATTTTGAACTAGCAAGGGTACCCCCCTTCTTAGATTTAAGATTTGAAAACTACACTTTTGACAGGTGGGTGCTGTTTTTGACAGCAGCATTTTGGCTTGACTGCTTAATCATCAAATCTGTATTTAGAGACGTGTATTAAACATGACAGATAGGCAGCCAATTATAACATATGATTCAGAGCACTTGCAGATGAAATGGGATTCAATGATGACACACTCAAAGTATTCTACCAGAACAGTCTTAGCCTATGGATTATCAACAAAATCTTTGCCCTCAATCCTATACCCCCCACCCTCAATGAATGGAAAAGAAAAGCTTCCATTTTTGATCAACAACATCTTGAACTTGCACTTGAGTATTATGCTACTCCCAGGAGTAACTACTACACTTCCAGGGAGACCATGGCTCAACTAACAACCTAAACGCCCTCCTCTGCTCCTATCAAACAGGAGACAACTCCCTCTTCATCAATATTGCAAGTTCCACAAGGCAACTGCTATTGATGCAGAGAATCAGGTTATTGGGTGAACAAGTGTCCCAATCCCCCTCTTGCCTCTTCTTTGATAATATGCCCATTGAGTAGTACCCCTGCCAGAAAACAAGGAAGACTATACCCAGGATGAGGATAAGGATGAAGTGTACAAACCATTGAGATAGAATGAGTCAGTGAAGTAGTTTCCCTAGCTACTACAGAGGAAACTATTTGAATGGTGAATAACTGTGGGATCAATTGTTGACTGAAAGAGAGAAAGGTTTAGCTCATCAAGGAACTGAAATAACAGGGTTTTTGAAGAGTCTGAATATTTTGCCTGCCATTACAGATGTATCTACTCAAGAATGTACTACCACTCTATGCAATCTATTTCAAATTCTTAGTACTCTTGAAGAAGGCAATCTTGGACTTATCTTGGATGTTTGGATTGAAGCTACTAACACTAGTCAATGTGTTCCAGCTACTGCTCTAGTTAATAGTGGAGCCTCTGGAAATTTCATTGACAAATCTTTTTCAACTTGCTACAACTTTACTCTAACACAATTAGAAACCCCAATCCCTGTACAGAATGCTGATGGATCTGAAAACTGAGGAGGATCCATTGAGAATGATATTGATATTTGGTTAGAGGCTTCTAGAGGACACAATAAACAGTGATACAACCCCTCCATCCCCTGAGCCCTGTATATTTAACTATACAACTACTAGATGCCTATCAAGTCCTTTGAACATAAATATAAACCCTTCAAATACCCCTGATAGCCTCTGAATGTCCTGAATGAGTTCACATAATCAAGGTGGCTACCCTTAAGTGTCATGCGGTGGTTTCTATCTGGTATGAATTCTACTACCTTCCTGCAACGCTGTTCCTGCAATTTAACTATTCTGCAGCAAGACAATAATAACAATTGGACCATGCAAATGATGTGTATATATTAAACTCTCCAAACACAATTGAAGCTTTCTAAATGCAAATAAAAGCTTGCATATCAAAGGGAAAGACTATATACAAAGGCTTCTATTCTCTTCTATTTCCCCCTTTTCATTTGATTTCTTCATTTCCATTCACTATATTTCCCTTAGATCATTAGAGAGGCTCCCTTTTATCATATACATTTAAAGGGGATCCTTGTCTTAGAATATATATATACTGTATGTTGTAGCTGATGATCTAACAAGTTAGATATTCATTTCCCCTTTGCTTACAAGTCCAGATCTTCTCTGAGACTTCTTCTCAACTTCTTCTATTACTATTTGACTTCTCTAATCATTAATTGATTATATTTGCTAATTATAGGCTATGTCAAGAGTCTTTATAGTCATCCTTGCACCTTGTTCTGTGTGTGGTTCTTATACATGAAGCAGACATATCATTTTGGAGCCTACTATAAGGGCCTACTAAAAAATCTTAAAAGATTCCCTCAACTCAGCCCTTTGAACCACCATTCCTGACACACAATTGAGTTACTCAAAGCACAACCCTACCAGATAGATTAACTCAAAATATCAATCCAACCTAGCTAACACTTCCCAACTCTTCAATAAATTGAAATCCAACTTTGATCAACCAACCTAATTCACCCAACAAACCCTCCTCTACTATATCTCTTTCCTCTTTATACTCTATTTCTATGACAACTATAATGACTCCACCAACTCTAGTCATGCCTGCTCACAGTCACTCGACCACCCCAAAATTCAATCCCAAACAACCTAGAGAACTTCAAAGATACTTCTAAGACCTTAAAGGCCTCTTTGCTAACTGTAGTATCAATGATGATGATGCTAAAAAGACCTACACTTGTAAATATGTTGACATTGATACTTCCAAACTATAGGAATACCAAACAGAGTTCCAAGTAGGACACACATTCAATGAATTTACTACCACTATATATAAACTCTATCTAGGATTAGAAGATGATCAAAAGTAGTCTATCACTAATATGGACAAGATAGTCAGAGAACAGCTCTGACTAGGAATTCTAAACACAAACAAATTAGGAGTACATTACTAATCATTTCTTGTAATCAAAAAATAGAATCTCCAAAGTGGAACAAAGTTACACTTTTGTTAGAGGGTTTCAACCCAATCTCTAGTCCAGAATCATTCAATAACTGGAAATCAAGTTTCCTAACCACTTTCCCAACAATCCTTATAGAGTAAACAATATCAATTAAGCAGCCCATTTCATCCTCTATGGAACATCTCTAAATACTTTCCTACTATGCAAAACTGCAACTTCTACTTTCCCCACCACTAAACAAGAAGACCTTAGTATCTTTATGGAGCTACTTATAACAATGCTGGTCAAAACCCTCAATAATAGAGGTCCCCCAAAATGAAACTCACCCCCTTGAATGCCACAGTCTTCAGAGTGATAACCTAATACTCCCAATCTATTTGAGCCAAAGACTCGTGTCTTCTGTGGAAACCCTGATCACTTTATTAGAAGTTGCCCAACCTGCTGTGAATATATCTAAAACAGTTGATGCAAGAAAAACTTTGAAGGAAGGATCATACTCCTGAACAATAGGTTTTTTCCCCAGCAAATGCCTGGAAAAACATTGAAAGAACAAATGGATGAATAGTATAAACAAAACCTGACCTGACTGCTGGAATAATGTATGGGATTTCAGCTGGTATTAATTGCAACCTAGCAACCCAAACATACCAATTATCTACCCATAAATGGATTGCCACTCTTGAAAAAGAAACTTTTATACTGAGAAGTAAAAAGACATTTGATGGAGTAGAGATTGTTCAGCCTTGACACCAGGAATTGAACAAAGAGAAAACAGCAGACAAACTACTAACTCCTCTGATCAAAACTACTCCAACTCAATTATCCACACTAGAGTATCCATTCTCAAAACCAAAAGAATCAAGCTATAAAACTACCCTACATCTGAAACTTTGGCTCTCCAATAGCAAAGAGAGACAAAGACCCCTCATACCATACCCAAGCACTGATCCAAGACTCAAAAATTGCCTTCAACATCTATACCCATTTGATGAAAACTCTGTGCATTACACTCTCCCTTAAAGAATTGTTATCCCTCTCATCTAAAGTATGGTTAAAGGTTAGAGAGGCAGTAACCCCTAAATGAACATAGCTAACTAGTTGACTAATTGCAGTCAAAACCATAGAAGTAGAAATAATTCTGAACAACACTCTTCCCTATTGCAATAATAATGACTGTTCTATTACAGTCCCTGACCCCTATGAAGCTTATCTGAATACTCTCTCATCTGATGAAACTCCTCACACTGTTACCATTACAAAAGAATCATACATACTCTGATTGGTTGTAATACTGATTGATTACAAAGAAATAATCAAATGCATTGTAGATCCCAGATCTCAGATTATTGCTATTTCCAAAGCCATTTGCTATGATCTAGGACTGATCTATGACCTGACTATTCAACTTAATATGCAATCAGCCAATGGTGAAATAGATTAATCTTTAGGTCTCACAAGGAATGTCCCTAGTCAAATTGGCAATATAACCCTTTACCTCTAGATCCATGTTATTCATACTCCTGCCTATAATATCTTGCTTAGAAGACTATTCAATGTTTTAGTACAGAGCATTGTCAAGAATTTTGCTGATGAGAATCAGACAATTATGATTTGTAATCCAAATAGCAATAAGACTATCACAATTCTGACAATTCTATGAAGCCTACTGAAACACTTTTCAGATTTGCACTTATTGACAATTTGATTCCTGATCAAGGAGAGATTGTAATAATTCTAGATTATGACCATGCTATATCTATGCTATTTATTAACTCTTGTGTGCTACTACACACTTCAAATAAAATTTCAACAGTTTCCTAAGCTTATTTATCCACTTGTAACCTCTCTGACATTATCTATAAATCTTGATCACCCTCCAATCAACTTTCTAATTCTGACTATTTTAATTGATTAATGGAAATAGCAACCTTCCTCACATTAAAAAAGAAATATAAACCTATTTCAAAGAAAGTTCACTCTATAGTAGCAGAACTCCCTAACAAGTTCTGAATAATCCAAAAAATCCTTGGCAATCCACTCACAGACATGCTAAAACTTGACCCAAATCCCCTAATATTTACTCTGACCAAACACTATATGATTGAATAAAAAGAGCTTTTTGATAAAGCTCACCCTGGAGATTTCCTTTAGCCTTAGGAAAGGGCCCTTCTTTATGATTTCATAAGAAAACAAGATCTCACCTTTACCTAGAATAACTCTAAATGAGGATGTTTCCAATCCAACTTTTTCCCTCCCATTGATCTTCCAGTTCAGTTGTACCACATATGCCTTGGGTACAGAAGAATATCCCTATTCCCCCAGGTATCTATCACAAAGTCTGTAAAGTTATCTAGCGAAAAATTGACACTGGCATATACAAGCCTTCAAACTCCTCTTATTGATTGCGATAGTTCACTGTTCTAAAGAAAGGAGGAAAAGAACTTAGAATTGTCTATAGTCTTGAACCACTTAATCAAGTCACAATTCAGAGATAAATTGCTGGACAGGAAGCCAAATCGTGTAGTTAGGGACATTGTAGCAGTGTAGTGGACATCTGGGGGATTACATAGATATATGGATCATGTCCTCCAGAGCTCAGGGGACCAAGGGGTTATATTATCAGACTTAGCTTATCTTACTTGGGATTCCCCATAATTGTGTTATAGGATTCCCCATTAACTTATCTTTTCATTTACCCTAAGTAGGATATCTTTCATTTCTGACTGCATATGTTTCATCCTTTCACATGCTCTGAGTCTTTATCATGCTTATCTCTTACTTGTCACATGTATTCCTCCTATACTACTGACTTATCTGCAGTAGTGTAGTTAGTATATAAACTCATAGTTAGCTGTACTTAGACTTTAAGTCTGATTCCTTGTTAGCTACCCCAATAACTAGGACCAGAGAACTCTCATCATCATCTAGGATAGAGCACCCAAAGTAAAACTATCTCAACATTGACCAGTTTATAACAAGAATCAGACTTTCTTCTTACTCTCTCCTACCTACTTAATCTACCCCTTGTCTTCACACTGGATGACAAAGAGGATTTCTACAATACCTCTGAGCAGAATCCTCTTTCCTTATTGCTTTACTCACAAACCCAAAACTTCCTAGACTAAAGTGAGGAAGCTAGCCAAGCTCCTCCTTTACCTACCCCTTTGTAGACTCTAGAAAGAACTTGAAGTAAAACAGCTTGATTACTTGCTACTACCCAGTCACAATGTCCTATCCCTCCCTTGTCAATCAGATACTAACCTTTCCCATTTCAATAACTGACTCAACCTTCTTCACCTTTAACCTCACCTTCACCCTCACTGTCACCAATGGGTTCCTGTGCACCTGTTAACACTACTCCCTAACTTGGAGATCTTTTGATAGCCTTGAACAACTTGTGAAGAGACTTTCATACTCTTTAGGCTATGAATGCACAACAAGCTATGGAGATTCAGAATCTTCAGCAGCAACTTGCCACTCAAGCTTAAGCTCAGCCCCCACCACAAGCCCCTCCTGCTCCTACCACTCCTACTATAAAGATAAAGATAGTGAAACCTGACAAATTCACTGGTCGAGTGCAGGACATCAACAAATTTATCAACAGCTGTCAATTGTATTTTATGGGAAAACCCTATTGTGATGAATACAAGATTCCCTTTGCCCTTTCTTTTATGAAGGGCCACTTGGCCCAAATGTGGGCTGAAAAGGAGACTACTGACATGATTGCAGTTGGATGAGCTGGCCCTACTACTACTTGGGCCACATTCACCACTCAATTCTAATATGCATTTGAAGGAGTTGATAGGCAAAGTTGTGCTTGTAATAACATTAAGAATCTCTTCTAGGGAAAGAAGAAAATTGAAGAATATAACTTGCACTTTAGCACTTTAGAATACAGGTTGATACAGGTTTCAACAATGCCACCCTCATTGATCTTTTTACCAAGCTGGACTTGACAGCAAGTTTATCAAATATACTTACTAACTCCCCACTGTCCCCACCATCCTTCAAGAATGGAAGGATGCGATGACATGATACCAACACCAAAAGGATATTTTAGCCTTATAGAAACAGTCCTCCACATCCCAACCCCAATACTCCAACCCCTTTCCTGCCTGAGGATTAACTGTAGCTGCAACAGTGACCAGAAGTCTATTGGAAAGACTATGCTAGTATCTTTGCCAAGGAGTCTTTCAACTATCTTCCACCATATTCCAAGTTTAACTATGTTATAGACCTGAATGATGACTTTGTTCCTTAAAAAGGTATAGTTTATCTGATGTCCTCTTAAGAGAAAGATTTCCTGATCAAGTTTCTGGAGGAGAATGAGGCTACTGGAAGAATCTACACAGGATTGTCACCTTAATCTGCTCCATTCTTCTTAGGAAAGAAAGCTGAAGAAATCAACGCGAAAGGATAAGATGCTGGATTCTGACACCTATAGAAGATTATCATTACCTAAATCACTTTACAGTTCCTGACCATTATCCTTTGCTACTCTTACATCAAATTATCCAATAACCAAAGCTATGAACTGCCTTATTATTCACTGTCATCAATATACAATGGGGATTCAACAACATAAGGATCAAACAAGATGACAAGTGGAAAGCTGCATTCAATACAGTCAAAGGCCTTTATATTCTGAGAATAATATTCTTTGGTTTACAGAATTCTCCAGCTACATTCCAATGAATGATTGATACATGATTTGCCGAAGTGCTAAAATCAGGTTGTGGTTTTATCTATATTGATGACATCCTTATCTGCAGAGATAATCTAGAAGAACTGCATCACTGGACATTCAAAACCCTTGATATTATGAAGAAATGTAAACTCTCCTGCAAACCTATCAAATGCCAATTCAAGAAAGAAGAGGTAACCTATCTAGGAATAATCTTGTCTAAAGGTTATATCAGAACCAATCCTAAGAAGATAAAAGCTATAGCCAAGTAGCCTGTCCCTCAAACAGTTAAATAACTCCAATCTTTCCTCAGAAGCACTAACTTTTGGAGAAAATACATCAAGGGTTTCTCAGAAATCACCCAACTGCTTAACCAATTACTCTACAAAGATACAATATGGAAGTGGATGTCTAAACAACAACACACCTTTGACCAACTAAAGTATTGCCTCATGAATGCCCCTGTCCTTAAAGTCCTGGATCAAGATTTGCCATACTGCTTAGAGACTGATGCCTCTGGATTCACTTTGGGAGGTATACTCTCACAGTTACATGGAGATAACTAGAAACCTGTAAGCTTTCATTCAAGATTGTTGACTCCTGCTGAAAAGAAGTATCTAACTCATAACGCTGAGCTTTTGGTTATTATGGACTATCTCAAGACATGGCAACATCTCTTGGAAGATTCCAAACATAACCTTCTAATCTGTACTGACAGTCTTGCTCTTAAATATTTCAGTGTTACTTGCATTTTGGTTAGACAACATACTCGCTGGTCTGAAATTTTATCAAGATTTGGATACCAGATTGAGTATGTCCCAGGGAGAAAGAACAAAGCCAATGGTTTGTCTAGATGTCCAATGAGGGTAAAGGTGAGGTGGAAAATGAAGTTTTAATCAAACAAGCTCACTGGATCAATTCCATTGTCAAACTTTTGAAACTAGACTTTTTTACAAGATTATGCTTCAAGCTACCAATACACTGGATAAGATCTCAAGGAAAATCAAGGATGCCTCATTGTTTTGGGACCAAGCCGATATGTTGGTTTGCAATGTTGAAGGTTAAATTGTGGTACCAGAGGAAGTATCTTTATGCATAGACATAATATAACTATCCCACACCTGCCTCCATGCTGGACACCCTGGCATTGAGAAGATGAAGGAGCTGGTGCTCCAAAACTTTGTTTGGGATAGTGTCTCTCAAGACATCATCAACTAAGTTCGATCCTATCCTGCTTGTTAACAAAACAAGAATTACCCCTGAAAGTTGATAAGACTCTTACAACTAATACCCCCTACTACTGAACCATGGACTGAGATAACCATTGATCTTATCATTCAATTGCCTAACTCACTTGGATACAACACTGTAATAGTAGTTGTCAATCGACTCACAAAACATACCCACTTTAATCTAATGACTTCCAATCTCTCATTAGAAGGCACTGCCCAACTCTTCTGTGATCACATTTGGAAACACCATAGATAGCTGAAAAAGATTATTTCTGATCATGGAGTTCAATTTGCATCAAAATTCACTGAAGCCCTCAATAAACTTCTAGGAACTATTTCTAGACTCTCTACTACCTATTATCCTAAAACCAATGGTCAGACTGAATGAACTAACCAAGAGCTTGAGGTCTACCTACAATTCTATACCAACTTCATGCAGGATGACTAGTCTGAATAGCTAGCTTCCACCAAATTTGCTTACAATAACCAACAACACTCTGCCACTTCATAATTACCTTTCTATTTAGAATATGGCTATCACCCCCATTTGCCAATCACAAATGCTTCCCCAAGTAATGTCCCCACAGCAGACACCTTCAATGAATGTCTCACACATGCTCAGAAGAGTGCTAGCAAATTGTTATCACACACCATGGAATTAATAAAAAAGTATACCAATTGAAAACAGAAACTCTCTCCCTCCTTCAAAGTTGGAGACCTGGTTTGGTTAGATACCAAGAATATTAAGATGACTCAACCACTAAGAAGCTAGTTAACTGAAGAACTGGACTATTCAAGATCCTGAAACAAGTGTCAGATCTTGCTTATCTTATTGATATCCCCAGAACTTGGAAGCTCCATCCAGTTTTTCACATATCACTCCTAAGATCTAATGTCAAAGATAAGTTGCTCCACCCTGATGTCACTAATACATCACAACCTCCCCCAGATTTCATAAATACCAATAAAAATATTTGGTCAAATAGAAAGGCTATCCAATCAAAAAGCCACTTGGGAGGAATGATTGAACATCTTATGACACGCTAAGGAAATTGTGAAGACTTATGAAGACTCAATTCAAACAGGGATGGAAAAGTCGAGGGAAGTTTAATAGGTTAAATATAGTAGAAGAGGATGTTAGAACAATGGAGAATATCAAGAGGAGGTATATGATAGAATTGGAGAATATTGTACTTGAGAGGAGGAAGAAGAGGGAGAAGTGGGATGCCAGAGATCAAGAGGCTTATCTTGGAAATGATTATTTATTTCCAGATCTGATTTGGGGATGGGATAGCTCTGAAGGGAAGGGGAGCTTTCAAAAGAAACCAAAATTCAGTTACTGCAATAGCAGCTATTGCAGACACAGTAGCAGATGGCTACAGCATTAGCTGCTAAGGATTTAGAGATTAGTCAACTAAGGGTGGCTGGGAGCTAGGGATGTGGTTTCCTTCTATAGGTACATATAGTGTGTTAGCAGTTGGCAGCTCACTTAGGGTTAATGGCACAGGTTACAGGTTATATAGGGTTAAGTGTTTAGGGTTAGGTGGGTTATTATTTCTAATAGTTTTTCAGTTTATAACTTTCAATAGATTTGATCACAACATTAGACTACTCAGTTGTATTCTACCCAAGAGGTCTCTAGATAAGTTGAACAAAGTGTAAGCTAAGACATATTGTAACCTAGTGTGACATGTGGTCGCCTACACAATAATGTCTGAAAAATGCTATATTAATCCAGCTCTTTACCAAGTAATCTAATTCAGAGCCATGCTCCCTAATATGTCCACTTGAACATGTTACTCCTATTCAGGCTTTCTGTATCTTTGCCAGTTCATCCACACAAATTGTTGAAAAGGTTAGGGATTATCTATAGCAGCCATTGATATCATCATTGATAGTGTGCGCAGTATAATGACTAACTGATTCTCTAACTAACATTCCTACTCTCAAATCACAAACAAGGTTTATGCTGAAAGCAGTAGGCCCTCATTAAGCTTCCTCCAAATTGAGGTGTTCACATCTAGAAGAGCTTGGTTACATTGAAGGTTAACAGTTTTTTCCTCAGCTAGTTTTAGTAAGTTTTCTGGATGTCTTGGTGCATGCTTGTCATTATACTGATTCAATCTACCAGCAACTTTCACTTTCTATTCCACATTGTTTTGCAGGCCCACAGAGCTCTGGATATGCCAACACCCAAGAGTTACAGATTGAACTGTTGAAAGATGTGTGGTGGTGGTAGTGGTCATAGTGAGTGTTGCATCACATGCTTATGTTTGTTTGTTTGTTTTGAACTATTGCACATGTAATACATCTCTCATATCAAGCCACCATTGATCAAGTTGTACCTCACAGAAACTGGCTATTTTGGACAGTTTAGAAGGGTACCCAGAATCAAACCCTCTGACAGAATTCAAATGGGTGGTATACTAGCTTGATAATCAAAGTTTCAAGTTGGACCAACTTGCTTGAGTTGATAATATGCTTGTTCAAATCTTGTTTGAAAAGAAAGGGAGGCCAATATACTACAACATACTACATTGTGCATGTATTGGAGAAGGAGTTCCCCTCTTGCAAGAAACTGCCTACAGGATAGCCAACTTGTACTATCAGGTAATAGACTAGGATAAGCCCTCATTGGAACAGTGTAAATCTGTTGTAGGTGTGCTATGCTTGGATTATGGATTTGATAGTTAGGATGAGGGGCTGATTACCTAGTAAGTGATTTTGAATAGTATTCTTGCATGTGCACACATGTGGGGGGTTTACTATTGATAACAGCTACTAGCCTTTTACTATGATATTTCCTTCTTTACTCCAAACACAGTCTAATAGGAATTAATAATATTTTGTTTGATGGGAAAACAGTGACTGTGGGTCTGAAAGTCAGATAGAAGATTCTAGCATTGACCTGCCTGCTTTCTGCATTAAGTTCAATGTCATCTGATATTATAGAAGGTAGTAGACATTCTGTGATTGTGTTATCCTTGAGATAGAAGGGAGAACATAGACAGTGAGTTATACTTGGGCCATTCCAGTTTGCGAATCATGATTGCAAACTGAATTCTCAGGTAATGTATTTTTAATACAAAATGAATCTAGGCTAAGTGAATATTCTAGATATACCCTATTAAGGATTTACATGCAATGACAATACTAATGCTACAGGAAATTGAAGTTAGAGAGCTAATAACAGTGGCATATACTGCCCAAGGCTATTATGATGAAAGAGAATCCTGCAGGTATTCCTCTTACAGACCAGAGGCACCTCCTGGACAAATCTGACCAGATTTGAGGTAAAGAATCTACATCTTTGATAAACTTAGACTAACTACACCCTTTGTAGTGCAAACATTTATAGTCTCCACTCCCACCCAGAGGTATACTATAGAGGACTGTATTGGATATCCACTTTCATTTGGGTTTGGCCTCTAATTGATAAAATCATCTCAGCCTCATTCAAGTTTGACATCATTTGCAACTTAGACTTGATTGCCTAAGATAAAACTAAAACCTATTGGCCAATAACTCAAATACTACAGGAATGTGGAGAGGTCAATGTGAACACTATCTTGAAATGTGAAGGTAGCAACTGTTGCAATCATCATATTTTCAGAAACACTGTAAAAAGCTTGGAGATCACCTAATGTCTCCAAGAGAATGGAGGCAATAACTAGTTCCAATAGATAGTTCAAACTTTAGTTCCCAAACTCAAAAGGTTTGGTGAACTCAGAACATTCCTGGTTGGTAGCCAGTTTATCCACATGCTTTCAACCACATTCATTGAAGACACCCAATAGGATGTGGTCCTATTGGAGGCCCACAACTCATTGGCTGAAATCAAGCAAGTCTCCCAAATAATCACAAAGAATTGTATACTAAACAAAATTTAGAGAACAAATAGATACTTTTGAGGAAGACCCTGGTGACATGCATAAGGTTTGGCATTAGGAGGGTAGAACCCTCTTAGAATAGGAAGCTTCAAAGTGGGAATTTAAACAATTTGTCTAGATAACTCTAGATGAACTAATCAAGATCAAGAAATCCCACACTAGAGTAAAATGTTTAAGGTTAGAGGAGTCTGTACATGTCAACGTGTCAGTTATTAGATGGGAGGATGGTTCCAGATTGGATTACTTTGTGAATGAGGTGGAGAGGGGAATTGACATCCTACTTTTCTTATTAGGTAGCTTTTCTGACAGTTGCAATATTGTGGATGAGTTTTCAAAAGTGTTAGTAGATTGGCTGGATGAATATCATCAAGGTGATGGAATAGGATACTGTAATTAATCTATACACCCTACATTTTCCCCCAATAATAGTCTGGTGTATAGATATTGTGTTTAGCTAAACCTAAGACTTGAATTGATTAAGTGTGACAGTCACATTGTTACAGGACATTACAAATTATTATACTAGGTTACATTTTGTTACTCTTATCAAGACACCATAAGCTAAGGCAGTTTGAGTATAGATTACAGTTAGATCAACTGCAATTGAGTTAGAGAGATGTTATGGGAATTGTATAGTATGGGGGTTGTTTCACTGCCTCATTGATGCAGTGAAATTTTAGGGTTGTTTGCTTGTAGGGTGTGGAATAAATATAGCCAGAATGTCTAATCATAACCTTAAACAGAACAGATTATAAAATTTCAACACAAATGGAAGCTCTGCCTGAACCCAATGGAAGCTGTAGTGTAGTTGTAGATTAGTGGTACCAATCTAACTATACTCAGCCCTAATACAAGATGTCTTGGTTCAATACCTAACCTGCTAACCTATAACCCTAATCCACTAACTACTAACCTGTAACTCTGATCCACTAACCATTAACCCTAACTGTTAACTGCTAACTGCTAACCAGCTAATAGAACTTGTGTAATATACCTAAAGAAACCTACTGAATTCCCCAACCCAATCCCTGGGTCCCAGCTTCTTTCAGTTGACAAATCTCTTCATCTTTGGTAGCTAACTACTATTTGAGAGTCTCAATTTCTAGTTGTTTGGAAAGTTCCCCTTCCCAGCAGAGCTATTGCATCCCTAATTTAAATCTCACCAATAGTAAGTTAATTTTTGACTTATCTCCAAGTCCCTTGCATCCTACTCCTCCTTCTTCTTCCTTGCCTGTTCTGCAACATTCTCCAATTCTATTATATACTAACTCCTGATCTTCTTCACCAATTCACCACCATCTTCTACCACACTCACCCTACTAAACTTTCCTTATCCCTCCCATCCCTTTTTGAATTCAAAGGCTAGCTCAAACTCTTCATTTGCCATAATCTGCTAGATGGTGCTAGCAAACCAGTAGTATTGAGTTTGGGTTAAGTTATATTCTGGTACTTGTAAGCTAACAACATTGATTAGCATTGCAAATTGGATCAGTAGCAGAGGATGGCCAAAGGTTATCACCCCGATAGTTGAATAGGGATGTTATATATCCTTTTATTCCATTGTGCGAGATTCTGATACAGTCTTGTGCCAGGACACCACAGGCTATTATTTTTAATAAATATCTAGAGTGATCAGACTCCTGTGGTTTCAGGTAGTAATTAACTAGTAAATAGGTATTATACACCTAGCCTCCAGACACATGCTGCACCTGAATCACTAAAAACTTATACCTTTTACTATCTATGTATTTGCAGTAGATGATCTCTTCAATAGTTAATATAGATACACATTCCTCCAATGCCTTGATACAAGCTGCCAAGTTATATAATAGGCTGATGGATTGAGCTTTGGGGAAGAGGTCTGGTAGCTCTGGTCTTTTGTCTGACATGAAGAAATAGGGAAAAGACAGTTGAGAGGTAAGATATAAATATATACTAGATATCATATTCTGTAGATGTATGGATTTGATAAGAAAGCTATTATATCTCTAATTAAACCTGTTTCTCAGAATAGTAATCCAGAAACAGACAAAAGGTTAACTGTTAGACAACAGTCTAGGGTTGATTGCAAGGTTTTACTTCAGGCTCTGGGTGTAGGGTTTTAAAGGGTTGGAAGACTACTGATTGGGGTGTTAACGAAAGAAACAGACTTATCCTAAGTCTATCTACTACTAGCTTTATATACTAGCTAAGTATGAGTTATACTGACTACATGTGAGTCATAACGACTATGGATGAGTCATGTAGATAAGGAGAGTAATGGTGGACTAAATATAGATATGGCTTGGTCACCTTGTATTACTAAGTGGAGCTTGGGTGGCTAAGTAGTTATTGATGTAAACTGTCTGATGTAAATGGGAATAGACGAGCAAAGGAAAAAGAAAAAATATATCTCTGACATTCACCTCCACAAAAAGGAAATTTGTCCCAAATTTTGAGAAGACCCTTCGAAGCGAAGGAAGGATGTCAAGGGGAGGTGTAAAGGGATAGTAGAGGTGGGTAGAGGGGTGATGAGATGGGTGAGTGATGAAGAGGAGGGATGAGTGGATAGTTGTCGGATCAAAGACTATCCACTGGGTATACTTTTCCTCAACTCTCCAGTAGATATCACCTTCTCTAACCACACATCCAGAAGGGAGGCGTAAGGAATACTATTCGTTTGGGAACAACATCCGGTCCCTAGGTCGCGCCATCATAAACTGGGGGTTGAAGCAGGTGTCCATCTGGGTCAAACCAGTGGTAACGGCTGTCCAACTCCCGGGCACGTCGCAACCAAGTTTCAGCCAGCTCCCTACACATCATAGCATTCTCCTCCAGGTCAAGGATCCTTTCGTACTTGGCATCCATCATCGAGCGGTACCCGTTCCAGGTAGTATAGAGTTAGTTGGCAATGCGATGGATGCGGTGCGAGATGGGGTCTTCGGGGATAGTGGGGGTGGTGACGTCGGATTCGTCCTGGTCCGGTATAACTATCAAAAGTTGGTGCCCAACTTGGTATGCCTCCAGCCAATCTTCAAGTTGATTCTTCTTGTCATCAAAGTCGCTGTCCTTGTTGAACGTGTACCAGTGATAGTCGTAGTTGAGCTCGCATCGACGTGCTCCAGAGATAAAAGGGATGTAGGTTTTGGGGCACCCAGATAGGTGCTCAACCTTAGCAAAGGGGAGCCCTCGGTAGTTATGATTTCATCCCAGCTTGTCAATGGTATTGGTACGTCGTCTTGGCTTCTTGAACTGTCGGGTCACAAAGACGCTGTCAGACAAGGAAGAGGAGGAAGAGGAATCAGGGGGAAGGTTGGAGGTAGAAGCAGTGGGGTTCCCTTGGGGTGGACGCCTCCCAGTCGACTTGCAGGTGTAACGAACCTCGCGGGGCATTTCATGCTTCTTTTGATGATTGTTGGAAAGGGGAAGTCCTTATAATTGTTGGAGATTGAAAAGGAGAAAAGGAGATTCAACGATCGTGATGTCGGTAGTATTCGTAAAGGAGGGTTAAGTCGCCGCTTGAATAGACTTTTCATAATTCATCAAGACGTCTTTTGCGTGCTTGAGGTTCCATCATGGTTCCCAGGTGGCTGCCTCTATCAGGTAGCCTTTCCACTTGATTAGGTATTGTCGGTTCCGTTTTCCTGGGGTGTGATTCAGAATACATTCCACTTCATACTCAGGCTCTCCTTCGATCACATCCAGAGGTGGTTGGAGATTGTCATCTTCTCCGATCGGGGGGTGGAGATCAAGATTCTCTTCTAGAGCCTTGAGTAACGAAACGTGAAACACGGGGTGAATCCTCCATAACAGTGGTAGCTTTAGTCGGTAAGCCACAGGTGATACTTGTTTTAGGATTATAAAAGGTCCAAACTGGCGGACATCCAGTTTCTTCATGGGCTGGCCAGTTTTCAAATTCTTGGCATCAAGCCAGACCCTTTGTCCTTCATAAAATGTGGGTTCCTTTTGATGTTTTCGATTGGCATAGAGCTTCATTGAGTTAGCGGTCTTTTGAAGAGACTCTTCAGCGTTCTCTCTAGCTCTAGTAAGCTGCACGTAAAACTCATTGGCATTGGGATTTGAGGTTTGGGTTGGAACTGATAAGGGGGTGTGAGGGTGTCGGCCATATTCAAGCCAGAAGGGGGATTGGTGAGTGGAGGAATGTTCTCGGTTGTTATAAGCGAATTCCGCTGGAGCTAACCAATCTTTCCAATTGTCTTGCATGAAGTTAGTGTAGAGCCGTACGTACTGCTCTAACTCTTGATTGGTTCATTCA
Organism: Porpolomopsis calyptriformis; assembly: GCA_951640195.1. Taxonomy (NCBI): domain Eukaryota; kingdom Fungi; phylum Basidiomycota; class Agaricomycetes; order Agaricales; family Hygrophoraceae; genus Porpolomopsis; species Porpolomopsis calyptriformis. Next base: position 343,394 of record OX621175.1, read on the forward strand.
GTTTGTCCATCTGTTTGGGGGTGATAGGCGGTAGAAAGCCCAGAAGTGGTTCCTAGGAGTTCATTTAATGACGTAGCGAATTTCAATGAGAATTGGGTTCCTCGATCAGTAATGATCTTCTCTGGCCATCCATGGTGCTTCCAGATATGTTCTTGAAACAGCGCAGCAGTTCCTTTAGCAGATAGGTTTCCAGTTGTTGGGATGAAGTGAGCCTGTTTGGTGAATCTGTCTACCACAACTAGAATGGCATCAAATCCTTTTGAGTTAGGGAGTTCCATGATAAGATCAGCAGTGATCTGTTGCCACGGTTTAGTAGGAGGGGGTAACGGTTGGAGAAGTCCAGTGGGTTTCTGTGGATAAACCTTGGTCTGTTAACAAGCAAGGCAGAACTTCACATAATTGGTGATATCTTGTGGGGTACCTTCCCATGTGTAATTACGGAGGAGCAGTTCCTTCGTCTTCTCAATGCCAGGATGGCTACCAGTGGGTGTGTCGTGGGTCAATCGAATAATTTCTGTGCGCAAAGATACGTCCTTTAGCACAACTATACGATCTCCAGCATTGCGCACAATGCCATCTACGTAGGTGTATCCGGAAGAGGGATCTTCAATTTTGGCCATGATCTTGAGGGGTAGGGGGGAATGAAAGCAAAGCTTGGATAAAAAGTTGGGGGATGATAAACTGATAATCGCATTGATGAAAAGTGCATTGACAAAAAGTTCTTTTGGCAGAAGGACCTTCTCCTCCACCTCCTCATAAGACTCTGGGTAATGATCTGGACATTTGGAGAGTCCATCAGCCTTATTCTTGATCCTAGGCTGGTAGCTGATTCTGAACCAAAAGCGAGCTAAAAACTCAGACCATCTAGCCTGGCATCTGGAGAGTTGATGACTGGTCATGAAGTATTGGAGGGACTGGTTATCAGTCTTGATCATAATGGGCTGTCGTGTCCCTTGTAGGAGGTATCTTCATTCAAGGCAGATAGGATAGCCAAAAGCTCTTGGTCATGGGTGGGGTAATTTCGTTCAGCTGGGAGGAGGGTCTTGGAGTAGAAGCTAATAGGGTGCCAATCTTCTTCGTCATTCTCCTTCTAGGTCAAGACTGCACCTAGTGCAACACCAGAGGCATCCGTCTCCAGAAGGTAAGGAAGATCTGGTTTCGGGGTCCTCAAAACAGGAGTAGAGGTAAGCGCATTCTTGAGGGTATCAAAGGCACGTTGTTGCCTAGGGGTCCAAATCCATTCTTGATCCTTTCATAGGAGCTCATTGAGAGGACAAGCAATCAGGGAGTAATCCTTGATAAACCTTCGCCAAAAGTTAGCAGTGCCAAGGAAGGATTGGAGATCTCGTTTCTTCTGGGGGATAGGCCAGGTTCTGATTGCCTCAACCTTCTTGGGGTTAATAGCAATGTGGCCTTTAGAGATCATCATCCCCAGATAAATCACTTCCTTTTTCTCGAACTGGCACTTGACGGGTTTGCAGGACAGTTGATTCTTCTCCATGATCTCTAGAGTTCATTCCGTCCAATAGGTGAGTTCGTTGAGGTCCTTTCCCATGATCAAGATATTGTCAATATAGATGTGGACCTGTTTGGAATCGATAACCTCTTTGAAGAGAACATCGATCATTTGTTGGAAGGAGGCAGGTGAGTTTTGCATTCCAAAGAACATAACGGTGGGCTTGAACAGCCCTCATCGAGTGTTGAAGGCTCCTTTCCATTCATCTCCTTCTTTGATGCGAATATTGTTAAAGCCCCATCGGATATCCATGACTGTGAACAGTTCCGCTTCTGATAACTTGGTCTGTTGAATGATCTCAGAGATGAGAGGTAAGGGATAGGCGTCTGGGATTGTGTGAGCATTCAGATAGCGATAGTCTTGGATTGGACGTAGTCCAGCATCTTGTCCTTGGGCATTAACTTCTTCACCTTTGGCAGCAAAGAAGAATGAGGCAGCTTGTTTGGAGTTTGATCATTGTATTCATCCACTTGCAAGTTGTTCCTCCAGGAATTCATTCAGCTTTCCTTGTTCGTACTCAGTGAGTTTGTACACCTTTCCGATCTTAGGTCTAAAGGTAGGTTCGAGATCAATTGCATGGTCAAATTCTGGTCGTCATGGGGGAAGTTCATCGAAGGTAGTCTTCATAAACACCTTCCAGTGCCTCCAGTATTTCTTCGGCACATACTTCTTCATATCTTCCTCCACAGTAGTGGGTCTTGCATGGTCTCCCAGTGAGACCAATCTAATAATCTTGGCATAGGAGTCGCCATTCAACGTAGAGCCTACTCGTGATACTATCACTCCAGCCTGAGAAGTCTTGGTTGGGGCCACAGTCTGACGTGAAGTCAGTGTTCCAGCCTTCCAGTCAACCAGGGGATCATTATGTTTGAGCCACAGGTAGCCGAGGATAACCTGTATCATATCTCCTAAATTTGTCACTTCCAAATGGGTTCGTTCCCTAGGAAAATCCGGCGTCTCCATCCACAGGTCTACAGCATATTCAATGGGACCTCCTCGGTTGTCTGTCCCATCTGCGTTCTACATGGGGATTGGTCCTTCCAATCGATAAAAAGGGATATTGCGTTCCTGCATGAAGTTCCAGTTTATAAAGCATCTAGAGGCGCCAGAGTCTATCAATGCACTGGCAGCAATTCATCTACCAGTGTCTGTGGTTTCCAACCAAAGGGGGATGGTTAAAGCTTCTTCGCTCGAATCAAGTGCACCAAGAATTTGGGAAATAGATTGCATAGGGATAGTGGTACACATAGAAAAGGAGTCCGCAATGCCCAAGCTATTGTCCAGACTGTTCAAAAACCCTGTTTCTCCAAAGCTCTCTTCAGCTCTTCTTTCCTCTTAGGCTCCCAGTTGACGATACCACACTTCTCGAAATCTTGACGAGAATCTTCATTGGAGTTGACCTCCTCAATTGAGGCTGAGGTCTCCAGAACTTGAATGTTTCTCCCTCGACTAGGTTTCTTTCCTCCATGACCTCTAGCTGCTGGGGTGAAGGAGCGGCTTCCAGAACCAGAAGTACTCATCCTAGGAGTATTGGGACAAGAACTGGCAAAGTGGCCAAATCGTCTACAGTTGAAACATGCTCCTTTGGGAATTCCTCCTAGTGAAGCAGGCTTTTCTTCTTGTTTGATTCTAGGGGCAGCAGGGTTGGAATAGGTGGAGGGACCAGCAGGTGGTCCTTGTCGGTAGGGGGTGTTAGTGATGCGAGTGTTGCGAGTCTGGGGCTTAGAAGACGTTCTAGCCAAAAATTCTTGATGTCGCCTGTCAAGTTCAGCAGCACGAGACTGCCATTCAAAGAGGGTGGTGGGTTGATGATCTGAGAGGTAGATCTGTCGCAAAAGGGAGGGGTTGAGTCCGTCTTTATATAAAGTCATTGAAGCTTCTTGTCCGTATCCAGTATCATGGGCCCATCGATTGAAATTGATGTTGTACTCCTCTGCACTCTTGTTGAACTGCTTGACGTCCTTGATCTTCAGTTGAGCAGTTGACTTGGGGTCCAAGTCTCCAAAGTCTTGGGCAAGGGCTTGTTCAAAGACAGCCCAATCGGCACCAACCCAGTTCAACATTGTGTAAGCATCTACTTGACGCTCAGCCCATAGTTCTGCATTTCCTCTGATTATAAACGACAAGGCATAGATAATCTTGTCGGCCTCTGAGATTCCTGGTTGTCCCAAATGGTTCAGCTTCACTTGACGCAGGAAATTGCGAAGCTTGGTGGGGTCACCAGAGAATTCATCAGGAGGGTTCATCTTGATCTTGGCGGGGGCAGGGGCAGGGGCAGGGACAGGGGCAGGGGCAGGGACAGGTTGGGGGAATACTGGGGGTGCTTGGAAGGGTTGGGGAAATAGCCCAAGAGGGGCAGGGACAGGCTGGGGGCCTATGAGGTTAGCCATCAATACTTGAAGTTGTTGTTCGATTCTATAACTCACTTGCGCTTGGTCTTGTTGGACCTGCAGCAATTGTTGATAATCCTGCTTCATGATCTCGAAGGCTACATGTGGATCTTCTTCTTCATCCTCATCATTATCCTCAGCTTGACCTTTCCCTTTTATGTGAGAGGGACCTGCTTGTTCTTCTTCTTCTTCTTCTTCTTAGGCAGGATCAACCGTCTCATCATAGAAGGGAGCTGGGGCAGGAGGGAGAGAGCCTTCCTGGGAGAGAGGGATAGTGGATGATGAACAAGTCAGAACCATTGGTAGAACAGTGGCAGTTGGATATTGGGGGGCTTGACGGGAATACAAGGGGAGAGAGCAAGCCTAATCGATGTTGATGTCTGGGTGGTGAAATTGATCTGGTGGGTGAAGACCTTCAGTGCTGGCCAGACAGAGTAGAGGTTGTATAGTGTGGAGTGAGCAAGAAGGAAGTCTGTTTCTTGTTAGACGGCAGTCTAGGGTTGATCGCAAGGTTTTACTTCAGGCTCTGGGTGTAGGGTTTTAAAGGGTTGGAAGACTACTGATTGGGGTGTTAATGAAAGAAACAGACTTATCCTAAGTCTATCTACTACTAGCTTTATATACTAGCTAAGTATGAGTCATACTGACTACGTGTGAGTCGTAATGACTATAGATGAGTCATGTAGATAAGGAGAGTGATGGTGGACTAAATATAGATATGGCTTGGTCACCTTGTATTACTAAGCGGAGCTTGGGTGGCTAAGCGGTTATTGATGTAAACTGTCTGATGTAAATGGGAATAGATGAGTAAAGGAAAAAGAAAAAATATATCTCTGACATTAACTATAATTTCTTCTACCTGGAACTTTCACTAACATGAGTTCCTTCAACTAACCTTTTGCCTTGGTACCTCTAACTACCCTGTTTCTGCTTTTTTGGTATCAGCGGTACTAATAATGAACCTAGTGTAGACCTACCTTAGTTAGATTTATCCAGGAGGTGCCTCTAGTCTGCAAGAGGAATACCTGCAGGATTCTCTTTCATTGTAATAGCCTTGGGCAGTATATGCTACTATTATTAGCTCCCCAACTTGAATTTCCTGTAGCATTAGTATTGTTATCGCATGTGAATCCTTGATAGGGTATATCTAGAACATTCACTTAGCCTAGATTCATTTTGTATTAAAAATATATTATATAAGAATTCAGTTTACAATCATGATTCACAAACTGGAATAGCCCAAGTATAACTTGCTGTCCATGTTCTCCCTTCTATCTCAAGGATGATACAATCACAGAATGTCTACTACCTTCTACAATATTAGATGACATCAAACTTAATGTAGAAAGCAGGCAGGTTAATGCTGGAATCTTCCATCTTGCTTTCAGACCTGCATTTCCCATTTTCCCATTGAACAAAATCTTATCAATTCCTATTAGACTGTGGTTGGAGTATAGAAGGAAATATCATAGTAAAAGGCTAGTAGCTGTTATCAATAGTAAACCCCCCATGTGCATGCACATGCAAGAATACTATTCAAAATCACTTACTGGGTAATCAGCCCCTCATCCTAACCATCAAATCTGTAATCTGAGTATAGCACACCTACAACAGATTTACACTGTTCCAATAAGGGCTTATCCTAGTCTATTACCTGATAGCACAAGTTGGCTATCCTACAGGTAGTTTCTTGTAAGAGGGGAACTTCTCTAATACATGTACAATGTAGTGTGTTGTAGTACATTGGCCTCCCTTTCTTATCAAACAAGATTTGAACAAGCATATCATCAACTTGAGCTAGTTAGTCCAACTTGAAACATTGATTGTCAAGCTGGTGTACCACCCATTCAAATTCCATCAGAGGGTTTAATCCTGGGTACCCTTCTAAACTGTCCAAAATAGCCAGTTTCTATGAGGTACAACTTGATCAATAGTGGCTTGACATGAGAGATGTGTTATGTATATAATAGTTCAAAACAAACAAACAAACACAAGCATGTGACACAACAATCACCATGACCACTACCACTACCACCATATGTCTTTCAACGGTTCAATGTGTAGCTTTTGGGTGTTGGTGCATCTGGAGCTCTATAGGCCTATGAAACAATGTGGAATGGAAAGTGAAAGTTGCTAGTAGATTGAATCAGTATAACAACAAGCATGCACTAAGATATCTGGAAAACTTACTAAAACTGGCTAAGGAAAAAACTGTTGACCTTCAATGTGACCAAGCTCTACCGGATGTTCACACCTCAATTTGGAGGAAGCTTGATAAGGGCCTACTACCTTCAGCATAAACCTTGTTTGTGATTTGAGACAGTAGGAATGTTAGTCAGAGAATTGGTTAGTCATTATACCGCACACACTATCAATGATGATATCAGTGGCTAGTCTCGTTCCCAGATCTCTGTTCATACGGACCATTCCGGTCGGACTGTGAAAATAAATTTCAGCCTACGATGACAGAGAGTCTGGTGAGTTTTAATAGAGCAGGTGTAGGTAAATAGCACGTGAGGTAATACTCCCTGTTATCTATGGCTTGATCGAGTCTTGCTGAGTGAAAGAACAACCTATCCTGAGTGCTACGCCTGCTGGACATACCCTGCGGCACTCCATGGATACTCTAGAGGCTTTCTGCGCTGCTGCTCAAGTGTCCTGAGGCTATGATTACTTGTCTGTGTGTAAGGATATCGAGGAAATGTTCAAGGGCGCGTTTGCTGGGAAGCCGCCATATTCATAGCAAGTGGACGTTACAGAGGCACTCCTTCTTGGCCTAGACTGTCTGGTAATCGCTGGAACTGGTGCTGGAAAGACTATGCCGTTCATCATGCCGCTCCTTGTTGACAAATCAAAATCAAAACTTGTTATCATTATTTCACCTCTGAATGAGCTGGAACTTGAACAGGTATGTATCTAAATGACTCCAATAGATCAAGGTCGAAAACCTGACCCATCAAGGCCGCAAAATTCCAATCGATGGGGCTTACTGCGACTGCAGTTAATGGAGACATATACATGCCGCAACTTCACAAGGTAAGGTCTTTATTTCCCTCTGAATCATATTTCTACTTATTCAACAACAGGATATTGAAAATGGCAAGTACCAGGTCCTTATAACATCACCTGAGATGTGCCTCGATCACCCCCGTTTCTCCAAACTCATACGGCTTCCGGATTTCATGAAGAATGTCTTAGCAATTATTGTTGACAAAGCGCATTGTATATCTCACTGGGGCGACAAGTTTCGACCTAAATACAGTGATCTCGGAAGGCTTCAATCTTTTGTTTCTTGCTGGGTCCCTCTCCTGGTGACGTCTGCAACATTGCCGCCCCACATTCTTGACGATGTCAAGCTGCAACTACATTTCTCACCATCTCGGACTTTTCTAGTGAATCTTGGCAACGATCGGCTTAATATTACACCAATTCTCTGTCGAATGCGAGCCGCTGCTAAGGACTTAGCGGCATTGAATTTTCTTGTGGATGAAGCCTTTTCTGGATGGCCTTTGATCAAGACAATCGTTTTCTTCAACACTTGTGAGCTTGCCCAAGATGCATGCGAGCACCTCCGGAATCTCGTACCAGAAGATGTCAAGGAGAAGATTGACTTCTTGCATGCCTTTCGGGTCGCTCGCACAAAGTCTAAGATTATGAAAAACTTTAAAAGCAGCACCGTCAACATCTTATGTGCAACTGAAGCTGCAGGAATGGTGAGTATTTCAATATTCTAATGCGATATATTCATTGCTACCCAATTTACAGGGGATGGACATCACTGATGTGTGCCGGGTTGTGGGATACATGGTCCCCTTCTCACTCTCTGTCTGGACCCAGCGGCTTGGTCGCGCAGGACGATCTGGCGCACCCGCAGTTGTCATCCTACTGGTCGAGCCATCAGTCTACAAGCTAAAAAAGTCGAAAACAAGCACACCTACGAATAAGACCAAAGAAGTAAAAGACTTCAAGCCCACCCTCGACGCAAACGGTGACATCATAAGCGAAGATGATGAAGGTGATGAAGACGAGCAAGACCTGAATGGGCAGCTCACTGAGGTGGACTTGCAATACTAGAAAAAAGTGGAGGGGGGTATGCGGAGGTGGATTGAAGCACCCCGGTGTAGACAAGAGGTTGCAAATGAATATTTTCATAACCCCATCTCAACAATCGGTAAGTCTTTTGATTCATTTAATCACTATATTAAGGTTCTGTAACTAACAATTTGCAGAACTTACCGTCCCTTGTTGTGACCTTTGTGTCCATCGCAAGGTCAATGAAAACGTCTTTCTTACGCCTGCTGAGACGCAGATCCTAGCCCTACAAAAACGGATCGATACGCGTGAGAGTCGAATATCGATTCCAACAGCTGTGATTGTGGTCAACGACGATGATGAAAGGATGAACAACCCCATTGGGGAGGGGATCGTTGCAGTGGAGAATCCAAACAAACGCCGTGAACCAGGACCTCGTTGCGGAGAATAGAGGGACACCTGTCGAACCACACTCCTGCAATGGAGATCCCGAAAGTTCTCAGCCGACTTCAAGCAATGTGTTTTCGCACCCACTATCATTTTACCTGACGCGATAGTAACAAAACTAGCTACCCTTGCCAAAATCAAAACTATTGACGATATCAAGATGTTGATTCTAGAGTGGGAATAGGCTGACGAATATGGCGACGAGGTCTTGAAGATTCTGCAACCAGTTGAGGTAGAATGGCATGAGGAGAATGAATGAAAGAAGGATGAAGCAAAATCAAAGCGAGCGAAGATTAGCGCTCAAACTAAATTAATGCGGGACGAAAACCAACTTGCAGAAGCACGCCTGGCGACGCTCCAATGGAAGATGGCATCGTACCCACCAATCCTGCAGCCTGCATACCCGTTCGCTTTCCACAATTCACAACCGATTACTCCCCAGTACCCTATATATCACCAGCCCTATTCATATCCATATCCTGTCTATAGTTACCCCCCTCACACATACCCTGAGCATACACAGCACATGTTTCCCATACCATTCACATAGCATCATCAACAATAGAATAAATTATTTCATACCATTATCAGAGAGTGATTACATTAAAATATTCACCAGTTCTCCCCTTTTGACCAGCTAGACATATGAGATGATGCCCATTTCACCATCACCTTCCTCAATTTCACCCATTCTGAGCCAATAGCCATCACATCTTGTAGTTTGTCTTTTGCGTTGAGTTTTCGATTGGGATTATGAATGTGTATCTTTGAATGGCTGTAGGCAGACTGCAATCGTCAGATGTCATTCTCTTTGTCTGGGGATGTGTGAGATTTCCCGCAGTTGAAGTGGTTGACAGTGCACTCAACGTGATCTTTGACTTTGCGCTGACAAGGTATCATCTCTGAGATTTTACCGATGTGTTCCCATTCCGCAAACGGCCCTATGACCGAGAATGTGTGCTACAAACAGACACAGTTAGTTTCCAGTTCATAGGTAGAGTAGTCACATACCTTGATATCTCACACATTATGTTCTTGTATGAGATCGATTGGCTGAAATCCATCTTGTTGTCCAGTCATATTTGCAAGCCAACAATATCTTTTGATGAACATCCTAGGGAAGAGAAGTAAGCTGAGGGATTAAAGATATTGAAATTTACCTGAGATCATCAGGCCATTCACGGTGCAACCCTTGCAAAAGCTCTAATATTTCGGTCATGTAGTTCTTGTTTCCACCTCCGATAAACCGAAACAGGAGCCTCGGGAGATGATCTTCCATGGAACCGATGTCGCCTGTCTTCATGCTATTATCGAGATCCAAGTAGTCTAGCAAATCCCGTGCCATTTGTATTGATTGGTAGAGTAGGTCGTCCTTTGGGTCCTTGGATTTGTTCTTCAAATCGTGTGCTGCGAGTGTTCGAAGCCTGTCACTTGAAGCATATTCGCTGACAATGCAATTAGCCAGCTTGGAGAGTTCCTGAGGCGTCAGGTCCCTCAGGTCTTCAAGCTTGTCCACATTGCCAACAACACACCAAAGGTCACGAATACGGGCCTCGGCAATGTGGGACAAAGCTTCTTTTAGGTGGTGATGGAAGGTTCCTTGGATACTTGGTGAATTTAGGCCCTTCCGCTTGAGTAGATTGAACGCATGGACAAGGCCAAAGCCAGCTTGTGTCCCATAGTATTGAGCATGTAGCGAGTGCTCAAAAGCCATTTGCGCATGAAACCAACTGAAGACGGGCTTTAAGAAAGCCATCCAATCGAAGGAATTGAGTTCCTTTGACCGAAACTTTTGGAGGCCGCGCAGCCGGCAAACCGTTAGCTGGTTGCCTACCCAGGGAATGACTGACGATTCACCCAGTCGTTTTTGCTTGGCCAGTGATTCAAGCCCAAGTTGCCGCCACCATTCTCAAAGAACTCGGTCATTTCCTTCATATGAAGCTTCCTCAATGTGGACGGTATCGAGCATATACGTGCAGGTAGTGTATTGGGGGCCGATGGGAAGTAGTTGAGGAGAGTTAGGATGGGTGAAGACTTTGTCGTCCTTATGAGTGTACATGGGGAAGTCGAATGCCGGAGAAGACGTTAGAATCTGTAGAACAATATGTATTATACGGGCCTCAATTCGTTTTGATGCTTGTATTTCTAGCTTGATGACATCTTTCAGACCTATCGGATTTTTTGCACCAAGTGCAGTTTGATCCTGTAAGCGAAGACAGTCTGGACAGGCAGCAGTGGGATCCTTAACGATGAAGATGGTTGCAGCGGTTCCACTATCAAAGTGGCTTTGATTCTGAATCCGCTGCTCGTAGACCCTGAAAGGGAGGTTGATATTGTCGTGAGTACTGAACCAGGGAAAACGTTGGATATCTTGAATGAGTGATGAATGCATCATATTTGAAAGCGCCTTGATCCCGTCGTAGGCCCACTTTTGACTCATCGTGATCCCAAGGGCATGGAGGGTATCGAATGCCTTCGTTGCGAGCCCACAGCTCTTGAAATAGACTGTAAGGAGTTTGGCGAGTTTGCAGTAACAGTTTGAGCGAGACAGGGATGCAATGGAGATCATCATCATCACAGGCTGTGTGCTACAGTCAGCAAAATCGAGTAGAGGTGATAAAATACTAACATACCACTTCGGAACTCTGCTGAGCATCTGAACAATTGCCCGCCGCAAACTGAAATAGATTCCATATTGTCGGGACAATGGTCTTCATCTGAGAGATCATCTCCTTCAGATTAATAGCAAGGAGCGTTTCTTGTGAGAGGTTTTCCTGTCGCAGGTATAGCGCAGTCTTGATTTGTTTCATTTCATTGTTGATCACACTGCAAATGGTATCCAAAGCCCAGGAGTTGAGGACATCGTAGGCTGCTTTTGTCCGCATTCCACAGCCATGCTTGCGAGGTGGGTGGTGCCAATTTGCAAGGATCTGGGGGAGTTCCTCACTGACCATGAGAGTAGTTCGCGCGTATCTGACTTTGCTGTTAGACACGAGATCATCGACATTCCAGCTGATCACCCAGAGAAATAGTGGGAGATTGATTTGGAGGGAGTCCATATAGTCTAGTATCTTGATGACTCTTTCAGAAATATCGCCAGTTCTCTCAAGAAACGACCTGTAGTTCTCCGTCTGCTTTGTATACGTGCTAGCGTTGTGATTTTGCTGGTATTTGTCATTCTGAGCGGGAATATCATCAAGTCCTGAGTCCATCGATGAGCTTGTATTGGTGCGTGAGGGTCTCATGGCTACAGTAAACACTCAAACAAGGGGGGATATGAGGAGGGAGATTATGGATATTGGATCACGTGTGGTTTATCTACACCCGCCTCTACAAAACTCACCAGACCCTCCAGCAGCGTATGATGAAAATTCTTTTCACACTCCGACCGGAACGGTCCGTATGCGGCCAAGGGTATGGGAATGAGACTAATCAGTGGCTGCTATGGATGATCCCTAACCTTTTCAACAATTTGTACAGATGAACTAGCAAAGATATAGAAAGCCTGAATGGGAGTAACATGTTCAAGTGGACATGTCAGGGAGCATAGCTCTGGATTAGATTACTTGGTGAAGAGCTAGATTAACATAGCATTTTTCAGACATTATTGTGTAAGCAACTACATGTTACACTGGGTTACAATATGTCTTAGGTTACACTTTGTTCAACTTATCCAGAGACCTCTTGGGTAGAATACAACTAAGTGGTCTAATGTTGTGATCAAATCTGTTGAAAGTTATAAACTGAAAATTTGTTAGGAATAATAACCTACCCAACTCTAAATACTTAACCCTACATAACCTGTAACCTGTAACCCGTACTTATACCTATACTATTAACCCTACCTAACCTAACCTGTAAATCTAACCTATGAATCTAACTAACCTATACTTATTACCTAATGGCTAACCTGGAGGATAACCTGTAACCTGTAACCCTAAGTGAGCTGCCACCTGCTAACACAATATATGTACCTATAGGAGAAAACCACATCCCTACCTCCTAGCCACCCTCAGTTAACTAATCTCTAAATCCTTGGCAGCTAATGCTATAGCTATCTGCTGCTATTGCAGTAACTGAATTTCAGTTTCTTTTGAAAGCTCCCCTTCCCTTCAGAGCTATCCTATCCCTAAATCAGATCTGGAAATAAATAAAAATTTCCAAGATGAACCTCTTGATCTCTGGTATCCTACTCCTCCCTCTTCTTCCTCCTCTCAAGTACAATATTCTCCAATTCCATCATATACCTCCTCTTGATATTCTCTATCATTCCAACATCCTCTTCTACTATATTTAACCTATTAACCTTCCCTTGACTTTTCTATCCCTGTTTTAATTCTAATATGGGCCTAAACTCTTTGCTTGCCATGATATCCCAGATCATGCTTGCAAACCAGTAGAGCATTGTATTTCTATGATGGTTATATTGCCACTCTTCAGAGCTCACCACATCTGATAGTATCGCAAACTTGATGATTTGTGGGGGCTATTCAAACATTATCAACTATAATGGTGGAATACTTGAAGAGTAATGTTATATATCTCTTTGTTCCATTGTGCAATATTCTGATACAATCTTGAGCCTTGACACTACAAGCCATTATTTTGGATGAATATCTAGAGTTTTCTGACTAGTGGGGTTTTAGGGCCACAATCCACTAGTAGATACATCTCGTGGGCCTAGTCTCTAGACACATGTTTGACCCTAGCTACTAAAAACTCATAAAGTTTGCTGTTGGTGCATTTGCAATACATCAATTCTTTGATGGTCAATGTAGAGACACATTCATCTAACATCTTGATTCAAGTAGTGTCATGATCCCAAACTAATTTGGTGGTATCAAATCTAACCAAAGATTATGCATTCAGCAAGTAGCATCCAATAGCTCAAATAACCTTTATCTTATCTTATCTAAGATAAGATAAGATACACCACTATCTTTACCTATGCTATCTTATTATGGACAATAGCATTCTACCCCATTGTTCTCTGAATTAGAATGACTCATATCCCATTTCTCTCTATCACTCTATTGTTCTCTGAGTCACTATGACTCATATTGATCTCCTCCATTGTTCTCCCCATTATCTAACTCATAGTGAGTTACAATTCAAACTCCTCATTATTCTTTTATCTATTGTTCTTATTTCCTATTGTTCTTATTGCCCATTGTTCTGAAACATATATAAAGGGCCCCCTTTTGACCAGTGAGGAGTTTAGTTCACTTTCAACCCACTTTTACCCTACTCCCCCCCCCCTAGTCTACTCTCTCCATTTTCCCTTGGACTTAGCACCTAGTACTTAGTACCTAGTACTATCCCTTATTGATACTACTTGTCTATAGTCAATACATCCAATCTAGTCTAGTCTATTAAGCTTATACCCTGTGTGATTTCACCTAAGCCCTCTTATATGAAGAACCAACTTAGGAATTACCCCTTGATGTATTCTGTAAGTTGAAGATAATAGCCATTGTGGACTATCTTATCTTACCTCAGTCCCTGCTTATTCATCACATACTCACAGTCTCAGTCCTAATTGGAGAGACCTTACTGTAATACTGTTAGGATGTGATGATCTCCTCTGTATAGAGTAGTACTGGTTTGTACCAGTCCAAAGTTGTGGCTGATTTGTTTGTTCTTATATGGTCAAAAATGCATCCAAAGTCTCTGGTGTCAAGCTCACTACTCCTTAGTATTGACAGTGAAGCTTGACACCAAGTTAGTCACTCCCTGTATTTGTATCACTATATATTATTAGTATTGACAGTGAAGCTTGACACCAGGTGTGGTTCTTAAGGCAGTTAGCTTCCAGCCTTGATAGGTTATGAGCCCTGCTGCAAATTTCACCTAAAATCACCCCCTATTGTGTCTAACAGCTCCTGCATACTCCTGGACCATTACAAACCACTCTCCAGACCTCTCACCAGCACCAGCAACATAAATCACCCTGGTCCTCACCCAATTGTCACTCCCTGACTTCGAAACTTTTGGGGCCATTTGCGGACGCTCCCTTCTGCGCCTCCACCCAATTACATGTTGCTGGCTTGATTTCCCTTGCCAGGACATCCCATTCAATTATCCACATCACCATTCACCATCTGTAATAGGCCTACCCATCCCAATCCATCCCAGTGACTGCCAGCTCATTAGTGGGCACTTGTGGACACTTGTGGGTGCTTGTTATCAACTCCATTCATTGTGGCCATTTGTAACAGCCCCACCACTCCAAACCACCATTCTGTGATCTGACACATCATTCCTGTGCCCACCAACTCAAATCGCTCCGAATTGCTCCGAAATTGCTTGTGGACGTTAAAGGCCACGTCCGAATCGGGTCCCCTTGCTTATACGGTTACTGCCTTTGCGGATTATCTGGGAGGGCTCCATCATTATTCACCACTCCTATCTACCTGCTAATCATTCCCATTTGTGTTCTATCGCTTCCATTGCTCCCAGGACATTGTAATTGCTTCAAGATACTCTAGGACGTGCCCTCTGTGCTCTGGCAAACATTTGGACTCTTGGGACCTCTCTGGACTCTAGGACTTGATCATTCATCAGTCTGTGCTGTGGCTGTCACTGTGCACATTGGTTTATGGAAAGGAGATTAGAACAAAGTGAAGTGCAGTGAAGTGCTACCTCCCTGGGCTCTCTTATCAGAGTGTTACCCCAGTTGCTATTTGGCTTGGTTTACACCAGTCAGCACCTCTCTCTGCACGCAGTGTTGTAGGGAGATTGGGTTGGCGGGCTTACAGTTGCCTCCCCTTCCAATTTATTGGAAGTAGCTCCATTATCAACTACCACTGCTAGCACTGATTTCATCGACTTGAGAATAAGCTGGTAGTATGTGTGAGACCCACAGAAGACTGATTTACCAACCTCACCCTATCCCTGCCATCCACTACGCCTTTATACTCCATAATCTATTTTTCACCTACCTACACACCACCATCATCATCATGTCAGCCTCCACCAATGAATCAAAGAGGACATTCCCCTGCCTCACTCCCACTAATTGGTGGCAGTGGGCTGACAACATGGAGGCTTACCTTCACACCAAAGAGCTCTGGGAGTATGTGGATGGATCTCTGCCTAGGCCTACTGCTGCTGACCCTGTCAAACCTACCCCTGCTGAAATCACTGAGCTTTAGGGATTGGAACCGGAAGTCTGGAAGAGCTAGTGGAGAGATATGGCTTGCCATTGAGGACAGCCAGAAGGTGCATGTGAAGGATGCCAAAACTGACCCTGCAGCAATGTGGGCTAAGTTAGAGGCTGTCCATCTGCAGAAGAGACCAGGAACCCACTTCAATGCCTATGATGCGCTGTTCAGTATTAGGAAGGATGATGCTGAAACCCTGCCTGCCTTAATGGCTAGAGCTGATAAAGCTCTGCAGGATATCAAAGCTCTCCATCCATCTAACTTCACACTGGACAACCACCTGGATAAAAGAACTTCTCTGTATGACTCTCATTTGTGCCCTTCCTGCTGAATACAACAACTTTGCATCCTCCCTCCTACTCATCAACTCCCTTGATATCGATAAACTCCAATCTGCCTTCCAGAATGAAGAGAGCCAGCAGCTTGCTAGAAATATCTCCTCCTCATCTCCCAGCCTTGCCTATCAATCATCATCATCTGCTTTGCTTTGCTCCTTCTGTGGTAAAGCCAACCACACAGAGGACAAGTGCTTCAAGAAGCAGAAGGCCTCTGCTGATGCTAAACAGCAGACAGCCCAATGGCAAGGATGTGGTTGAGGTGCTAGGGGTAGAGGCAACAAGCCTGCTGCAAAAGAAGCATCTGAAGATACCACCAATGCCAATACTGCCACCATTGAATTTGCTGGTCATGCAAGTACTCTCTCTTCATCCTATTGCTCCCTATGGCTCAAGTTATCAAGGCTGGAAGCTATTGCCTTAAGAACCACACCTGGTGTCAAGCTTCACACTGTTATTAATACTAATAATATGGTAATATAAATACAGGGAGTGACTAACCTGGTGTCAAGCTTCACTGTCAATACTAAGGAACAGTGAGCTTGACACATATAGACCTCTTCTTCAAGTTCACCATTGAGGTAAGCTGAAGAGATATCAAGACTTTCTAATTCAAGGTCTTCAAGTGCAGCCAATGCCAGGATAAGCTCGAAGTGAAGCCCACTTTGGAGTAGGAGCAAAGGTCTCAGTATAGTCAAATCCAGGTCTTTGGGCAAATCCTTGGGCCACCACTCTGCCTCTATAGCACTCAATGGATCCATCAGCTTTCCTTTTGACCTTGAACACCCATCGGCTGCCAATAGCTTTGCGGCCAGGTGGGAGTTGTACAAGTTCAAAGGTGCCATTTTCAATAAGTTTTTGGATCTCATATAAAGCAGCCTTGTGCCATTCTTCCTTCTCTTCAGGGGAGCGCTGCATTGCCTCATGGTATGTGTTAGGTTCACCATCATGAGTAGCTGTCTTGAATGCATGCTGAGAAGAGTTGAAGGCATACTCCACTGCTTGGTCCAGAGTAAGGTAATCAGTCTCTTGACCACTGCACAGATATTCAAATCCAGATTGGATAGCATCTGCATACTCAAGTTCACCATCACTAGGGTCCTTGAGCAGGAGTTCATCATCACTGCTAGACTCATTGACTGGAGATAATGGAGGTGAATGCATTTGGTGAGAAGCAGGAGGTGACATTGCAAGTGGGTCAGGAGTAGAAGCAGGTGGAGAAGCACTCTTTGGAGTTGGAGAGGGAGTGGATTGGGGAGGCACAGAGGATTGACGACCAAGTAGAGTCTCATTAAGGGAGCCTTGGGGACGACTAGCACGAGGAGGGTTTTGACGTCTTGAAGGTCCAGGTGGATCAGAGGCAGGTGCCTTATGTGCAGAAGGAACTGGGACAGCAGGAGGTAGATTGGGTCCAGGTATAGGTGCAATTTGTGGCAAAGGTAGTACTGGATGTGGTGCTGTATCATCACTATGGTCATCCTCTCCCCCTTGATCCAGCACCACTACAGATGGTTCAGAGGGTGCAGAGCAACCAGGTAACATAGAAGGGGAAGAGACCAGATTTATAGCCACAGTAGAGTTGCCAGGAAAGCACCTTTCATCAAACACAGCATGACTGCTGATAATGATCTTCTTAGCCACTGGGTCCCAGAATTTCCATGCTTTCACACCATCAGGGTAACCAACAAAGATGCACTTCCTAGAATGAGGTTGGAGTGCTTTCCTCTTCTCTTGGCGCACTAGCACATAGGCAAGGCAGCCAAAGATACGGAAGTAAGAGATGTCTGGTTTCTTCCCTTTCCAGTGGAAATATGGAGTGTCTCCATTCAAAGCAGAAGTAGGTGTCCTGTTCCTGGTATGCACATAGGTAGAGACAGCAAGTGCCCAAAAGGAGGGAGGGAGTTTAGCCTGAACCAGGAGTGCAGTGGCAGCAGCAGCAATATCTTCATTTGCGCGCTCAGCTACTCCATTTTGATGAGGTTCATTTGGCTCAGTGTGCTGACGCATGATACTGTGGTCTGCACAGAACTGATTGAACTCCCTACTGATGAATTCACCTCCTTTATCATCCCTAGACATCTGAAGGCGTCTTCCAAGTTTGGTCTCAGCATAAGCCTTGAATTACTTGAATGCAACAAGAGCTTCTGTTTTACGTCTCAGGAAAGCAATCACCATGAACCTTGACTTGTCATCAATGAAGGGTTGCCAATAATGGTATCCCTCTGGTGTCTGAACAGGGAGAGGGCCCTTTAAGTCTGTGTGGACAAGTGCAAGAAGAGAGGTTCAACGAGAGGCAGTCTTAGGGATATTATGACGGTGCTGCTTTCCAAAGATGCATGGCTCACAGATAGGGTCTGGAGATGAGTTGGACTGGATGACCATGCCTGAGACAAGTTTATGGAGGTGCATATGCTTCAAATCACCAAAGTTAAGGTGAGAGCAACGCTGATGCCACAGAGTAAGATCCAAGGGAAGGGTTGACTGAGCTGACTGAGCTGACTGAGGAACAATGATCTTGCCATCAAGATAGCTAATATTGCGCTCATTGATGGAGGCAGTGAAATGGAGTTCATTGTGATAATAGAACTCAACTCGAGATTGTTGGATTGAAATGGAATATTGTTTAACACGAGTAAGGTGGAAGAGTGAAAGTAGATTACTGCCAAGATCAGGGACATGGAGCACATCATGAAATACAACTGGTCGCTTGGGTATACCATCTATGACTGGTTGGAACTCAACTGAACCAATACCAGCAGAGTAGATTGTTGAATGGTCAGCTAGTTGAATAGCAGTGACATGGGGAGAATATGAGTGAAACCAGTGTTTGTGAGGGGTCATATGTGATGTAGCACCTGTATCAGTGTTCCAGTCAGCACAGGATTGAGACTTGAGCCATAGGGAGCGATGGGATGAAGAGAGAGCACTTGCATGACCAGCAAATTCAATGGTAGCAGTGTTGGCATTGGTGGTATCTTCAGATGCTTCTTTTGCAGCAGGCTTGTTGCCTCTACCCCTGGCACCTCGACCACGTCCTTGCCATTGGGCAGTCTGCTGTTTGGCATCAGCAGAGGCCTTCTGCTTCTTGAAGCACTTGTCCTCTGTGTGGTTGGTTTTGCCACAGAAGGAGCAAAGCAGAGCAGATGATGATGATTGGTAGGCAAGGCTGGGAGATGAGGAGGAGACATTTCTGGCAAGCCGCTGGCTCTCTTCATTCTGGAAGGCAGATTGGAGTTTATCAATATCAAGGGAGTCAATGAGTAGGAGGGAGGATGCAAAGTTGTTGTATTCAGCAGGAAGGGCACGGATGAGGGTCATGCAGAGAAGTTCTTTATCCAGGTTGTCCAGTGTGAAGTTAGATGGACAGAGAGCTTTGATATCCTGCAGAGCTTTTATCAGCTCTAGCCATTAAGGCAGGCAGGGTTTCAGCATCATCCTTCCTAATACTGAACAGTGCATCATAGGCATTGAAGCATGTTCCTGGTCTCTTCTGCAGATGGACAGCCTCTAACTTAGCCCACATTGCTGCAGGGTCAGTTTTGGCATCCTTCACATGCACCTTCTGGCTGTCCTCAATGGCAAGCCATATCTCTCCACTAGCTCTTCCAGATTTCCGGTTCCAATCCCTAAGCTCACTGATTTCAGCAGGGGTAGGTTTGACAGGGTCAGCAGCAGTAGGCCTAGGCAGAGATCCATCTACATACTCCCAGAGTTCTTTGGTGTGAAGGTAAGCCTCCATGTTGTCAGCCCACTGCCCCCAATTAGTGGGAGTGAGGCAGGGGAATGTCCTCTTTGATTCATTGGTGGAGGCTGACATGATGATGATGATGGTGTGTAGGTAGGTGATAAATGGATTATGGAGTATAAAGGGGTAGTGGATGGCAAGGATAGGGTGAGGTTGGTAAATCAGTCTTCTGTGGGTCTCACACACACTACCAGCTGATTCTCAAGTCGATGAAATCAGTGCTAGCAGTGGTAGTTGATAATGGAGCTACTTCCAATAAATTGGAAGGGGAGGCAACTGTAAGCCCACCAACCCAATCTCCCTACAACACTGCGTGCAGAGAGAGGTGCTGACTGGTGTGAACCAAGCCAAATAGCAACTGGGGTAACACTCTGATAAGAGAGCCCAGGGAGGTAGCACTTCACTGCACTTCACTTTGTTCTAATCTCCTTTCAATAAACCAATGTGCACAGTGACAGCCACAGCACAGACTGATGAATGATCAAGTCCTAGAGTCCAGAGAGGTCCCAAGAGTCCAAATTTTGGCCAGAGCACAGGGGGCACGTCCTAGAGTGTCTTGAAGCGATTACAACGTCCTGGGAGCGATGGAAGCGATGGAACACGAATGGGAATGATTGGGAGGTAGATAGGAGTGGTGAATAATGATGGAGCGCTCCTGGATGATCCGTGAATGCAGTAAGCGTATAAGCAAGGGGACCCGATTCGGACGCGGCCTTTAACGTCCACAAGCAATTTCGGAGCAATTCGGAGCGATTTGAGTTGGTGGGCACAGGAATGATGTATCAGATCACAGAATGGTGGTTTGGAGTGGTGGGGCTGTTACAAATGGCCACAATGAATGGAGTTGATAACAAGCACCCACAAGTGTCCACAAGTGCCCACTGATGAGCTGGCAGTCACTGGGATGGATTGGGATGGGTAGGCCTATCACAGATGATGAATAGTGATGTGGACAATTGATTGGGATGTCCTGGCAAGGGAAATGAAGCCAGCAACGTGTAAATCGATGGAGGCGCAGAAGGGAGCGTCCGAAAACGGTTGCAAAAGTTTCGAAGTCAGGGAGTGAAAATTGAGTGAGGACCAGGGTGATTTATATCAGTGGTACTGGTAAGAGGTCTGGAGAGTGGTTGTAATGGTCCAGGAGTATGCAGGAGCTGTTAGACACAATAGGGGGTGATTTTAGGCGAAATTTGCAGCAGGGCTCATAACCTATCAAGGCTGGAAGCTACTGCCTTAATAACCACACCTGGTGTCAAGCTTCACTGTCAATACTAATAATATGGTGATATAAATACAGGGGGTGACTAACCTGGTGTCAAGCTTCACTGTTAATACTAAGGAACAGTGAGCTTGACACCAGAGACTTTGGACGCATTTTTGACCAAATAATAAGAACAAACAAATCAGCCACAACTTCGCACTGGTACAAACCAGTACTGCTCTATGCAGAGGAGATCATCACATCCTAACAGCTTCATGGCTTTGATGTGGACAGTGGATACCTATACAGAATGGTAGTAAACAGTTAATATAGAGATACTGGTATCAACTTACCATGCTTTTTCTGCTGTAGACGTCATCCCATGGCTTAGCCTAGGATGGTGTACAATTGATAGCAAGAAAATATGCGCAAGATAATGTAGCAAGTACTATACCTTTGGTGTATCAGTACACCGACATTTTTCTTTGTCTTGTCCATCTCTCATTTCTTGATTACACAATGAATATTATTGTCGAGAATATCTTGTAGCTTGTCATCATTATTATCAGCAGGGTGTAGGTTAATACCTGCATCACTGCTATCCACCATCTCCTGGTAAGTGGTTTCTTCATTGCATCAGAGATCTTTGCCAATCAAATGATATGTGATGTAAGGGACAAGGAAAACTTCAGTGAATTGTGCAAGGCTGAGGGGTGAATTGGGATAAGTGTTTGGTGGGAATAAGTGTAGCAGGGTGCTTTGGATTATTGCACTCCCTTTTAGTCCATAACTGTAAATGTAAGTCTATAGTGTGAAATTTCAAAGACAGATATGAGAACATAGTATCCTGGTCTTACTGTTTTGAAAAGATCCATAGGAAGATGATCCATCTTAGACAGCTTGCTGAAGTCGATCTTGCTAACCTGAAGGCTTTCATGAAGATGGCTACCAACCACAGTCTGCTTGATAGTGTTAATATTTGTTATAAACCTATCAAGTATGTCGTGCAAGGCTATAATATCTTCTAGTATTTGGTTGAAGTTGGGTGGTGTTGGCCAGCCCCTAGAGTTAGCTGTGGTATAATAATGGGCTTTATTATGATTAGCCTGGACTTCAAGACAGATGGTTGCCTCAACATAGCCAAGACCTTAAGCATATTGTCCACCAGTATGGTATAACTTGGTACATGTGTCTAGTAGTATTTGAAGGCTTTAGGTTTAACATGAGCGGCAGAGGCCCACATTCATCATATGGGCAATTGGTCAGTGGTGGATCATTTGTTACTGGTTTCACTATCTTGGATGGGAGCTTGTCATCATTGCTGGATTCCTATAATTGATAGAAGTAAGTTAGTGTAACATATTCTGAATTGTGTTTACCAATACAATATATCTGCATTTTGGCTCTCTTGGTTTTAGGCTTCTCTGATGCAAGTGCCTTGGTCTTTTTCAACTTTTTTGTAAGTTTTGTGGTTGGGACATTATCAGGTGAAATATAAATACTTCACTTCTAGAACTACTGGAGTTATATGTCAATCAAGTAAGTCCTAGTTGTTCAGGGGAGATGTGAATTGATTGAGTAATGGACACTTCCTCCTTTGATGGGGCTTGAGTAATCCTTGGCTAGGATGTACAGATGAGTAGGCTATCCAAACTCAATGGATAGTATTAACTGGGAGAGCAAGAATTAAGTTCACAGCTAACTTAGAAGAATACATATCACAGTGAGGTCTCTCCAATAAGGACTGAGACTTAGAGTGTGTGATGAATAAAGCAGGGGCTGAAGCAAGATAAGATAGTCTACAATGGCTATCTTCAACTTATAGAAAATGTCAAGGGGTGATTCCTAAGTTGGTTCCTCACGTAAAGAGGGCTTAGGTGAAATCACACAGGGTATAAGCTTAATAGACTAGACTAGATTGGATGTATTGACTACAGACAAGTAGTATCAATAAAGGGGTAGTACTAGGTACTGAGTACTAGGGGTGAGTTCAAGGGAAAAGGGGGAGAGTAGACTAGGGGGGGAGGGGAGGGGTAAAAGTGGGTTGAAAGTGAACTGAACTCCTCACTGGTCAAAAGGGGGCCCTTTATATATGTTTGAGAACAATGGGGCAATGAGAACAATAGGAAATAAGAACAATAGATAAAAGAACAATAAGGAGTTTGAATTATAACTCACTATGAGTTAGACAATGGGGAGAATAATGGAGGAGATCAATATGAGTCATAGTGACTCAGAGAATAATGGAGTGATAGCAGAATAATGGAGAAATGGGATATGAGTCATTCTGACTCAGAGAACAATAGGAAAGAATGCTATTGTCTATAATAAGATAGCATAGGTAGAGATAGTAGTGTATCTTACCTGAGATAAAATAATATGTGAGGAACAGTGATATCTTATCTAAGATAAGATAAGATAAGATAAAATAAAGGGTATCAGAGCTATTAGGTGCTACTTGCTGAATGCATGATTTTTGGTTAAGTTTGATACCAAATCAGTTTCGGATCATGACATCTGCAGGGGACAAAGAAATTACAACTGTCCTCAGTTGATTCTTGTTTATACAATGTCTATCAACCTAGTAATCCTCTACATAGACAAGGTCTCATATTCGACACAGCAAGGGAAAAACTTTCCTAACTATCCATTCCAAGGTTCCTTTCTTTCTATCCTAGCATCTTTTCAGTCTACCACAAGTAAAATATCCACATCTTCCTGCTCTAAATGTGCCTCCAATACCCAATATGATTTTATGATGATCCAGATGCTAGTGATTATCACTCATCCTTGTCATTAGACCTGACTGCTTGGATAGCAGAACTGAACGAGGGATTCCAATTGGATAGGACCACCTTGGATGTGGCTGAGACAGAAAATGAATCCCTCCCAGTTGAGGGATTGAAAACTGCTTTGAAGTCATTGAGCAGTGGCAAGTATAGTGGGGGTAGAGGTATTTTGAGGCAGGGGATATGAGTGGTCTGGGAGGATTAGACCAGTTCTTAGCCCAGGGATATATATGGGGGGTGGCCGTTTGATTTCAACCAAGGTGTGAAAAAGACGAGATTTGCAAAGGAGGGTGTGTATGGATAAGTTGGTGGTATCCTCATAGTTAGACTTGGGGATGGAAGTAAGAGAAGCAGAGGGTTGCATCATGTTAGAGGGATAGTAGGGGTAAGGTGATTTGAAGATAGGTATTGGTGGGGAATAAGCACACTTGTCGTCGTCTTCTTAGCTAAGCCTGGTTAAGGCATGTGACTTGCCTAGGTTAGCCCTTCCATGATTGTATGTAGTCTATAACAAAATTACTCCTTCAAACATTCATCAAGTATATCAATATATATATATATATTGTATCTAGTAAGAAAATTGTATCTTGAGTTTGTTGTAAAAAGAATTAAAAAATTCAACATGTTAGGATGTGATGATCTCCTCTGCATAGAGCAATACTGGTTTGTACCAGTCTGAAGTTGTGGCTGATTTGTTTGTTCTTATTTGGTCAAAAATGCATCCAAAGTCTCTGGTGTCAAGCTCACTGCTCCTTAGTATTGACAGTGAAGCTTGACACCAGGTTAGTCACTCCCTGTATTTATATCACCATATTATTAGTATTGACAGTGAAGCTTGACACCAGGTGTGGTTCTTAAGGCAGTAGCTTCCAGCCTTGATAATATCTTCTGATGAGATACTTTCTGAGATGGTGTTCAAACTGCTGCTTAGACTTGAAACAGGCTTTCTTCAAAGTTTCAGCAGCTTTGTCAATATCTTCTTGATATCGTTCTAGCTATCTAATCCTCAGGGCAAGGAGATCAGAGGTTGACAATCCTAATTAGAAACCCTTAACCATGAAGGTAGCTTCTGCAAGATCAAAGGGTAACAAGGGATGCATTCCATGAAGGAGATAATATGGGGAATATCCTGTGACACTACTGACTGTAATTCAGTCAGCAAAGGCTGCTATCTCCACCTGTTTGTGCCAGTTTCTAATCCTTCCAAATTTATCTTTGTCACTTGACTTGATGATAGCCTCTTGTAACGTAAAGTAACCATGTTCCACAACTCCATTGGCATGCTTGTTATATGGAGAGATCCGAACTTGGGCTATATTCAGTCTCTGTAGCAGTATTTCAAATGCTCCTCTGACTTCACTTCCATTATCTGTCACAATATAACCAATTGCTCTATATCGGTAATAAAGTTGTTCCCAGAAGAACTTAGCTAGGCTCTGGGAATTATTCCTACGTAAGGCCTTAGCTTCAACTATTCCAGTAAGGTCATCACGAGCTATAACAATGAAGTGGAATCCAGCAGATGGGGGTATGAACATAATATCAATATACACTTTTTCAAAAAGAGTAGTAGGCATGGAATTTGTAGGAGGTAACTCCATTCATTTGAGGCTTCAGATTTGGCACTCATAGCATGAGGAGATATGATAGTGGACATCTGTTCTAAGATGTAGCCAGAAGAATTATATATGGATAATTTCAAAGACTGCTTGTTCTCCTTTATAGCCTAGGTTTTCATAGCCTTGAGTGAGGATAGCAAGCCTCTTCTTTGGCTTTAGAATTACTAGTAATAGTGACTTGTTGCTTCTTTTAAACATTGTTTCTTCTTTCACAAAGAACTGTGTAGCTTTCTTGATAAATCTTTTTCACTCTTGTAAACTTGAGAAATGGGGTAGTTGAAAAGTAGAAAGGAATTTATAAATTTCTAATAACAAAAGGTCTTGGCGTGATCTTGTGGATGATGAAGGGACAGCATATGAAGAGTAACGGAGGGATGTAGCAGTTACAAATGAAAAATCTTTAATTAATTGAAGTAAAGGAATATGGATAAGTAAATGCGAGGTCATCTAACCATGCATTACTATGAATAGGGAATTCTTCATCCTCTGCTAACTCTCTTCTAGAAAGGGCATCTGGTTCTCTGAATTAAGTAGCAGGTATATGAATAAGTTTGAAATCAAATAAAAGAATCCCTTGGATCCATCTGTTAATAGCAGCATTGGGTTGGAGATCTGGTTTATTAAGCATGCCTTTGATATACTTGGCATCAACTTCAACATGGAGATTCTTAACTCTATAGTCTCCAATGGCGTAATGTACAATATAGTCCATATAATTCAAGTTTAGGCTGGGAATACCTGGCCTCTCTTTTATTCATGGGTAGTGAGCCATATCTAGCTGGATGACATTTTCCTTCATCATTAATTTGGGACAGGATAAATCCTGCAGTAATAAAGCTGCTTATCTACAGACAATATAACTGGATTGTCTAATTGATAGTCAATTGGACATAAGGCTGGAGCTGAGGTGATTTTCTGTTTTAGTGTATCAAAGGCTTCTTGTCTTCTATCATCCCAAATGAACTCTGCATCTTTATAAACTAATTCTGTGAGAGGTCTGGCCAGATGAGAGTAGTCTTGAATCCAAATATGTACTGTTCCACATAATCCTAAGAAGCCTCGTACTTCTTTAGGAGTCTTGAGAGGGGGCTATTTGAGGATCTTGGATACTTTGTCATCCTCTGGACAATGTCCTTCAGGGGTACACTTCTATCCAACTATAAGCACATTAGGTCTACATATCTGGGATTTCTTAGCAGCAAAGGTTCCACCTGCACATTTTACTTAGTGCATAACATGGTGTACATCTAAGGTATGTTCCCAAATAAATCTTCTGATTCCAGGGTTATCAGGAAGTACCTCTGGCTTTCCATCTTTATCTAGAAATCTTGAGGGAGGCCCTTTAATTGGCAAGTTATTAATAAAGATGTTTGCAACTACAGGGATTTCATCTTGAAGAATGAATGTCATACATTTCTGGAATTCAGCTGGTGAGTTAGTGAATCCCATGGGCAATGAAGTGATACAAAGAAGTCCAAGTGGTGTATAAAAGGCAGTAAGATCTCGTGAGGCTGGATGGACCTTTCTAGCATCAAATCCCTAGAAAAGGTCAAAGACTGTGTAATATTGGTGTCCTGCAAATGGTTCTACAAAATCATCCACAATGGGAGGGAGACTAGCATCTCTAATGGTGACTTTATTTAGGGGCTGAAGGTCATGAACAATTCTTAGGGTTCCATTCTTTTTCAAGACACAGAACTATTGTGATTGATAGGATGATTGACTTGGCTCATAGACTCCTGTATCAATCTTGGTTTTCAAGAGTTCTATGACTTTCTCATGAATCCCTGGAGGGATAGGGATATTCTTGTACACCCAAGGGGTGTGTGGGATAGTTGGAATAATATATGGCAAAAAATATGACTCTTTAAGTGTTCCTCATTCTGGATCTTCAAAGGCAATAGCTTCCTGGTTAAGCCACATAATATGATTGAATAGTTTCTCTTCTTCAGGGAGAAGGAACCCTTCTTCATTTACCTTTAGAAATTCTAGTCGAGCTTCAGTGAGTCTTGGAGTTGGAGAGAAATCAGAGGGCTGTCTTGGCAAGGAAGGGAGGCTGGATAAAGGGTTATGAGGGAACTTTCTGATTACTCTAGCAGCTTCAGGGAATGTCCCAGACACTGGGTAAGTCCTTTGACTAACTTTCTTGTAGGCTGTGAACACTTTGGGGAAACCTTTACTATCTAGGTTATCAGATAGAATCATAACAGTGTCGTCAATGTTGAGGTATTCTCTTGCCATCTTGTTTTCATCTGTAAAGTAGTAGTAATCAGCTTCTGAATTGGAAGGTGTAGTTTCATTATCGTCTTCAGGGTAGGCTAGCTCTGGTTCATAAGAGGGGGTATACTCAGTATCTTCTTTTATAGTTATTGAATAGCATTTAATGTGATAACTCTAAGGATTGTTGATTTGAGGTGTGTATAATGCATGTAGTTTCTTATTACTAGGATTGGGTAATATGAGGTTGGTATGGAGAGTAGCTAAACTAGGTGGGATTGCCTTGGTATGAATCATATTTAAGGAGAACAGTGGGCAAAATGATTGGTCTGAGTATAGAGGAGGGTATTTTGGTGCAGGGGACAAAGTAAGTGAATTTTGCATATAGGGGAGGGAGTTGGCTGTAGGTTTAATCCTGAGGATAAACCTGAAGGTCTCTAGTGTTAAAGTAGGGACCAAAGTACCCTTTATTAAACAGATCTGAGATAAGGGAGGGATTACAAAATTCTATATTAAGAACTGCATTGATTGCATCAGCAAGAAGTAGTCTGTTTGCTGCTTGAAATACAGCAGCTGAATACAGAAAAACTCTGCTTCTTCTTCTGAGAGCAATAGGTTACACCCAGCTCTCTCCTGCTCAATAGGAAAAACAAATGGACTAGGATAAGGGCACCAAGGCATCTGGTATGGGGTGTATGAGTCTTCTTTCCTCCAATGAGGAAACAGTTAGCTGTGGTATAGAAAGTAATAGTGGGCTGGGTTACTGACTGGCATGGTATGGACATAAGTCTTCCAGGCAGGGGTGTTGAGGATAGTAGCAGTATGCCCAATGCATGTATGAAGGGCCTTGTAGATTCCAGCCAAGAAGGCTAGGTGGACCTTAGCACTGTTAATGAAATGGTCAGGCCTAATGAGGGACTGCATAGTGGGGCATGTGGGTGAAGGCAAGCCTTCCCCCTTGGCTGTAATATTCAGGATGTAAATGGGCTCTAGTGAGCTGAGTACAGGTTCAGCTTGTAGCTGATTGAGCAGGGTCTGCTCTAGATAGTGAATTGACTGAAGGGAAGTAAGGGTATTGGGGGTGTCTCTGAAGACCATGGGTTTTATAGGGGAGGGAGGACAGATATCAATCTCTTGATTGTTACTTAGATCAGGCATGTAGAGGGAAGACAATATATTGGAAGGGTATACAAAGGATACATCATCTTAAGAGGAAGCATCTGATTCTATGCAGATATCCCAATAGTGCCTGGCACCATTTACATATATGTGATAACAGTCATACAAGGTATTTAAAAAAGGGTCCCCACACTTGCGCAGGGACACACTACTGTCC
The DNA here is from genome assembly GCA_951640195.1 of Porpolomopsis calyptriformis. Taxonomy (NCBI): domain Eukaryota; kingdom Fungi; phylum Basidiomycota; class Agaricomycetes; order Agaricales; family Hygrophoraceae; genus Porpolomopsis; species Porpolomopsis calyptriformis. The sequence goes on from OX621175.1 coordinate 372,184, forward strand.
TACAATACATCAGTGGGAGAGTACAGGGTATACAGGGGGGAATCGAGGGGGGGGCACGATGGGTAGTAGATACTATTGTCATTGTCAGATACGGAGGTGGGTGGTGATGGGAGAAACAGAGGGGTGCAATGAGTGGTTGGGTGCTCATTGCATGCATCAATGGGGGGGAGTGGGGAGTAGCAGAGTGCGGGGGCTGGTAGGCACTCGTATGCACTGTAGTCCTACTCCAGGAAGGACTGAGTGCAGGGGCACACATACATGCGCCTATATGAGTTGACCAGTGATGTCAGGGTGTCGCTAGTGGGGTATCAGGTTGGGACATGGATAGCTGTAGTTGTGGCGCTAGGCTGACTGCATTGAATGGGGAGCCTACAGTTACATAATCTTAGTGTGAATTCTGTGGAAGATTGAATAACCTACTGCTTAGATAACCTTTGCAACACATAGTTGATCTTGATATCGAATTGTAATACTATCTTCAAGGTATTTGTGTGCAAGGTCTCTTGTAGTATTCTGTGAAGCCAAATGATATATTAAGAAACTAATTATTGATAGAAAAGCGCACCACATATTGGTTATATCTCCATCTGTTCTCATCCAGTCCCATCACTGTTTGTAGGTTATAGCTGCGTTCAGAGCCTGAGCTCTGCCCTGCTTGTCCTAATAGCTTTGGGATATGATTTTTGAATTTCTGGTACTGACGAACACATTCCTTGGCTGCTTTTTCTTGCCTTTGCATGCAATCTGATGGGATCAGTGATAAGAGAAATATGAGAGTTACTCACATTCCAAAGCATGTAATTGTTGTTGAACTTGAGTAAGACTGACTCCAACCCTATCAAGCCTAGTAGGCTTTTTTAATTTTGTAGATTTTGCAGATTTAGGTGCCATAGTAGTGGCAGAGGTATTGTACAGAGACAATAATTTGACACATGATGTATACTTATCTCATCACTTAACAAAGTTTACATCTCTATAATGCCCCCACCTTGTATTCAATATAAGTACTATCAATGCTATCCAAATTGTTACAAATGGCTATCTCAGGCTTCATGAAACTAACACTATCAGACTGCAGATGCCAAAACCATGCTAGACTCTAACCTCAGCAGTGATATAGATGACAACCTTGACCCTCACGATCTGTCTGATAATACCTCAGGTTCAGACCAAGAACCACTAGTCTTGGATAATCTCAAGGGTAATGGGACTGATGGGGGTGATGGAACTGCTTCTGAGGGTGTAGACAGTCATTTTGACTTTGATACAGGTGTGAGATCAAGTAAAATTTGATCCCTAAATGAACTCTGATGATTGTTACAAGATGATATTGAACAGAAGGATGATCTCACCCTTGAGCAAGTGCTTGAGGATTTGCAAGACCTACTTGGGCCTAGGAATGAGGAAAGCTTGTACAATCTTCATATGCATTGTTCACATATGTTATATACATCCCAAGATAATATTATACTAGGAAACTACATCCTTACAGAGGAGGATTGTGATAATATACATGCATTCAAGCTAAAGATAATAAGCAATATGACTTGAAGCATCTTCAATGAGATGTGGAATACATTTCACCACAAAATGAGTATCAATTCTGAATGGGTAATCGTTTACTGACTTATAATACTTGCTAATATCAAACCAGTCAGCTATAACTGCTGTATCAACAGCTGTGTTGCATACACAGATAAGTACTAGTTTTATGAAGCTTGTCCATTTTGTAATGAGTCTTGCTACACAGCTACCTATAAACCATGCCGGATTTTCTCATATATTCCATTAATCCCTTGCCTTCAAGGATTCTATTAAAACCAGAATATGATCAAAAAACTCAATTATCGTGCCAATTTCATTCACACTCCTAATTGTATCAAGGATGTTTTCAATAGCTCAAACTATTGTAATCTCCTCACCAAGAATGTTATGGTTGATAGAATAGAACTGTTATGATTTGGTAGTTGAAGGGTTTTACTTCTCACATTGGTAGGGCTAATAAGGAATTGGAATTCGACTAAAGAGTGAGGGAGCTAACTAGGAATCGAACTTAGTCTACTAACTAGAGGTTAGGCTTTATATACTAACTACCTAAGTCATCATGAGTTAGTCATAAGGACGATTACAAAGCAGAATTCAGAATGTAACTAGTGAAGGGTCACAAAAAGAATGAAGGAAATGGAATGTGACTTGTGAAGAATCAGAATGGAAGTACATGTGATCAGTCTCTATATATAAAATGGTAAAGTGGAAGGGTAAACAGAAGAGAGACTAATCAAGTATGACTAAAAGAAAAAAGGAAAAGTATGTCCGTGACATACACCCACACTAAAAGGAATTTTGTCCCAAAATTTGAGGCAGCTTTTGAGAGTGTCAATGGGTGCAGAGGAGGGGAAGGACTAGGATAAGTCCTTGTCAGGAATAGCAGTCGACAGGGAAATAATATTGACTGGGGAAGTATCATCATCATTGGGGATAGTGATGGGGTTCAATGATGAACCAGGGGGAATAATGAGTGGGCCCAGGAAAACAGAGGGAGTGGGGGAATTGAGATGGGGAAGTACCTTTGCAACTTCCTTGTGTTTCACCTCCCAATACTTAGCCTATTCTCTCCAGTGTTTACTTGTTCTCCTCTCCTGATCCAAATCTAACCATTGGTTGTACAATTTGTCATTCAGTCTTGCAATCTCACTCTTGCACTAATTGATGTCCTTCTTTAGTGACTCAATGATTTGCTCAGGTGGGATAGGTGGTGCAGTGATTTCCTCAGGCCACATAGAGAGAGTTCAGTTTTGTGCATAATAGTTGTGTTGCCAGAGTTGTCTGGCGAGCTTGGCCTTACCATAGGCAGACGAGGTGGAAGCAAGCAGAGGGGGAGTGCAATGAGGGGGTTATCCTCCAGTGGACATATGAGGGGCACAAGGTGGGTGACCACCAGTAGACTCATAAGCGGTTTGGTAATAAGTGCATTTGGTGGGCATGATATTGTCAATTCTGAGGGGAAGAGATAGAGATGAAGAGATTTTAAAGACCAGTCAGAGTTTGAAAGGTGTGATGAGAGTAAAAAATGTAAATGAGGGGAGTTGATACTGTGAAAGAGTGATTAAGTCACCATTTGAATTGATCGTTCATATTCTAGAATTCATTCTTTTGCATGGAGTAGATTCTTCTTTGGCTCCCAGGTTACTTCTTCAATGGGATAGCCAACCCATTTGACTAAATATGTATAACGTTGTGTGGACCCATGATGCTGAAGGATTTGTTTGACCTCATATTCTTCTTTCTCTTGAATGATATCTGGTGATACGACCCCTCCATCCCCTGAGCACTATATATTCAACTATACAAATACTAGAAAACTATCAAGTCCTTCAAATACAAACACAAACCCTTTGAATGCCCCCGATAGCTTCTAAACATCCCAAATGAGTTTGAGAATCATCAAACTCTCCAAACGTGATTGAAGCTTTCCGAACGTGAATGAAAGTCTGTATATCAAAGGGAAGACACTATTCAAAGGCATCATTCCTCTTCTATTTCTCCCTTTTCATTCGACTTCTTCATTCCTATTCACTACATTCCCCTTAGATTATTAGAGAGGCTCCCTTTTATCATATACACTCAAAGGGATCCTTGTACTAGAAGATATATATACTATATGTTGTAGCTAGTGATCCAACAAGTTAGATATTTGTTTCTCTCTCACTCTCGAGTCTAGATCTTCTCTAAGACTTCCTCTCAACTTCCTCTTTCGATTCTCTGATTCTTCCAATCCCCCGATCAATCACATTTGCGAACAATCAAAGACTCCCTTTCCATGATTGTCAATTATAGACTGTGTCGAGACTCTTTATAGTCATCCTCGCACCTTGTTCTGTGTTTGGTTCTCATACATGAAGCAGATGTATTACTGGAGGTGGACAGAGATTATCATCCACTTCTTCTGGATGGAGATCGGAATTGATGTTAGCAGGTCTCAGGAGTGAAACATGAAAGACGTTGTGAATCTTCCAAGAGATAGGGAGGGCCAGGTGATAAGAGACTTTTCCGATTCTTTCTAGAACTTTGAAAGGTCTGGTGCGTCAGACATCAAGTTTGAGGGTTGGACAACCTGTCTTTAAGTTATAGGTATCAAGATAAACAAATTGACCTATTTGGAGTTGGGTATCTTTCCATTTGTGATCTGTAAAGCATTTCATGGTTTTGGCTGTTGTTTCTAGAGCTTTTAAGGCTTCTTCACAGGCTTCTATGAGATGATCATGGAAGGCATCTGCTGTAGGATTGGAGGTAGAAGTCGCAGGGGTGGATGGGATAAAGGGATATTGACCAGTATCAAGATAGAAGGGAGTGTGTTTCATCAAGGAGTGTTGTCGGTTGTTGTATGTGAATTCAGCTAGGGATAGCCAATTAGACTAATCGTCTTGCATAAAGTTGGTGTATAAATGAAGGTATTGCTTAAGTTCTTGATTAGTGCATTCTATTTGACTATCTGTTTGGGGGTAATAAGCAGTAGATAAACTGGAAATAATTCCTAAATGAGTATTGAGAGCTTTTGCAAATTTAGAAGCAAATTGAGTTCCTCAATTGGTTATAATCTTCTTTGGCCAACTGTGGTGTTTCTACACATTGTCCCTAAAGAGTTTTGCAACTCCTTCTGCTGAGATATTTGATATTGTTGGAATGAAGTGAGCACGTTTGGTGAAACAATCAACAATGACTAAAACAGTATTGTAGCCAGATGATTGGGGGAGTTCCATGATTAGATTGGTGGTGATTTCTTCCTAAGGTTGTGATAAAGGGGGAATAGGTTTGAGGAGACCTGCAGGCTTTGAGGGGTAAAGCTTGACTTGTTGGCAGGTTGGACAAGATGATACAAATACATGGATGTCAGGGGTAGCACTACTCCAGGTGTAGTTCCGCAACACAAGCTTATGTGTCTTCTCAATTCCGGGATAGCCTCCATAGGGTAGGGAGTGGGTCAATCGAATTATCTCTGTGTGTAGTGATACATCCGCTGGCATGACAATACAATCTCCTACATCTCTCACAATTCTATCAGTGAAGGAGTAGCCAGAAGAGGGATCAGATAATTTGATGCGAATATCCTCTGGGATCTTATCAAAGTTGGGGAAACAAAGTCTTGACATGAAGGAGGGTTTGGACATGGAAATAATGGTATTGATAAAATGTTCAGGAGGGAGGAGGGCTTAACCTTCTAGTTCTTCCTTTTCTATACAATAGTGATCGGGTCAGCGAGAGAGTCCATTGGCTTTGTTTTTGACTCTAGGAGAGTACTTGATTTTGAAGTTGAATCTGCCTAAGAATTCTATCCATCATGCTTGCCATCTGGAGAGGGATCTGTTTTGCATAAAGTATTTGAGTGCTAAATTGTCCATTTTTATCAATACAGTATCCCTTGTGCCTTCTAAAAGATAGCGCCAATACTTAAGGGAGGTAATGATAGCAAGCATTTCTAGATCGTGAGTAGGATAGTTGTACTCGGCAGGGAGCAGGGACTTCAAGAAAAAGCTGACAGGGTGCTAACCATTGTTGTGTTTCTGAGACAAGACCACACCAATACTGAAATCTGAGGCATTGGTCTCTAGGAGATAAGGTAGGTCTGGTTAGGGAGTGAGAAGGATGGGGGCTGTGGTGACAAGGTGTTTGAGTTGTTCAAATGCTTTTTGATACAAGGGGGACCAATCCCAAGGTTGGTCTTTCCATAAGAGGCTACAGAGAGGATAAACAACTGAGGAGAAACTTTTGATGTAGCAGCACCAAAAGTTAGTGGTGCCAAGAAAAGATTGGAGGTCTCGCAATTTTTGGGGTGTTAGCCAATTGATGATGGCATCCACCTTCTTTGGGTTGATAGTGAGTTGACCTTTAGAGATGATTGTACTAAGATAGGTAACTGAGGTCTTCTCCATTTGACATTTCACAGGTTTGGCAGATAGCTGATTCTTCTCTATAAGTTTGAGGGTTTCGTCGGTCCAGTGGTGAATTTCTTGAGGGGTATTGCCCATGATAAGAATGTCATTAATATAGATGTGGACACAGCCAGAGTCCAAGACAGGTTTGAAAAGAACATCTATCATTTGTTGAAAGGATGCCAGGGAATTCTGTAGTCCAAAGAACATAATGGTTGGTTTGAAGAGTCCACAATTGGTGATGAAAGCTGCCTTCCATTTGTTGCCTTCCTTGAGTTGTATATTGTTGAATCCCCATTGAATGTTGATAACGGTGAAAAGAGAAGCAGTAGCAAGCTTCAGTACTTGGAGGATTTCCAACAAAAGGGGAAGGGGTTAGCGATCAGGAATGGTCCTTGAATTGATGTAGTGATAATCCTGGATGGGATATAGACTAGCACTGAGACCTTTGGCATTGATCTCTTTGGCCTTTTTCACAAAGAAGAAAGGAGCAGCTTGAGGAGATTTTGATGAATGTATCTGACCTGTTCAGAGATTTTTGTCAATAAACTTGTTGAGTTCCACCTGTTCATAAGGGGAGAGAGGGTAGAGTTTTCCAACTTGGAATTTTTTGTTCAGGTAGAGGTTAATCACATGATTGAAGGGATGTTGAGGAGGGAGTTTGTTGAATTCTGCAGTATGGAAAACATGCCAGAAATTGTGATAACAACTGGGAATACAGGATTTGATATCCTCCTCAATGGAAACTGGTTGGGAGTGGTCAACTCCAACCAAATGGATAAAAGAGTCATGTTTCAGACTCGAATCAAAGATGTAGAGTTCTTCCTGTGGGGGCAATACTCCAACTCACATACTACTGAACAGCGTGTTACCAGATGCAAAGGTTAGGGTGCCTTTTGTCCAATTGATAGTGGGGTTGTATCGCAAGAGCCATGGGAAGCCGAGGATGACCTGTTGTTTTCTTCCTAAGTTGGTAACCTCTAACTATATTCATTCTCAAAAAGATAAATCTGGTGCCTCAATAAATAGGTCTGTGTCATACATGATGGGACCTCCTTGGTTCTCAGAACCATCAGCGTTTTGTACCAGTACAACCTCATCCAATGGATAGGTTGATATCTCCATTTGATAAATGAAAGCTTGGTCAATAAAATTTCCTAAGGTGCTAGAGTCAATGAGTGCTATAATAGCCACTCGTCAAAGATTGTTGGCACTTGTGATCCAAAGATAGAATTCGAGAGTGCCCTTGCCCTATTCAAGTGTGCCAAGAAAATGAAATCTTTTCATAGATGATAGTACACATACATGGGACACAGCCAAAGTGCTCAGGCTCTCAGCACTTGGCTAGACTAAAAGTCCTTTTGCTCTTTTAGCACTTGAGCTAGTGCAGCCTATCTCTCCTTGTCCCAATTTGCGATTCCCATACCTTTTAAGTCATCCTTTGCCATTCTTTTCTCTTTCTCATCATCCTCCAGTACTTCCTCAATCTGCGCTTCCAATTCTTCTGTATCAACCTGATTGATCATTCAGACATTTCATCCTTTGCCTCAACTGCGATTTCCTCCTTTTCCTTGAGTGGAAGCTGTAGCTTCTTGATATGCTGGAATGTCATCAGCACATGGGCTTTGACATTCATTAGTGTAGTGTCCTTTCTTGCCACAGTTGTAGCAGGTGACAGAGGAGTTATCTCATTTCACAGTTTTGAGAGAGGCTTCTCTCGCTTCTTGTTTGATCGGGGATGATGTGGTGGTGGTGGAGCGGGAAGGGTTTCCTTGGGGATTTGATTTGGCTTTGGACTTCTTTCCTTTCTGATCTCCACTTGACTATAACATTTGCTCAGCTTGTTGTTCTTAGTACTGTTCTTCAAATTGGGCCACTTTCGCTATCCAGTCTAGCAAAGTTGACAGCATGTTGTCCATCGAATAAATCTGCATTCAGATTGGCTGGGGGAGTCTGTATTTGTAGAAGCAAAGTAGAGCAGCCTCGTTGTACCCAGTTCTTGTTGCTTGTTGTGTGAACCAAAAGTTGTAGTCTTTGATCATTCCTGTCATCTTCACTTTCTCTAGCTCAATCCATGCCTTCGCTGCTGGGTTGATCCTTCTGAAAGCCTCTCAAAATTCATCTAAAAATGTTGTGTAATTCCACATGTAGTTCCTCATTCCATTGACTATTTTAGTAAATAATTGTCCCCAAGCCTGTGGGTTGCCGTCACCAAGATAAGAGAGCAGATAAATAACTTTCTGCTTGTTGTCATAGTTCCTGATTGCGAAGTTGAGACAACATTGGTGGATGAAGTCTTCAAGCTTCTTGGGGGTTCCATCATACTCAGTTGGGTTGGCAATTTTGATTTTAGCAGGGGCTGGTACCATGGGGGGAAGGGTTGTCTGAGTGGGTAGTTGAGGTTGAGGTTAGGTAGGAAAAGTTGGTTGAAAGGGGGGTTAGACAGATTGTGTTCTTCTTGGGGTATAAATGAAAGGATTCCTGGGGGAGAGTCCAGGTCCTCGAAGTACTGATTGTCATCTAGCTAGGGGAGGGGTGGCTGGTTCACATTCTTCCTGTTGGTTGTTCTTGAGAGCATCTAGCTCTTCTCGAAGTTTCTTGCTATTATCAAGCTTGTTGTAGTACCAACTTTGGAATTGATCAACTTGTGCTCTTAGATCTTTGAGCTCTTGGGCCATGTTAAACTCAATGACATCTTCTTCAGGGATAGTGGGGGGAATGTTGCTAGGTCTGGGTGCGGGAACAGTTTAATCAGCTTCATATTCTTGTTAAGACATTAGTGATATTAAAGATGATGATGAAGGGGAAAGGGGGATGATGGATTGTGCAGGGGTTTGGAATACTATGGGTTGAAAAGGAGTCTCTGAATCTGGAGATGAAAAGATTGACCATGATAAGTCTTCAGGGGGATCCAGAGTGGAAGTGGTTTGATGCACAAGAAGGGAAGTTCAATTCTTGTTATAATTCAGTAGTTGAAAGGTTTTACTTCTCATATTAGTGGGGCTAATAAGGAATTGGAATTTGACTAAAGAGTGAGGGAGCTAACTAGGAATTGAACTTAATCTACCAACTAGAGGTCAGGCTTTATATACTAACTACCTAAGTTATCATAAGTCAGTTATAAGGATGATTACAAAGCGGAATTTGGAATACAACTGGTGAAGGGTCACAAAAAGAATGAAGGAAATGGAATGTGACTTGTGAAGAGTTAGAATGGAAGTACATGTGATCAGTCTCTATATATAAAATGGTAAAGTGGAAGGGTAAATAGAAGAGAGACTAATCAAGTATGACTAAAAGAAAAAAGGAAAAGTACATCTGTGACAAGAATGCCCTTACAAATATTTTTCAGATGACTGTGATATTGCCCTCTTCATCTCTGTTGATAGATACCTCCTCTTCAAGCATCGCTGAGGTAGTCTATCTGCAATGCCAATCTTATTACAAAATCACAACTTACCCCCCCCAATTTGTACCTACCTTGAGAACCTGCTTTGCATAGGTATCATCCCTGGCCCTCACTAGCCAAAAGACTTGGACTCTTTCCTCTGTCCACTTGATAATGAGTTGGCACAACTTGCACTTGGAGTCAACACCTTTGAGGCTTCCACATGCCTCTCTTTTGACTTCTACAGATATGCCATTTCTGTCAATGGTAATATTCTAGCTATTGAGAAGGTTTTGAATATCAAAGGGCACAATGCATTTTGTCCATGCTGCTCCTGCTCAGCCAAGGGTGTTCAGGATGTAACTAGTGGGGGGAAGATATATTACATCCCTTTGATAACTCTAACTGTTCCTCACCAGATGTGGCCATGTCTTAACCCCCAAGCCTTACCATTACGCCACCATAGTGATTTTCATACCACTCTTACCTAAATAGAAGCTGCACCAATGCAGAAGCATCATAATGACATTGCCAAGAGTCTTGGTATTTGTACTAGCCCAGCGCTCTACCATGTAAACTCTATGAACTATGCTAATTCAGCATCATGGGATTGGATGCATCTACTGTTGGAGAATGTCATCCTGAACCTTGTTAACCTGTGGACTGGGCAATTCAAGGGACTTGATGCTAGAACTGGTAACTATGAACTAGCACTAGCCATGTGGCAAGAAGTTGGTCAAGAAACAGCTAATTTGGTGAAGGATATCCCTGCAGCTTTTGTGCATGTGCTAGGCAACATCGCAGATGATTGTTCAACCTTCACAGCTGAATCTTGGGGGTTTTGGTTCATGTATATCGTGCCAATTGTGCTAAGGAATTGCTTTCAACATCAAAAATACTATACTCACATGTGTGCTCTTATCAACATTATGAAGATAACACTCAAGTTTAAGATTACGATGGGTGAGCTGGATGAATTGGATCAGAAGGTCATTAACTGGGTTGAAGAATATGAAAAGCGCATTCTAATCTCTCATCTGCTAGTAACCTTGTTAACTATGGCTTGTAGGTATTACTATCAATATAAGGAAGATTGGCTCTCGACATGCACACTTACCATCCATGGACTCCTACATATCACAAAAGACATCTAATGGTGCAGCCCCATATGGACAACATGGACCTTTTATATAGAATGCTACTGTGGGATGCTTTAGGCTGGCCTTCAGTCACATTGGTCTCCTTGGAGCAATATTAGTAAACACATCCTCCATTTGTCCTATCTAGGGCAACTTAGTGCTTGGTATGACCTCTCTGAGGAGCTTGCAGCTGTGGGATGCCAACCCATAAACATGCTGAGATGTAATGAGCATGTATACTTTGGATGTAAGTAATGATCTCTCTTATTCATCTTAGACTGACCTATAATATAGATCCTCACCATGTGTTGCGAGCACCATACCGTGGAAATTACAGGCCTGATAAAACACTATGTAGGAAGATTGGTATCTACTTAGCCACTATTGTACATGCTAGGGTTGATCAGGTTATCCCCCATTTACCAGAAGTCATACCACTGTGGGGGAAAATGTGGCTTCAAGATAGTGGCAATATTATCAGGACTAGTTTCCTCAATCAGAGAGAAACAATTGGTTCATGTGAGTAAGTCTTTGTTATTAAGATCTCAATCACAGAGATTCTACTAACTGATTAGTACAAAATTACCTATGATGGACTAACACTAGGTAACACCACTGTTATCATTGGGTATGGTTGTCACAATGTAATTTTTCATTCTCTCTCTATATTTGTCATTGTAGTTTAGTTGGACTCATCTTATCTTGCTTGGGATTCCCTACAATTATGCTATGGGATTCCCCATAGCCTTATCTTTTTCATTTACCCAAAGTAGGATACATTTCATTTCCAACTACTTATGTTTTATCTCTTCACATGCTCCGCATCTTATCATGCTTATCTTTTATCTGCCACATGTATTCCTCATTGTAACACTGACTCATCCACAGTAGCATAGTCAGTATATAAACCCCTAGTTAGTTGTACTCAGACCTTAAGTCTGATTCCTCATTAGATACCCCAATAACTAGGACTTGAGACCATCATCATCATCTTGGACAGAGCACCTGGAATAATACCATCTTGACAGTGGCTAGTTTATAACAAGAATCAGACTTCCTTCCTACTCTCTCCCCTCTACTTGATCCACCCTTACTTTTTGTCAGAAATATCTGTGCCAAATAAGCACACTTGTTTTGCGTACTCTCAGGTGACATTGTGACACCTTGCGTGAAATGAGCATACTCATTCCGTACACCTTTTATAGTGTTTATGCCAAAATTACTAAAGAGACTGTAACTCAAGAACTAGTGATTGGATTCACTCCAAACTTGGTTCACTGGACTCCTTGGAAGCTGCGCCAAACGAGCACACTCGTTTTGCACACTCTGAGCCACTGTGCCACTCGGATCATCCATGATGGTCCCTTTCACCCTTTTATTTCACTTCATTCTGTACTCTTATTGAACCCCCTTTAAAGACTATATTACAGACCATTATCCCTTACATATCAGGTCCCTATGACCTTCAAACACTCATCCCTTATAGTCCTTCATAGATTTCCCTTTTTATTGCTTCATATATAAAGATACGCTTTTTCATAGTAGACTCCCTAGTTTTGACTTACTTGTCTACATACTGTGGTTCCATCCTGAATCCAACAGTCACTTTGGAATACTTGTCAGCTCTATATTGTGTCATGCTAGGCCCAGAGAACCCCCTTGGAACCTCGGTCCTGACACTGTTACACTGGACAACAAAGAAGATTTCTACGACTCCTCTAAGCAAAATCCTCTTTCTCAATTGCTTTACTCACAAACATGAAGCTTCCCAGACCCAAATGAGGAAGCTAGTCCAGCTCCCCCTCTACCAGGTATCTCACAAGCCTTAGGAAGAACCTGAAGCAAAACAACTTGATTACTTACTGCCACCCAGTCACAACATCTCATCACTCCCCCTTCTATTAGGTATCAACCCTTCCCATTCCAACAACCTACTCGACCTTCTTCACCTTTAACAACACCTTCACCTTCACCATCACCAGATCCAATAGGTTCTCGTGCCAACCCCCCTATTCCCAACCTTAATGAAATTCTTGCAGTCATGAATAACTTGCAGAGAGAAGTGGCTACTCTTTAGGCTTCAAACACACAACAGGTGATAGAGATTCACAATCTCAATCAACAACTTGCTGCCCAAGCTCAGCCTCAGCCCCCACCACAACCTCAACCCCCTGCTCCTGCTACTCCCACTATCGAAATCAAGATGGCCAAACCAGACAAGTTTACTGGTCGACAGTAGGATATTGACAAATTTATTAACAGCTGTGAGTTATATTTTATGGGAAAACTGTACCACGATAAACACAAGATTCCCTTCACCCTTTCTTTTATGAAGGGAACCATGGCCTAAACCTGGTCTGAGAAGGAGACTAACAACATGAGAGCTGTCAACTGGACTGGCCTGACTGCTACCTGGGCCACATTTGTAGCTTGATTCCGATCTATGTTTGAAGGAATTGACAGACAGTCTCATGCTTGTAACGACATTAAGAATCTCTGCCAGGGAAGAAAGAAGATTGAAGATTACAACCTGCACTTTGGCGCTTTACAGGTTGATACCAGTTTTAACAATGCCACCCTCATTGATCTTTACCAAGCTAGACTCAACAGTAAGTTCATAGAATTTATTTACCAACTCCCCACCATCCCTACCACCCTCCAGAAATGGAAGGACACAATGACACGCTATCAACATCAAAAGGATATTCTTGCCTCACAGAAACAGTCCTCCACATCCCAACCCCTTTCCTACCCAAGGATTGTCCATGGCTGCAATAACGACCTGTCAAATGTTAGTAGCCCCCACAGTCAAGAGAGAAGAGTCTTCCTCTTCTGCCCTTATGATCCCATATGGAAATTGCTACTCCTGTGGCTAACCTGGGCACTTCGCAAATACCTGCCCAAACCATGTCGCTAGTGATGCAAAGAATTTACCTGATACCTCTTCCTCATGTTGAGGAGGATACTATCAAGGTAGAGGAGGTTACCAAGGATGAGGATGAGGATGAGGCCAAGATGTATGTGTTATTACTGCTAAGCCTAATGTGGAGAATGTCAGCTTGCCCACTACACTGGCAATGAGTGAGACTCTGTTGGATATAGCGAAATGTGGTATACGCAATTGGTCGGATAATCAAAAGAAGAGGCTGGCAATGGACTTGAAGTCCCAGGGTTTTTAAAAGGTTCAGACAATTTGCCCAATGTTACAGACCATACCACTCGATGTACCATTACCCCATGCAATCTATTTTGAATTCTTGGTACTATCGAAAAAGGGCAACTCAGGACTTATGATGGACATTTGGATCAAAGCTTCAGACACTGGCCAACGTGTCCCCACTAAGTGCCTTATTGATAGTGGAGCTTCTGGAAACTTTATGGACAAGACTTTCACAACTCATCACGAATTTACTCTTCAGGATTTGGAAACCCCAATCCCTGTATGGAATGCTAATGGGTTAGAGAACTGAGGAGGCCCAATCATTTTTGACACAGATGTCTGGATAGAAGCTCTAGGTGGACACATTGAATGGATCCATTTGGAAGTGACCGACCTCAGATCCAAGATTGATATTATCCTCAGCTACCCATGGCTTAGAGCTCAAAACCCTAGTATCGATTGGGAGAAGTCAACACTAGCTCTCAGAGGCAAAGAGACTTCTCATTGGTATTGTAATAGCAAAGCAGAGCCCTCTGTGGTAGAATTGGTCTCACTGGCAATTACAAGTATTTTAAAATCAGACGAAGCTCAAGCCAGCACGGTGGAGGAAGATATGCAAAAGTTTGTACTAGAGGTCTATTAGAAAGACTATGCTAGTGTCTTTGCCAAGGAGTCCTTCGATTTCCTTCTACCTCATTCCAAGTTTGACTATGCCATTGATCTTAGAGATGACTTTGTACCTCAGACTAATGTGGTTTATCCGATGTCCCCTTGAGAGAAAGAATTCCTAATGAAGTTTTTAGCTGAAAATGTAGCTACTAGATGAATATTCAAGGGATTTTCACCTCAAGCTGCTCCCTTCTTCTTAGGAAAGAAAGCTGAAGAAGTCAATGCAAAAGGACAAGATGCTGGATATAGACTAATTAAAGACTATCATTATTTGAATCACTTTACAGTTCCCGACCGTTATCCCCTTCTGCTCTTACATCAAATTGTTCAACAACCAAAGCTACAATCTGCCGCGCTATTCATGGTTGTGGACATCCAATAGGGATTTAATAACATTCGAATCAAAGAAGGTGATGAATGGAAAGCTGCCTTCAATATGGTCGAAGGGCTCTATGTCCCAAGAGTGATGTTCTTTAGTCTACAGAATTCTCCAGCTATGTTCCAATGGATGATCGATACGTGGTTTGCTGAAGTGCTAAAATCAGGTTGCATTTTTATCTATATCAACGATGTTCTCATCTGCGGAGATGATCTAGAAGAACTGCATTACTGGACATTTAAAACCCTTGATATCATGAAGAAACACAAACTCTCCTGTAAACCTGTCAAATGCCAATTCAAGAAGGAAGAGGTGATCTATCTGGGAATAACCTTGTCGAAAGGTCATATTGGAACTAATCCCAAGAAGGTCAAAGCCATAGTCGAATGGCCTGAACCTCAAACTGTTAAACAGCTTCAATCCTTCCTTGGAAGTGCAAATTTCTAGAGAAAATATATCAAGGACTTTTCAAAGATTGCTCAACCACTTAACCAATTACTCTGCAAAGATGCCATATGGGAATGGACCCCCAAACGACAGCTCAACTTTGATCATTTAAAGTACTCCCTTACAAATGCCCCCATCCTTGAAGTGCTAGACTAAGACCTGCCATATTGCTTAGAGACTGACACCTCTGGATTTGCCTTAGGAGGTATACTGTCTCAGCTACATGGAAACAAATGGAAACCTGTAGGCTTTTACTCAAGATTATTGACCCCTGCTGAAAAGAAATATCTGACTCACAATGCTGAGCTTTTAGCCATAATGGACTGTCTCAAGACGTGGTGACATCTCTTAGAAGGTTCAAGACATGACCTTCTGATCCGTACTGACAGTCTTGCTCTCAAGTATTTCAGCATCACTCATGTATTGTTCGGTGTAGGAGATCCATACTCCCTATGAACGGAAAACCTTTCTATCACACACAAGCTCAACCTCACCAAATCTGTATACACATATCCCAAAAACCCGACCCTTTCAACTTTCCGATAAACATTCCGAAAACGTCTGCCTCTAACTGGAGGACTTCCAAAAACATGAACTCCTTTGGAAACACCTCAAACCAATTGGAAAGTCTCTTTTCTTTGTTTTCCTTATCTTATCTACCTGTTCCTATCTTCCTTTCGCCTATCTACCTAAATTCCACTCACATACTCTCACAAAGGAACTATCCTTTGTACACTTACCTATAAAGAAAGTTCCTTTATTCACCTCCTCTATATATATCAAGTATATAATCACTAAATAAGACAGACACACCTTCCCCAATACATACTTTCCCTTCCTACCCAATATATTAAGCCTTCATAAAGCTTGAAACCCTTGTCTATCATCATCTGATTACTGAATCAGTTCCTACGTGTTCTGATACCCCTTAGATGAATGAGAGGAATCTCCCTCAAGATCCCTCATGCCTTCTACATAATTGGAGCCCACCGTGAGGGGTTCTAACATGTCCGCTTTTCAGTATTCTACCACTCCGCATGCCTCAACCGCTCTTCACAATCCTTACCCATCCTCCCAACATCTACTCCCACCTCTGACTCCTTGGATGAGCTCATTATCGAAGCTCTTATTAACTCCTCAACCTCAGCTTCCCTTCTCAACACCCCTTCAGAAGGAAACATAGACCTTCCACCTGCAAGTAAAACACCCCTCACCACACTCCCTAACTCGGCACCTATTTCCACTCCCTCAACATCTTCCCCCGCCATGGCCAACCCAGCTCGAATACCTTTCCAACATTCCTCTGGTGCCCCCGTCTTCGATGGAAACCCCACACACCTCAACCGATACTTTTCCAACATCAATATGATGTACACGACCCTCAGGATGAACCCTACTGATGAGGAACAGATCACTCACACTCTGTATTTCCTAGACAATGACATTGCTCTCCTTTGGGAAATGCTCTGCCCTGGAGCAGCCAACCCCTGGACATAGAACTCCTTCAGAGATGACATCCGAACACTCTACCCCAGTTCCAACACCAATAACACCCTGCACAATGTTGCGGACCTCAAACAATTCACTCAGGAAACTGCTTCCAAAGGGGTGTACACCTGAGGCGATCTAGGAGACTACTTCTGAGAGTTCACCTGAATCTCATCCCACCTTTTACAGACCAACCAGATCGATCAATGGACCATCAACAGACTATTTGCCCAAGGCTTCAGAATATCTACCCTACGCCAGATCAAACACAGACTATGCATCACCATGCTGAATCATCACCCTGATGAGCCATATCCCATGAAAGACATCAACAATGCCACCCAGTTCCTCCTTTGTTCCACTTCCCCAATCACTTCACTGCCACCCATCACCCTTACCACATCCCACACAACCCCCAAAACAGAGTCAAGTGATACTATCACCATGGCAAACCTCATGACCACTATGATGACAATAATGGAATCCATGATGAAAAACCAAACTAATCAACCCCAGAATTACCCAACTCCAACAAAAACCTGCCCCTAACAGCAGACTAACCTATACATCTTTTGTGGATCTCCAAATTGTCGCATCTGGACATATGTTATGGCCGAAGAGTTTATAAGAGCTGGGAAGTGCATCTGGAACAATCGAAGACAAATAGTTCTCCCAAACGGCAACTACCTCCCTTGGGACATCACTGGCAACACTCTCTCAGAGAAATTCAACAATTGGCACAGTGCCAATCCTGGAAACCTCACCTCACCAGCCCCCATTGTCACTGCTGCCATCATTGAGATGATTCCCTCCTCGGATCCACATTCTACATATGATACACCCACTTCCCCACTGCCCTTCTTCCTGGAAGATATCCCGTCTTCATCCGAAGATAACAACACACTCACAGTCCTCCATACTATACTCGGAAATGAGATTACCAAAAAGGTGGAATGAAACAAGAACCAGAAACCCCCTCCTCCCAAACCCAGACCAATATCAAAACCCATTGTCGAAATCCTGCCTTCTAACATACACAACCTGATCAAATCTGTTCCAACCCCACAACCCAAAGAACCCCAATTCCAGTTCCACTCCCCTGCTGAAGATCCAGTCCTGACAGACCAACTATACAACAATGTCCTCGGAGCCACTGTCACTACCACAGTTGGACACCTCCTGGCATCACATTTGGATGTCCGGAAAAGGATCAAAGATCACACCACCAGCAAACGTATCCCCATCAACCTATTGGACAACTCAGATGACCCTGTTTCTAGCTTCTATACTATGCCAAACTCACCTGACGAAGACACTATTGTAGCCAACGATGCCTCCGCCATCTGGGTAATCGACATTCTCCTAGACAGAAGACAGAAAGAGGAAGCACTCCTGAACACTGGAAGCGCGATAACTGTCATTCAGAAAGACGTCTAGGAATGACTTGGTATCCCAATCCAATCTGATCTTATCATGCACATGGAGTTATCACACTCCACCATCGCCCCCACCCTAGAAGTTGCTAAAAACCTCCTAGTCATCATTGGACCCTGTACCTTCTACATGCAGGTGCAGGTAGTGGAGAAACTACCTTGCGACATGATTCTTGGACTGTAAGGGTTAGGGATAAGTTATCACACTTTGCTCAATACTAGGATATGCACAGAACCAATGTATTGGGGCAATCTGGTATAAGCAGGAGTGGGATGTAAACTTATTGTTTACCTAAGCATAACCAGTACTTAAGGTAACCAGTACAAATATGTACAAACACAGTGCGGTGGCTGTATGTAACATATCTGTTACATCCTCCCCCTTTGGCTTAACTGCTGGGGTAAGTTAAGCCTGATAGCTAGGCAGAATACATACAAAACAATCTATATATATTACATAGAAAGAACTAAGAGAAACAGAAAATAAATGCTGTAGTAATACAACTGCGGTGACGACTACATTTGTCCATAGTCTATCGGGATGTCAGGTATCTCTGACATACTATTAATACATTCCTGAAGCGAAGCTGGCTCAGGTTCAGGGATTGGTGAGCCAAGTGAAACTTGCTCGCTATCGCTGCCTGGCGGCGCAGCGCAGTCTTGTGAATCACACTGTGAACAGTGTCACAAAGTGTGGGACAAGTCCCAGCCATGGGGTGGTCCATGCCGAGTGAGCATGTACATGATTTGTCCATACCAAGTGAATGAGTTAGATGCATCAAATGCGTCTTAGGTGATAAGGCCCACGGATGGGGCGACAGACTCGTCATTGGATGAGAGACAAGACAGGGAATGTCGGCAGGGACGTCTGTCTGGGAACTAGGTGTCATTTCCATCATGAAGTGATGACAGGATGCCATTCCTTGCCAATGTATTATGCACAGACTCTCTGTATGTCTCGAGGGAGGATAAGTCTGAGATATTACCCTGGAGGGTGTCCTTGAGCCATTGAAAGGCATAGACAAAGGCATTGTCCACCTGTTCAAATGTAACACCTTGTCCAGCGAAGAATGGAATGAGGGATTGTTCTGTGACATTAGGTGATCCAGAGTACCAGGCTAGTTCTCTGGGGGGTTCCGCAATGGACAGGTTCTCTCCCATCACAAGTGATCGATAGTGGCTGGGCATTCCAAACAGGAGGGCCACTGCTCTGATGTATTGCAACTGTATCTGGTCAGCATCTGTCAATGATCCGGTAGGAGCACAGGTCTTAGGCAACTTAGGTTTGTGTTAACTAACCAACAGCATCCCGCGGAAGCTTCGCAGTGAAATGCTGCCATCTCATTCCAAGCACACTCCAGGGTGTGCTGCACAGTGGTTTATGTAGAACCAATGAGCCCACTCTTCCAGGGAGCTCATGGCAGTTGGCTAAGATGGGTTAATCTGTCCAGGCACAGAAGAAGTCAGCACCTGTACAGGTGCATTGGTGGAGTCACCTGAAGCCCAGGCGGGAACTCTCCAATTGATTAATGCGACGCATTGTGCATCTGTTCTGCTCTCTTGAGGAGTTGCCTGCACTGTGGTGACAAATGATCGCGCAAGTTCGAGAGCCTCGTTATTGCCCGATTCTTAGGCTTGCAGGAACAGAGCGCGCCATTGGCACACATTGACTGGGTATCCACGGTCATCTGCAGATCAAGTTCCACACGGAGGGGGCAATCCCATCACTTCGTTTCGTCACACTGCTTCAGCGCTTGCGCCAACCCAGATGGTCTGGTCAATGGGTGAGTAATGGGCCCTAGCAGGGATGCTGGGCCAAGCAGTGATGGTTGAGCACTTCTTGCGCTGTTTGATCATCTTGCCACTAAGGCCAGATTGATTATTCACTCCCAGATCTGGGAGGTTTGGGAACTCGACATACGAGTTGGGATAAAGGTGAGCCTTTAGTTCCTCATTCTCTCGAATGAGTTGGGGGAAGTGTCTCTTGATATACGCATTATCCTCCTTGTTGAGGTTTTCAAACATTGGGCCACAGCCCGCTAACTCGTCATCCAAGTACAGATTGAAATGTTCCATATCAGCTCTTCGTCAAGCCTCCTCGTCAGTTTCCTTTTCCTTGCCCTTGTCTTGGGTGGAGGAAGTCTTAGTCACAGGGCTGGCCGCCCTTGTGTATTCTGACAATCGCAAATGCGATCCTTCAGTACAGGAGCGCTTGCGCTTTCCTAGTGATTCGGCTTCGCTAGCATTGTTAGACTTATTTAGCTTGGCTATAAGCTAATTGGCTTTATAGAGCTCATCTTGAGTTCATTCATAACAAGTGCAATAGTAGTCACCATTGTCTTGAGCCTTCTCAAGTGAGACAGTTAGGTTTCAGATCTCTGTGACGAGTTCCTCTTGGTATGCCTTGCGGCAGTCCTTGAATGCCTCTTTCAATGAGGCATCTTCATATACACTGTCTTTGATGACATGAATTACATAGTCTTTGCAGACTTTACACCTCTGGTAACTGGAGTGTATCGCTACATTGATGGTGCTGTTACACACCCATGATTTTGGGGGTAACTCTGACAAGTTACTTGTGTTTTGTTGAGAGTGGTGCTCTCTCTCCCCTTCAGAAGAGGGCAGATGCTGTGTCTGGTGCGGGGATCTGATGACTTCATTGGGACCAGCCATTAGCTGATCCCCATCATCTTCCACCATTTCCAGTAGTCTCGGTTCTTTGGGGCGGGGGCTTGTTCTTATGCTTGTAGGTGTGTTGTTTTCATTCGACATTGTCATACAGGGTAGAAAAATTTCTACTGTTGTTTTTTGTTTATCGTGCTTTTATACAAGTCACGCTTAGACTTGTGGCATCATTTTGGTGCCTCTAATTACCCCAATTGGGGTGAGTCTGCCACCAGACCAGGTATGTCTGGTCCATTGATTGCCGATTAAGGCAATTATCGGTCGCGCTTGGTTTAGCGTGCATACAAGATGTGCTTGTCAGCATGCCTCAAGGCTCTGAGTGCAGTCGGCATTCAGTGCCTCTTAACTGGCCATCTCAGCAGTTGATGAGGGGTATCTACACCCATTAGGGTTAGATACTTATCTAGAGCACTAAGCTCTTTACACGACGAGATGGGCTCCCATGTCATGTCTCCGAGGTTCCAACGAACTTCCAGCTCGAGTTTTCAGTTGTTCCACCTATAGCTGACTATTTCATCGACTAACCATTCAGTTTGAAGTGGTTCACTGAAGTCATAAGCATTTACTAACGCTCGGTTAGGGAATAATGCATCATCGTTTGGATAGTGCAAATGCAGCAAATTTACGTGAAAGCGCAGATGAATCCATTGCTTCACAAGCTCATCAGGGAGTTCCAACTCATAGTTGGATTCATTAGGAAAGGCCCATATGACTTTGTATGGCCCAACGAACCTTGGCAGTAGTTTAAGGTTCTTGGTCGATAGATACATGAAGTCGTTTACTTTTATTGATGGTTCTTCCCTTCTACACTGATTAGCAAAGTGTCTCTGAAATACGCAATGCGCAATGATCGCGTTGTAAGCAGCTGCCAGATTCTGCAGCGCTTGTTGAGCAAATGCTTAGACACCTGGCGGTGTCTCAGTGGTATTTTCTACCTGCTTAATCATAGCAGGCATATATGCTCTGTTCAGCTCAAACAGGGTGAAGCCTGTAGCTTCACTGATACTCGCATTAATTGCGAATTCAGTCATTGGGATCTTTGCGATCCAGTCTCGTTGATCTGAGCTTACGGTTGCTCAGAGGATTTGACCTATTGAACGATTAGCTCATTTAGTTGCGCCATCCGTCTGAGGATGGAAAGATGTAGACATCAATAGTTTAGCTCCTAAGAGCCTATGAAGTTCACTCCACCATTTGGAGGTAAATTTCGAGTCTCTGTCCAAGACTATACTTTCAGGAAGGCCATGAAGCCTTACTACTTCTTTTAAGTAGATCCACAAAAGCTCTGATGCTTTTGTTTTGGTATTCACCGGAATTAGGTGGATCATTGATGTCATTTGACAAATGACTACCCATAGGTAATTGTACCCGTCAATTTCGGGAAATGGACCAATAAAGTCTATTCCAATTGATTGCTATAGTTTCGTGAGTATGGGTAATGAATGCAACAGTCCTATCAGGCACTGCATATTGTCTTTCGATGTTTAACAAGTCTGACACAACTTGCAGAATTGTTTAATGTGGCTAAATATCTTAGGCCACCAGTACTATCGTCTTATGTAGTCGGCGGTACATTGTGGACCAAAATGGCCCACTATTGCATGTGCTTGATCAATGATTAGGCCGAAAATTGATTCTTGTCCCATCTTTGCAGATGGGATACATAGTACTTCCTCTCCCCCCAAATTCTTGGACCAAATCAGGCCTTCACGGACAGTGAACACCTTATGGTGATCAGGGTTTTTGAGAACCTTGCTGAATAATGCGTTGGATATGTATCCTCCGTGAATCGCTACTGTCAGCGATTCATCATGCTCTATACGAGCGTGCAAGTTCTCTCCCCATTTACGGGATTGGAATATTGTTGGATCATCCAGGGACGATCTTAGTTTTTCATTGGTTCCATTTCTGGAATCAGAACTAGCGTGAGCACTGCCGCTTGCGCATCTCTATCTTCTTCTCTTTCAAGGAGATGATTGCTTCAGCGTCGTTGAATGTCTTTGATGACCTGGATAGCCTTCATTTCGATGGCTCCAGTATTAATTTCATTTAGACGATCCCAAGGGGGATCATCCTTTTCTGGGTCTAGATGTATATCTACATCTACGTATTTGCTCATAGGATGAGCATCATACCATGTATCACTTTCATAATAACATAATAATGCATCGGCAACTTTATTCAGTTGCCCTTTGACATATGTTATGTTAAAGTCAAATCTTGACAGGTATTCCATCCAACAAGCTTGTCGGCTAGACAGGCGTCTTTGTGTCTTGAAAAACTCAAGAGCTTGATGGTCGGTCACAACGTGAACCCAATATCCTATCAGTTTGTCCTCCCATTTAAGGAGGGCTTTGAGTATTGCAATCGTTTCATGCTCAAATGTACAATAATTCCATTGAGCATCTGTAAACTTTCACAACATAAATCCCACTGGTCTGCAGGTTTTCCAGGTAGCACCTTGTCTGTACATTGCACCAATGCCATGTATTGAGGTATCGCAGATGACCCATATGGGTTCATCTTTCTTGTGACGTATTGGCACTAGTATAGGTGTCGAGCAGCATATCTGCTTTATTGATTCAAAGCATTTATCGTGGATTGGTCTCCACATGAATGGTTGCCCGTTCACTATCATGGCTGCTAATAGCCCTGTATAACTTGAGATATCTGGCAGGAAATGCACCAGATATTGTATGAGTCCTATAAATTTCTGGACATCATTGTAATTGTGCGGTTGTCACCAATCGCGTATTCTTGCCATTTTATCGGCATCTGCGTGTAGCCCTTTGTCATCTATCTTATGACCTAGACAGTCGATTACATTGGCATATAGTTCACACTTCTCCTCTTGGAGGTAGAACTTGTATTCTCATAGTTTACCAAACACGAGACCCAAGTGTTTTTCGTGCTCCAAGATGGAAGCACTATAGATGAATAGATCGTCAAGATAGGCATGCATGAATATGCTGATAAAATCTCGAAAGATCATTGTCATTACCCACTGGAATGTAGCAGGTGCGTTGTAGTCTCCAATCTGCATTGTATGGCTCACATAGGTGCTATATATAGTTGCAAATGTGCTTTTATGCACATCTTCAGGTACTGTCTGTACCTGCTCATAAGCATCTGATAGGTCGATTTTTGACCTTATTGTTCTGCCAACCACATCATATCTGATCTAGTCTTGGTCTGGAAAGGGCGTAACATCCTTCAAAGTATTGTTGTTGCATTTGCGACAATCAATTGGCATCTGTAGAGTGCCATTCTTTTTTGGAATGCACAGCATCGGAGCTACTTGATCGGTTTGCACCGATTCCCACCATCTGGCACGTGTATACCACGCAATCTTCATCATAAGCTGAGGCTTTAGCGAGTCCAGACATCTCAGAAGGTAGTAATTGTACTTCTTATCTTTGTCGATAAGAGGTATGTGATGATTGACACCATGTACTGGAGGCAATTCCTTGGGTACTCCATACATAATATCTTGGCATGCTTCAATCCATTTGGCTCGAAGGTGAGGTCTGTCCTTGTGTGTTAGGGATGTTTCAGTCCTTTCATTTGGTTGAACAATTTGAGCTACACTCAGTAGCATCTTTTTATTAGACCTAGTAGGGGTACTCTCTTTTATTTTCTTTGTGTTCGCATCTGAACACCTTTTTCTTGAAAACTCCTTGACAAACTCTTTTGGTTTGTCAGTTTCTATGATGTCCTATCCAAATGTCTTCCCTGCAGAACCTTTCGGTTCTGCGTCTGCTAGTCATTCAGCAGACCTTTGTTCAGTTTGTCGCAGCAATTGTCTGCACATGATTTCGTCATTTTCCTCCCCTTCAGTTAGAGCGGGAGCAGCTACCCTGCAGACCATTATCTGGTTTGCACTAAGCTCTAGCATAATTTCAAATTCACACATAAACCTGATGCCAATTATAGCATCAAATCTGTTAATATTTATGATATAGAAGTAGTAGTTCTTTGCGATACTTTCATATCACATGGGACAGTAAGTACCATAGTTAATCCGCGATCTGCTACCATGGCATCCTAGTTGGATCAGAACAGGGTTCTTCAACTGATATATTTTCAAATTTGCGACTCTCACAAATTCTGGGCTAATGGCATCAGAGGTGCTGCCTGTATTGAACATTACAATGGCTACAAGGCCATTTAATTCCATGCGAGCCACTAAAGGCCTTACTTTTGTGCTCAGCTTTGCTGGGTGGTCCTGCTGTCTGCTGGACTTATGAACCCATGATTTGGGTTGAGTGTCCTCTTTGAACACTTGTTTGTTGTTTATAGATGCTATAAATTCATGAGCAGAGTTACTCGTTTCTCTGATTGAACGTATCTGTTCATTGACGATGTTATTGTTGTCTTCCTCTTGTGAGTACTCCTCATACTCATCATATTCTTGGAGGTGATACTCTTCACCTTGTGATGTATACTGCGATCCTTGTAAAGGATTGTCCTCCTCTTCCTCAACTATGATTCTGTAGTTGTTTTGAGGCTCATCTGCCTCTTGGTCATTCTTGTCGATAGCATCTTCTGCTACCATTTTGAATACATCCTCCCCCTCTTGGATAGCTGCCATTCAGGGCTTCCCAAAATTGGGACATTTTGGATCAGTTGCATAGTGGCCAAATTTGCCACACGCATAGCATTTCACACCAGATGATCCTGTCTGGTTCCTATTATGTGCCGGCACCTGCAGCATCGGTTTACTTCCAGAACTGCTAGGTCTATTTGGCAGTGGTCTGTAAGGCTGACGGTTGTCAGTCAGTCTATACAGTCGGTATGGACCTCGTTTGTTAGCGTACTTATTGTACATTGGCTTTGAATACAACGGCATCTCTTTATTCATCATCTGATTTGTAGGTGGCTGCATATTCGCAGTTGCTTTCGGCTGACTGGTTACTCCAGATGTCGCCTTGCGTCGCTCATCATAGTGATGCTTTATATGAATGCTCTCTTCGACATGTCAAGCAACTTTGAGGATTGTCTCAAGTGATGAGGTTTCAGCGGTCACGCCTTTGTGGATAACTGCATCAGTTATCCTTGCAGGTAGACCCAATAATAATTGGGTTTTAAACATATACGAGTCAGGCTCGTGTATCATATGTCCTGCGTACCTCTCAAGGTCATAGAAAAATCCTGAGACACCACCTTCCATGGTGTACTTTCTCGAATAGAATTTCGTCATAGCATCCTGTATGGATGCTTCATGAATAAACCAGTCATACAGTCTGGTTATGACCTCTTTAAATGTCCATCAGGGTTTCTGCCTAGACATGCTATCAACATTGTCGTTAAACCACTGTCTTGCTTTGTCCGCAAGATAAATAGCTGTTAAAGTGATACACTCTAGCTCAGCATTAGGTCTAGTGTAGTTGGACAATTTCAACCATCTCAAGAATGATTGAAGCCACCCATCAAATTTCTTGATGTCCTCCTCACCGCTATACTCTTTTAGAGTAGGCAGTTTAGGTAATGAGGTTCGGAAACTGGATAGGTTTCCTTTCAGTGGTTTACCCACTTGTTCATCAATTAATTTATGATATTTATAATGAATGTCTCTGAGGTAATCAGAGTGTCGATCTTTCCCCTCATATTTATGAGGTTTACAGCTACGACTTCTGTGTCATATTGTTGTTTTTGACATCTGTTTAGACATTCTCTTACTACCATGTCTGGTAGCATCAGAGGGTCAATTTCTCGACTGATTACTTCCAGTGTCCATTGTTTCACTACAATCAGACTCATCATCAGAAGACGATCCTTGATCTGGGTCGTCTGAATCACTGTTGTCTGACTGGTGATACTGCCTTCTATCTGAGGGTGGCCTGCGGTCTCGTTTAGACCACTCATTCAGTCCTTCTGCCCATAAATCTATAGTTTGTCCAGAAGCATCGAAGGCAATACCTTGATCATCCAGGCCAGATCTTCTGGTTTCACGGATATCGCCATTTCTCAACCTTTAGATGGCCACTCTGTCCTTGAGTGTGAATGTGCCCGGTCTCAAGGCTGCTTCATTTTCTTGTTCGAACAACCTGTTCTAGTCATTCCTCTTCTTACTTCCATGTCAATGTTTATCAACTTGATCAGCCACAGCTTGCCATCTCTGATAGACAGAACTCATCTCGTCTTCTTGTTGAGGACAGTGAAGCTCAGCTTCTGCTTGTTGAAGAAGTTCATCTTCTTCATCCCTATCTGGATGAATGGTTGTATCCGTCTTATTTCGACGGGTGTTGTTGCTATTCTTATACACCATAACCTTATTAAGGTTGTTAGCTAGCTTCATGAATTCCTCATGACTAATTCCACCCATTCTCATCTGAACGAGTACATTGACCCTATCAACTACGTTGGAGAGCATGTTGCTCAATGCCTCACAATTCTGCAGGCACTTTTCTTGTCATCTCTTATTATGGGTGACAGTCGACATCTGACTGGGTGTGGGCAATAGGTCTCGTTGCTCATATTGATTGTCTATTTCATTACACTGTAATAGATTTAACATTTGATGAACGTATACTCGTTCATTCAGGTTTCATGATGAGGAAGGGTTTCCTGTCCTCGTTTGACCCTCAGTGAGGGTGTGCATTAAAGTATCAAGCGTAGGGTTGATTGTCATACTTACATGCCGACTCCTCTCTTTCCGTGAGTTGGGAGCTGCCATCATCTAAGTTGGCACGATGTCTTCATTCACTCTGGGGTGAATTTACGACCATTGCTGGCCATCATTGGGTGTCGCTAAGGTCATGATGTGGCACACCTGAATCAGCGATGGCGCTCATCTGCGCTATTCCCAGGTCATCGTTGTTAGGCAGTTTGCCTTGCGAGTTGTGCGCCATTGAGGCCCGCGTGATTTGAGTCTTCATATGGGTCTTCGTCATTGATAGAGGCTATGTCATCAACAGGGAAGCTTTTTCAATCAAAGTTGATTTACACAGATATTCCACAATTTCTTGTGGATGTGCAAAAAAGTGTAAGGGTTGGGGATAAGTTATCACACTTTGCTCAATACCAGGATATGCACAGAACCAATGTATTGGGGCAATCTGGTATAAGTAGAAGTGGGATGTAAACTTATTGTTTACCTAAGCGTAACTAGTACTTAAGGTATCTGGTACAAATACGTACAAACACAGTGCGGTGGCTGTATGTAACATATCTGTTACACAGACAGCCCTTTTATCTCCTCACAAACCTAGATAGCAGGATCAAGCCAGACGGCTCACAACACATCAACATTATGGATCCGAACACCGGAAAAAGGATTAAAGTGTCCACACGACCATGAGCCCGGAAGCCCAACAAGAAACTCATCCCCACAGGTTTTTAAATGTTGAGAGTATGGATTATACCCAAAACCCTGTTCTGGTTTCCACACCTTCACTATCTGTACTCTATCTCTCACCAAGCTTTGATTCCACTGATGCCGTCCACACCCAACAATGTATCTGTTTCCCCACACACAACCTCTGCCTCCCCAACTCCCCTGAACGACATCATCTGCTCCCACATATCAGAATGATCCCAGAACAACCTGAATGATGATCACCCCTGTGGACAGGGAGCAACCTTCAACATCCCTCTCTCCAACATCCCAGACTCCCTTCTCACTCCTGTATCTGTACACGAATACTCCTTAGCTGATTATGTTGCAGATATTGATGAATATGATTACACTCATGCCACCTACACTGGAAAGAAATATAAGAAAGTGGTGGACCATGTCCTGCCTATCAAGGGAATGCTACCCAAAGAATTCTGCATTGTCCGACATCAACACCCTGATCCAATGGCTAACCTTCCGACACTTCCCTTCCATCCACCGCCATTTATACCAGGCTCCGTTTACACCCAAGAATGGAAAGATAAACACAATATCAATCCCAATGGATTCCTATGGCCCGAAGAAGAAACCCTTGCCCACCACATAATCAAAACCCAGGAACAAGCATTCACCTGGGAGGAGACTGAGAAAGGTCATTTTCTAGAAGAATTCTTTGACCCAATCCTCCTCCCCACTATAGAACATGTCCCTTGGGTTCTTAAAAACATTCCAATCCCACCAGGAATCTTTGATGCAGTCCTCAAAGTCATCCGCGAAAAGATTACCACTGGCATGTACAAAGAGTCTAACTCATCCTATTGTTCCCGATGGTTCTGCATGCTCAAGAAAGACAGGAAATCTCTCTGACTCATCCACAATCTCAAACCCCTTAACAAAGTATCAATCCACAACTCTGCAGTCCCTCCACTGACAGAACAATTCGCGGAATCCTTCACCGGAAGAGCCTGCTATGGGTCCCTCGACCTATTCGTATCCTTTGACCAATGCGACCTCAACCTCTGATCCTGAGACCTCACCACCTTCCAAACGCCACTCAGAGCTAAATGTCTAACCTCTATTCCTATGGGATATACCAACTTAACACAAATTATGCACGGAGATGTCACCTACATCCTCCAAGCAGAAATCCCTCATGTTGCAAGCCCCTTCATAGATGATGTACCTGTTAAAGGCCTGGAAACCCGTTACGAACTCCCAGGAGGACTCTTCAAGACTATTCTGCAAAACCCGCACATCCGAAGGTTCATATGGGAACATCTCAACAACCTCAACTGAGTCCTTCACCAGATGAAAATCCTCAGCAGAACCTTCAATGGAAAGAAGACCACAGTGTGTGCCCCCACCATTGTAGTCATCGGACACATATGCTGTTATGAGGGACGAATTCCGGATGAGTCCCAAGTACAGAAGATCCAAGACTGGCCCATCTGCCAAGAGCTTACCCACATCCGATCCTTCTTAGAGACCTGTGGAGTCCTCCGAATCTTCATCAAAGACTTCGCGCATCACGCCTGACCCCTCATTAATCTCACCAAAAAGGACATCCCCTTCCGCTTCGAAGAAGAAGAAATCCAATCCATGGAAACCCTTAAGAATGCCATCATCAACTCCCCCGCTCTCAAACCAATCGATTACCACTCTGGACGACCCATCATTTTAGCTGTCGACTCATCCATGTATGCCGCTGGATTCATATTGCAACAACAGGGAGAGGATGGCAAGTGCTACCCATCCCGATTCGGATCGATTACCTGGAACGAACGTGAGTCCTGATACTCACAAGCCAAGCTCAAACTATACAGACTATTCCGCGCCCTCTGGGTGTATTGAATATAGCTCATTGGTCTTCCAAAATTTATGGTAGAAGTCGATGCCAAATACATTAAAGGCATGCTCAACAATCCAGACATTTAGCCCAATGCAGCTGTCAACCGATGGATAGCTGGAATCCTCCTATTCGACTTCAACCTTGTCCACATTCCTGCCCATCTACACTCCGGTCCTGACAGACTATCCCGAAGGCCTCCCACTCCCGAAGACGATCCCTCTGACAATGATCATGAGGAATGGATCGACTGATCCTATGCCTTTACAGTAGAGCTCATCAACTGGAATCGACTTGAAATCGTCCCGAACCATTCACACATTGCATCACCTTACCTATCTTCACTAAACAACCTCTCGGAACCTCCCACATTCTCTATCCTCACTGCTACAGACAGCCCACTACCCATTCCTTGATTGGAAAAAGCCCTTTCATGAGATGCATACCTTCAGACCATTCACAACTTTCTTATCACCCGAAGACGCCCACCTGGCACCTTGGATGAACAATATAAACAACTCCTATGCACTGCCTCTGACTTCTTTGTATTCAACAACCGTCTCTGGTGCAAATGACCCAATGGAAGACACCAGCTCATCGTCCCGGAACCTCACAGACTGGATATCATCTAGCAAGCTCACGACGGACTAGGCCATAAAGGCCCCTTTATCACCCGAAACTGATTGCTTGACTGTTTCTGGTGGCCCTACATTGACCATGACATCTGATGGTTCATCCAAACTTGTCATCAATGTCAGATTCACTAAACCAAATGGATCTTCATCCCTCCAATGGTTCCCACACCTGCTCACCTATTCTAACACACCCACATCGACACCATGTTCCTACCCAAGTCCAACAGCTACAAACTCCTTCTGCATGCCCACTGTTCCCTCTCCACTTATCTGGAATGGTGCCCACTGAGAACGGAATCAGCTAGGGCTATCAGATCCTTCATCTTCGAAGAACTTCTATGTCAATGGGGTACCCTTGAAGAAATAATCACGGACAATGGAGCCGCATTCATCAAAGCACTTGAGTATCTCGCCACACAATATGGAATCAACCACATCCAAATCTCCCCATACAACTCCTGAGCCAACGGACTCATTGAGAGACCTTATAGATCTATCTGGGAGGTGCTCATGAAAGCTGCCAATAGTGTCAAATCCAAGTGGTACAATATTCATCATTCCGTCCTATGGGCGGAACGTGTATCTATTCAAAGATCCACCAGATTCTCTCCTTACCAGATAGTCCATGGAACCGATCCTCTCTTTCCCTTCGATCTCACCCAGGCTACCTTCCTAGTCCCACCAATGGATACTCCAATCTCCCTAGCTGACCTACTAGCTACCCAAGCCTGTCAGCTTCTAAAACGAGAGGAAGACCTAGCCCAGATCAAGCAACGATTACTGGATTCATGATTCAAATCAATTTGGGACTTTGAGAAACGCTATGGAAAGCAAATCCAGGACTACAACTTTAAACCCAGAGCTCTCATCCTCATCCGCAACTCTTCAACCAAACTGGAACTCAACTGAAAATCGAAGCTGCGATATCTAGGACCCATGCTTATCATCAGACAAACCTCCTGTGGCGCCTACATCATTTCAGAACTTGACGGAGCAGTTTCCAAACTTCTGATTGCTGCCTTCCGCATTCTCCCGTACTTTCCCCGCTCACATGCATCACTCCCGATCACATGGATCATCTCACAGAATAACTCCCTACCAGATGGACATGTCTCAGATGACTCCAATTCATCCTTAGAGACTGACTGACACATACTGGGACTTATCTCCACTTAGTTTCACTTAGCACACACCCTCTTGCTCATTTTCATCTAAACTCCTTCACTATTCTTCTATTCTAAAAACAGGACTATTACATAGCCCATTTCTTTCCCTTCCCCTTCTTTTCTGACCCCTTTTCCATCCAAGCCATTAACCTGTCCGTCTGCTTGTCCGTCTCGGCCCACGCTCTCCTCCAACCCTCCAATGCCTTGGCTTCCCTCATAATGGCCTTTCGGACTGCATTCCGCTTCTCCTCCAACCCCACCACCTAATCCTCTACCGCCTTCTCCATCTTTCCCCCAATCTCCCAAAGCTCCGAGAGCCTCCAGTGCCCTTCCCACACCATCCCACTGTCCACACTTGCCTGCCGCGCCCTCTTCTGGACTTGGGTGTCCATCTCCTCCTCACTCTCACCCTTGTCTCTGCTCCTGTCTTCCTCACCCTCTAAATCCACCACTGTCACCTCCCTCACATTCCCCTTCGTCTCCCTGGACCCTCGGACTCACCTTACCAGCCTTGGAACCACTTTCGGAGGCTGCTTCTGCCTCAGCTTTACCTCCACACTTGCCTTCCGCTTCGACCCGCTGGACTTGGAATATGACACATGGTCCCACGCACACAGACCACATGCCCCACCTCCCAGATACTTGATGCACGGGACCAGCTACTTGGTGCAGTGGTCGCATGCCAGCTCATGACACTAAGACATGTATATTAGATTATACACGCTAATAAAAATAAAACAACACTTACTTGCACAATGGATTTGACCTGTCCACCCTTCTTTGACGTTTCCTCCCCCACCCTGACCTCATCCTCACCATTCCCGATGCACTCCGACATCTCTATTACTGTTCCCCCCCTCTCTATCATTATGACTGAAGGCTCCTCTGATGCCTTCGATCTGGCCCCCAGCATCTTCTCCCAGTGGGCCCTTGCTTGTTCAACCCGCTCCTGCTTCTCCTTCTCCTCTTCCTTGATCCTCCTCTCCTCCTCCATCTTTTCCGTCATCTTCTCTGCTACCTCCTTGGCCTCCCACCTCTCCTCCACGATTGCCTCAGCCTGCACCTCTTCCTCTATTACCCTCTCCTTCTCCTCCATCACCTTCCTTTCTGCCTTCCACTCCTCCCCGTGCCTCTCGTATGCCTCACTTATCTCCTCCGCAAGATCCTCCACCACTCAGGGAATCTCCTCCCCACCCTCTATCATCTCCAGAAGCCTTACTAAAAAGTTTGTCTGCACAAACTGATCAGTACAGTATCTAAACCATCAAAAAGAAGACTCACTGCATGATCCACATTCTCCAGCACCCAGGTATCATACCCGGAGCTTTCTGGCCCCCCAGGATGGAGGACCGACACATCTTGAAGCTCAATAACCAGACTCTTGAAGTCTGATGATTCGTTGTCATTGGACATCATTGAGGTTGTTGTTCAAAAGAAAAATGGTGACATGTCACATACAATCACACGTAAAAAGCAGTCAACAAAATCACGTGACTCGATTCTACTCTCGCACCAACCAGGGACGGCTGGTATCTAACTACCCTGGACATGTAGGAGATCCATACTCCCTACGAACGGAAAACCTTTCCATCACACATGAGCTCAACCTCACCAAATCCGTATGCACATATCCCAAAAACCCGACCCTTCTGACTTTCCGATAAACATTCTGAAAATGTCCGCCTCTAACTGGAGGACTTCCAAAAACACGAACTCCTTCGGAAACACCTCAAACCGATCGGAAAGTCTCTTTTCTTTGTTTTCCTTATCTTATCTACCTTTTCCTATCTTCCTTTCACCTATCTACCTAAATTCCACTCACATACTCTCACAAAGTAACTATCCTTTGTACACTTACCTACAAAGAAAGTTCCTTTATTCACCTCCTCTATATATATCAAGTAGATAATCACTAAATAAGACAGACACACCTTCCCCAATACATACTTTCCCTTCCTACCTAATATATCAAGCCTTCATAAAGCTTAAAACCCTTGTCCATCATTATCTGATTACTGAATCAGTTCCTACGTGTTCCGATACCCCTTGGATGAATGAGAGGAATCTCCCTCAAGATCCCTCACGCCTTCTACATCAGATGATGTGCTTATTAGTCAGAGATTTTATCAAGATATGAGTACAAAATTGAATACATCCCAGGGAGAAAGAACAAAGCTAATGGATTATCCAGACATCTGGACTATTTTGACGAAGGTAAAGGTGAGGTGGAAAACAAAGTTTTAATTGCAGAAGACCACTGGATCAATTCGATTATCAAACTATCAAAACTGGACTTTTTTGCAAGACTACACTTCAAGCTACCAATACCAGACAAGATCTCACAGAAAATTGAGGATGCCTTATTGTTTTGGGACCAAGCTGATGGGTTGGTTCGCAATATTGAAGGTCGAATTGTGGTGCCGGAGGAAGTATCTTTGCACACAGACATAATATAACTGTCCCACACCTACCCCCATACTGGACACCCTGACATTGAGAAGACGAAGGAGCTGGTGCTCTGAAACTTTGTTTGGGATGGCATCTCTCAAGACGTTATCAACTACATACGATCCTGCCCTGCTTGTCAGCAAAACAAGAACTATCCCTCAAAGCTGATAGGACTCTTACAACTGACACCCCCCGCTACCGAACCATGGACTGAGATAATCATTGATCTCATTGTTCAATTACCTGACTCACTTAGATATGACACTGTGATGGTAGTCGTTGATCGATTTATGAAATATGCCCACTTTATTCTGACAACTTCTAATCTCTCATCAGAAGATGCTGCCCGACTCTTCCATGATCACATTTGGAAACACCACGGATGGCCAAAGAAGATTATTTCCAATCATGGAGTTCAATTCATGTCAAAATTCACTGAAGCCCTTAACAAACTCTTAGGAACCATTTCTGGACTCTCTACTGCTTATCATCCTGAAACTGATGGTCAGACTGAATGAACGAACCAAGAACTTGAGGTCTACCTACGATTCTATACCAACTTCATGCAGGACAACTGGTCCAAATGGCTGGCTTCCGCCAAATTCACTTACAATAATCGACAACACTCTGCTACTTCACAATTACCCTTCTATCTAGAATATGGCCATCACCCTCATTTGCTGATGTAACAGATATTACTGTTACAGTGTGTACATTAGGGATGTAGTCCTTATGTATTGGTGTTTATACTAGAGAGCAGTATATAGGCAGTATTTACCCTTATTTAGGTAGTTCTTTTTATATCTTGCTACCGCTCATACCAGGTTTACACATATCCAATAGATATTGGTTGTATCTAGCTGGTTGTGAGCACTGCAAGATCAAGAACTCTTACAGCCAATCACTATCAATTCCCCAAGTAATATCCCCACAGCAAACACCTTCCACAAATGTCTCACGTGTGCTCAGAAGAATGCTAGCAAATTGCTATCACACGCCGCAGAATCGATGAACAAATATGCTGATCGAAAATGGAAACTCTCTCCCTCCTTCAAAGTTGGGGGTTTGGTTTGGTTAGATACCAAGGATATTAAGGCAACTCAACCCACCAAGAAGCTAGATAACCAAAGAACTGGACCATTCAAGATCCTGAAACAAGTATCGGATCTTGCATATCTTATCAATATCCCCAGAACTTGGAAGCTCCATCCAGTCTTTCATGTATCACTTCTGAGACCTAACGTCAAAGATAAGTCACTTGTAACAGATATGTTACATACAGCTACCATGCTGTGTTTGTACATATTTGTACTGGATACCTTAAGTACTGGTTACGCTTAGGTAAACAATAAGTTTACATCCCACTCCCGCTTATACCAGATTGCCCTAATACATTGGTTCTGTGTATATCCTGGTATTGAGCAAAGTGTGATAACTTATCCCCAACCCTTACACTTTTTTGCACATCCACAAGAAATTGTGGAATATCTGTGTAAGTCAACTTTTGATTAAAAAAGCTTCCCTGTCAATGACACAGCCTCCATCAATGATGAAGACCCACATGAAGACTCGAATCACGTGGGCCTCAATGGCACACAACTTGCAAGGTAAACCGCCTGACAATGATGACCTGGGAATGGTGCAGACAAGCGCCATCACTGATTTAGGTGTGCCAATCACAACCTCAGTAACACCCAAAGACAGTGATGCGATGTGGAGCCATCTGAGCTCTGGGATCTGCCCCAAAAGAAGATGGGAGGTACAATAGAAAGGAGCTATCAAAGAAATCATGAAGATTGAAGAAATAGAAGAAATCGGAAAATTGGAGCACTCTCTAGAGTGCTAGAGGCAGTCGAAGAGGCTCAAACATGAAGGACTAGATGTGGGACGATGGAATCTATCTTCCTTCTCTATAATACAAACATATCTACAAGTAAATATATCTGTGAAAACAAAGATCCCTTTATATGCTATATAGTAAAGGGATAAGACTTCTGAATGAAGCCACCAGTGAAAGGGTCAATGGGAACGATGACGATCTACACAATGGACATCTGGCTATCAGATGCATCCTTTGATATAAGCTGTGAACGCGAATTGAAGGATCAAAGAATTCAAAGAAATTCACAGAAATCTGAAGAGTTCGGAGATAAATCGCTGGACAGGAAGCCGAATCGCGTAGTTGGGGACATTGTAGCAGTGTAGTAGACATCTGGGGGATCACATAGATATATGGAACATATACTCCAGAGCTCAGGGGACCAATGGGTCGTATCAATGGCCAGCAATAGCCGTAAATTCACCCCAGAGTGAATGAAGACATCATGCCAACTTAGATGATGGCAGCTCCCAACTCACAGAAAGAGAGGAGTTGTCACCAATGACAAGTCAGCGTGTAAGCATGACAATTGACCCTATGCTCGATACTTTAATGCACACCCTCACTGAGGGTTAAATGAGGACAGGAAACCCTTCCTCGTCACGAAACCTGAATGAACGAGCATACGTTCATCAAATGTTAAATCTATTACAGCATAATGAAATAGATGACCAAGATGAGTGACAAGACCTATCACCCACACCCAGTCAGATGTCAACTATTACCCATAATAAGAGACAACAAGAAAAGCGCCTGCAGAATTGCAAGGCATTGAGCAAGATGCTCTCCCATGTAGTTGATCAGGTCAATGTACTTGTTCAGATGAGAATGAGTGGAATTAGTTGTGAGGAATTCATAAAGCTAGCCAATGACCTTAATAAGGTTATGGTGCATAAGAATAGCAACAACACCCATCGAAATAAGACAGATACAACCATTCGTCTAGATAGGGATGAAGAAGATGAACTTCTTCAACAAGCAGAAGCTGAGCTTCACTGTCCTCGACAAGAAGATGAGACAAGTTCCATCTATCAGAGACGGCGAGCCGTGGCTGATCAAGTTGATAAACATCGACATGGAAGTAAGAAGAGGAACAACCAGAATAGGTCATTTGAACAAGAAAATGAAGCGGCCTTGAGACCAGGCACCTTCACACTCAAGGACAGAGTGGCCATCCAAAGGTTGAGAAATGGTAACATCCATGAAACCAGAAGATCTGGCCTAGACAACCAAGGCATTGCCTTTGATGCTTCTGGAGAAACCATAGACTTATGGGCAGAAGGACAAAATGAGTGGTGTAAATGAGACTGCAGGCTGCCCTCAGATAGAAAGCAGTATCACCAGTCAGACAACAGTGATTCAGATGACCCAGCTCAAGGATCATCTTCTTCTGATGAGTCCGATTGTAGTGAAACAATGGACACTGGAAGTGATCAGTCAAGAAATTGACCCTCCGATGCTACCGGACATGGTAGTAAAAGAATGTCTAAACAGATATCAAAAACAACAACACGATACAGAAGTCGTAGCCATAAACCTCATAAATATGAGGGGAAAGATCAACACTCTGATTACCTCAGAGACATTCATTGTAAATATGATAAATTAATAGATAAACAAGTGGGCAAACCACTAAAAGGAAACCTATCTGGTTTCTGAACCTCATCACCTAAACTGCCTACTCCAAAAGAGTATAGTGGTGAAGAGGATATTGAGAAATTCAATGGGTGGCTTCAATCATTCCTGAGATGCCTGAAATTGTCCAACTACGCTGGACCTAACGCAGAGCCAGAGTGTATCGCTTTAACAGCTATTTATCTTGCAAACAAAGCAAGACAGTAGTTTAACGACAATGTCGACAGCGTGTCTAGGCAGAAATGCTGATGGACATTTAAAGAGGTCATAACTGGACTATATGACTGGTTTATTCATAAAGCATCTATATAGGATGCTACGATGAAATTCTATTTGAGAAAGTACACCACGGAAGGTGGTGTCTCAGGATTTTTCTATGACCTTGAGAGGTATGTAGGACGTTGATGCGATGTGGAGCCGTCTGAGCTCTGGGATCTGCCCTGAGAGATGGTGGGAGGCACAATAGAAAGGAGCTATCAAAGAAATTGTGAAAATCGAAGAAATAGAAGAAATCAGAAAATCGGAGCACTCTCTAGAGTGCTAGAGGCGGTCGAAGAGGCTCAAACATGAAGGACTAGACGTGGGATGATGGGATCTATCTTCCTTCTCTATGATACAAACATATCTACAAGTAAATATATCTGTGAAAACAAAGATCCCTTTATATGCTATATAGTAAAGGGATGAGACTTCTGAACGAAGCCACCAGTGAAAGGGTCAATGGGAACGATGAGGATCTACACAATGAACATCTGGCTATCAGATGCATCCTTTGATATGAGCTGCGATCGCGAATAGAAGGATCGGAGAATTCGAAGAAATTCGCAGAAATCCGAAGCATTTGGAGATAAATCGCTGGACAGGAAGCCGAATTGCGTAGTCGGGGACATTGTAGTAGTGTAGTAGACATCTGGGGGATCATGTAGATATATGGAACATGTCCTCCAGACCTCAGGGGACCAAGGGGTCGTATCAACGTATAATACATGAGCCTGACTTATATATGTTCAAAACCCAATTATTATTAGGTCTACCTGCACAGATAACTGACGCAGTTGTCTAGAAAGGTGTTACCACTGAAACCTTGTCACTTGATATGATTCTCAAAGTGGCTCAACATGTCGAAGAAAGCATTCGAATAAAGCATCGCTGTGATGAGCAATGCAAGGCAACATCTGGAGTAACCAGTTAGCTGAAGGCAACCATGAATATGCGGCCGCCAACAAATCAGATGATGAATAAAGAAATGCCATCATATTCAAAGCCAGCATACAATAAGTATGCTAACAAATGAGGTCCATACAGACTGTACAGACCAACTGACAACTGTCAGCCTTACAAACCACTGCCAAATCGACCAAGTGGTTCTGGAAGTAAACTGACACTGCAGGCGCTGGCACATAATTGAAACCAGACAGGATCATCTGGTGTGAAATGCTATATGTGTGGCAAGTTTGGCCACTATGCGACCAATCTGAAATGTCCCAATTTTGGGAAGCCCCAAATGGCAGCTATCCAAGAGGGGGAGGATGCATTCAAAATAGTAGCAGAAGACGCTATCAACAAGAATGACCAAGAGGCAGATGAGCCTCAAAACAACTACAGAATCATAGTTGAGGAAGAGGAGCATGATCCTTTACAAGGATTGCAGTATACATCACAAGGTGAAGAGTATCACCTCCAAGAATATGATAAGTATGAAGAGTACTCACAAGAAGAAGATGACAATAACATCATCAATGAACAGATACATTCAATCAGAGAAACGAGTAACCCTGCTTGTGAATTTATAGCGTCTGTAAACAACGAACAAGTGTTCAAAGAGGACACTCAACCCAAATCATGGGTTCGTAAGTCCAGCAGACAGCAGGACCACCCAGCGAAGCTGAGCACAAAAGTAAGGCCTTTAGTGGCTCACATGGAATTAAACGGCCTCGTAGCCATTGTAATGTTCGATACAGGCAGCACCTCTGATGCCATTAGCCCAGAATTTGTGAGAGTTGCAAATTTGAAAATATATCAGTTGAAGGACCCTCTTCTAATCCAACTAGGATGCCGCGGTAGCAGATCACGGATTAACTACAGTACTTACTGTCCTGTGTGGTATGAAAGTATTGCAAAGAAATACTACTTCGATATTGTAAATATCGACAGATTTGACACTATAATTGGCATCGGTTTCATGCGTGAATTCAAAATTATGCTAGAGTCTAGCGCAAACCAGATAATGGTCTGCAGGGTAGCTGCTCCCGCTCTAACTGAAGGGGAGGAAAATGATGAAATCATGTGCAGACAATCACTGCAACGAACTGAACAAAGGTCTGCTGAATGACTAGCAGATGCAGAACTGAAAGGTTCTGCAGGGAAGACGTCCAGACAGGATGTCATAGAAACTGACAAACCAAAGGAGTTTGTTGAGGAGTACTCAACAAAAAGGTGTTCAGATGTGAACACAAAGAAAATAAAAGAGAGTACCCCTACTGGGTCTAATGAAAAGATGCTACTGAGTGTAGCTCAAATTGTTCAACCAAATGAAAGGACCAAAATGTCCCTAACACATGAGGACAGACCTCATCTTCAAGCCAAATGGATCAAAGCATGCCAGGATATCATGCACAGAGTACCCAAGGAATTGCCTCTGGTATGTGGTATCAATCACCACATACCTCTTATTGACAAAGATAAGAAGTACAACTACTACCTGCCGAGATGTCTGGACTCACTAAAGCCTCAGCTTATGGCAAAGATCGCACAGTATATGTGCACCAGATGGTGGGAATCAGTGCAAACCGATCAAGCAGCTCTGATGCTGTGCATTCCAAAAAAGAATGGCACTCTACAGATGCCAATTGATTGTCGCAAATGCAATAACAATACTTTGAAGGATGTTATGCCCTTTCCAGACCAAGACCAGATCAGATATGATGTAGCTGGTGGAACGA
This sequence comes from Porpolomopsis calyptriformis, assembly GCA_951640195.1. Classification (NCBI taxonomy): domain Eukaryota; kingdom Fungi; phylum Basidiomycota; class Agaricomycetes; order Agaricales; family Hygrophoraceae; genus Porpolomopsis; species Porpolomopsis calyptriformis. The sequence continues at coordinate 412,789 of OX621175.1, forward strand.
TAAGGTTAAAACTGACTTATCGGATGCTTATGAGCAGGTATAGACAGTACCTGAAGACATGCATAAAAGTGCATTTGCAACTATATATGGCACCTACGTGAGCCATACAATGCAGATAGGAGACTGCAATGCACCTGCTATGTTCCAGCAATGACAATGATCTTTCAAGATTTCATTGGCATATTTATGCATGCATATCTCGACGATCTATTCATCTACAGTGCTTCCATCCCAGAGCATGAAAAACACTTGGGTCTTGTGTTTGGTAAACTATGAGAATACAAGTTCTACCTCCAAGAGGAGAAGTGCAAACTGTATGCTGATGTTATTGACTATCTAGGTCATAAGATAGATGACAAATGGCTACACGCAGATGCCAATAAAATGGTGAGAATACGCGATTGGCAACAACCACGCAATTACAACAATGTCCAGAAATTTATAGGACTTATACAATATCTGGCGCATTTCCTGCCAGATATCTCAAGTTATACAGGGCTATTAGCAGCCATGACATCAAACAGACAACTGTTCATGTGGAGACTAATCCATGATAAATGCTTTGAATCAATAAAGCAGATATGCTGCTTGACACCTATACTAGTGCCGATACATCACAAGAAAGATGAACCTATATGGGTCATCTGTGATGCCTTGATACATGGCGTTGGCGCAATGTACAGACAAGGTCCTACCTGGCAAACCTGCAGACCAGTAGGATTTATGTCGCAAAGGTTTACAGATGCTCAATGGAATTATTATACATTCAAGCATGAAATGATCGCAATACTCGAAGCCCTCCTTAAATGGGAGGACAAACTGATAGGATATCAGGTTCACATTGTGACCAACTATCAAGCTCTTGAGTTTTTCAAGACGCAAAGACGCCTATCTAGCTGACAAGCTCATTGGATGGAATACCTTTCAAGATTTTACTTTGACATAACATACATCAAAGGGCAACTGAATAAAGTTGCCAATGCACTATCACGTTATTATGAAAGTGATACATGGTATGATGCTCATCCTATGAGTGACTATGTAGATGTAGATATACATCTAGACCCTGAAAAAGATGATCTCCCTTGGGATCGTCTAAATGAAATTAATACTGGAGCCATCGAAATGAAAGCTATCCAGGTCATTGAAGACATTCAATGATGCTGAAGCAATCATCTCCTCAAAAGAGAAGAAGATAGAGATGCGCAAGTGGCAGCGCTCGCGCTAGTTCCAATTCTGGAAATAGAACTGATGAAAAAATTAAGATCGTCCCCAGATGATCTAATGATATTCCAATCCCGTAAATGGGGAGAGAACTTGCGCACTCATATAGAGCATAATGAGTCACTGACAGTGGTGATTCGCAGAGGATACAAATCCGATGCATTATTCAGCAAGGTTCTTGAAAACCCTGATCACCATAAGGCGTTCACTGTCCATGAAGGCCTGATTTGGTTGAATAATTTGGGGGGAGAGGAAGTACTATGTATCCCATCCACAAAGATGGGACAAGAATCAATTTTCGGCCTGATCATTGATCAAGCACACTCAATAGTGGGCCATTTTGGTCCACAACGTACCACTGACTATGTAAGACGATAGTACTGGTGGCCTAAGATATTTAGCCACGTTAAACAATTCTGCAAGTTGTATCAGACTTGTCAAACATTGAAAGACGATATGCAGCACCTGACAGGACTATTGCACTCATTACCCATACCCACTAAACCATGGCAATCAATTGGAATGGACTTTATTAGTCCATTTCCTGAAATTGACAGGTACAATTACCTATAGGTAGTCATTTGTCGAATGACATCAATGATCCACCTAATACTGGTGAATACTAAAACGAAAGCGTCAGAGCTTTCGTGGATCTACTCAAAAGAAGTAGTAAGGCTTCATGGCCTTCCTGAAAGTATAGTCTCAGACAGAGACTTGAAATTTACCTCCAAATGGTGGAGCAAACTTAATAGGCTCTTAGGAGCTAAACTGTTGATGTCTACATCATTCCATCCTCAGACAGATGGCGCAACTGTATGAGCTAATCGTTCAATAGGTCAAATCCTCAGAGCAACTGTAAGCTTGGATCAATGAGATTGGATCGCAAAGATCCCTATGACCAAATTCGCAATTAACATGAGTATCAGTGAAGCTACAGGCTTCACCCCATTTGAGCTGAATGGAGCATATATGCCTACTATTATTAAGCAGGTAGAAAATACCACTGAGACACCACCAGGTATCCAAGCATTTGCTCAACAAGCACTGCAGAATCTGGCAGCTGCTCACAATGCGATCATTGCACATCACATATTTCAAAGATACTACGCTAATCAGCATAGAAGGGAAGAACTGTCGATAAAAGTAAATAACTTCATGTATCTATTGACTAAGAACCTTAAACTACCGCAAGGTAGAGCAGGGAAACTACTGCCAAGGTTCATTGGGCTGTACAAAGTCATTCGGGCCTTTCCTAATGAATCCAACTATGAGTTGGAACTTCCTGACAAGCTCGCAAAGTGACGGATTCATCCATGCTTTCACGTAAATTTGCTGTGTCTGCACTATCCAAACAATGATGCGTTATTTCCTAACTGAGCATCAGTAAATGCTTATGACTTCAGTGAACCACTTCAAACCAAATGGTTAGTCAACAAAATAGTCAGCTATAGGTGGGATGACTGAAAACTCAAGCTGGAGGTTCATTGGAACCTCAGAGACATGACATGGGAGCCTATCTTGTCATGTAAAGAGCTTAGTACTCTAGACAAGTATCTAACCCTAATGGGTGTAGATACCCCTTATCAACTGCCAAGATGGCCAGTTAAGAGGCACTGAATGCCGACCGCACTCAGAGCCTTGAGGTGTGCCAACAAGCACACCTTATATGCACGCTAAACCGAGCACGACCAATAATTGTCTTAATTGGCAATCAATGGACCAGACATACCTGGTCCAGTGGTGGATTCACCCCAATTGGGGTAATTAGAGGCACCAGAATGATGCCACAAGTCTAAGCATGACTTGTATAAAAGCACGACAAACAAAAAACAATAGTAGAAATTTTTCTACCATGTATGACAATGTCGAACAAACACAACACACCCACAAGCGTAAGAACAAGCCACTGCCCTGAAGAACCGAGACCACTGGCAATAGTAGAAGATGATGGGGATCAGCTAATGGCTGGTCCCAATGATGTCATCAGATCCCTGTGCCAGACACAGCGTGGGCCCTCTTCTGAAGGGGAGAGAGAGCACTGCTCTCAACAAAACACAAGTAACTCATCAGAGTTACCCCCAAAAATATAGGTGTGTAACAGCACCATCAATGTCACAATACACTCCAGTTACCAGAGGTGTAAAGTCTGCAAAGACTATATAATGCATGTCATTGAAGATAGCGTAAATGAAGATGCCTCATTGAAAGAGGCATTCGATAACTGCTGCAAGGCACACCAAGAGGAACTCATCACAGAGATCTGAAACCTCACCATCTCACTTGAGAAGGCTCAAGATGATGGTGACTACTATTGCGCTCATTATGAATAAACTCAAGATGAGCTTAATAAAGCCAATCAGCTCATAGCTGAGCTGAATAAATCTAATAACGCTAGTGAAGCTGAATTGCTAGGAAAGCGCAAGTGCTCCCATACCAAGGGATTACATTCGCAATCATCAGAATACACAAGGGCATCCAGCCCTGTGACCAAGACTTCCTCTGCTCAAGACAAGGGCAAGGAAAGGGAAACTGATAAGGAGGCTCGACAAAGAGCCAATATGGAACACTTTGATCTGTACTTGGATGATGAGTTAGTGGGCTGTAGCCCGATGTTCGAAAACCTCAACAAGGAGGATAACATGTACATCAAGAGACACTTCCCCTAACTTATTTGAGAGAATGAGGAACTGAAGGCTCGCCTTCAACCTAACTCGTATGTTGAGTTCCCAAACCTCCCAGATCCGGGAGAGAATAATCAATCTAGCCCTAGTGGTGAGATGATCAAACAGTGCAAGAAGCACTCAACCATCACTGCTTGGCCCAGCATCCCTGCTGGGGCCCACTACTCACCTGTTAACCAGACTGTCCAGGTTAGCGCAAGCACTGAAGCAGTGCGACGAAATGAAGCATTGGGATTACCCCCTCCATGTGGAACTTGATCTGCAGATGACTGCAGATACCCAGTCAATGCATGCCAATGGCATGCTCTATTCATGCAAGCCCAAGAATCAGGCAATAATGAGGCTCTCGACCTTGCGCGATCATTTGTCACAATAGTGCAGGTAACTCCTCGAGAGAGCAGGATGGATACTCAACACGTTGCGTTAATCAATTGGAGAGTTCCTGCCTGGGCTTCAGGTGACTCCACCAATGCACCTGTACAGGTGCTGACTTCTTCTGTGCCTAGATGGATTAACCCATCTCAGCCAACCGCCATGAGCTCCCCAGAAGAGTGGGCTTGTTGGTTTTAAATAAACCACCATGCCGCGCACCCTGGAGTGCGCTTGGAACGAGATGGCAGCATTTCGCTGTGAAGCCTCCGCGGGATGCTTTTGGTTAGTCAATACAAACCAAAGTTGCCTAAGACCCATGCTCCCACTGGATCATTGACAGATACTGACCAGATACAGTTGCAATACATCAGAGCAGCAGCCCTCTTGTTTGGAATGCCTGGCCACTATCAATCACTTGTGACAGGATTGAACCTTTCCATTGCAGAACCCCCCAGAGAACCAGTCTGGTACTCTGGATCATCTAATGTCATGGAACAATCCCTCATTCCATTCTTCGCTGGACAAGGCATTACATTTGAACAGGTGGATGACACCTTTGTATATGCCTTTCAATGGCTTGAGGACACCCTCCAGGGTAATATCTCAGACTTATCCACCCTTGAGACATACAGAGAGTCTGTGCGTAATACCCTGGAAAGGAATGGTGTCCTGCTGTCACTTTGTGATAGAAATGATACCTGGTTCCCTGACAGATGTCCCCGCCAATGTCCCCCATCTCGTATCTCATCCAATAATGAGTCTGTTGCCCCATCCGTGGGCCTTATCACCCAAGATGTGTTTGACATGTCTAACTCATTCACTCGGCATGGACAAACCACATACATGCTCACCGAGTGTGGACCACCCCATGGCTAGGACTTATCCTGTACCTCGCAATGCCATTCACAGCGCAATTTGCAAGACAGCGCTGCTCCGCCAGGCAGCGATAGCAAGCAAGTATCACTTGGCTTGCCGATCCCCAAACCTGAGCCAGCTTCACTTCAGGAATGTATTGATAGTACGTTAGAGATACCTGATGTCCCAATGGACTATGGATGAATGTAGTTGTCGCCACAGTTGTATTACTACAGTGTAGTTTTCTGTTTTCATTAGTTCCTTCTATGTATTATATAGATCGTTTTATGTGTACTCTGCCTGGCTCTCAGGCTTAACTTACCCTGGCAGTTAAGCCAAAGGGGGAGGATGTAACAGATATGTTACATACAGCCACCATGCTGTGTTTGTACATATTTGTACTGGATACCTTAAGTACTAGTTACACTTAGGTAAACAATAAGTTTACATCCCACTCCCACTTATACCAGATTGCCCCAATACATTGGTTCTATGCATATCCTGGTATTGAGCAAAGTGTGATAACTTATCCCCAACCCTTACATCACTCCACCCTGATGTCACTGATACATCTCGACCTCCCCTAGATTTAATCAAAAACAAAAAAGAATATAAGGTCAAATCTATTCTACAACACTCTGGAGCTAGATGCCAATGAAAATATTTGGTCAAATGGAAAGGTTATCTAATTGAAGAAGCCACTTAGGAAGAACGATTGAATGTCTTACGACACGCCAAGGAAATTGTGAAGACTTATGAAGACTCAATTCAAATGGCGACTTAACTCATTTGTCATCATTCCAGCTGTCCATTTTTGAATTCTATTCTTAGATCCAAGTGGCGCTTATAAACCTAGAGTCATTGATACGACTCCATCCAATCTTTTACCCACCTTCGACAAACACCCCAACTACTACAATTTACTTGAAGATGCCCACCACTGACACTCCCCAACCTGAATGACAAGTTGCTACCCATTGTCAAGGACGAATTCCTTCTTCTTGCGCCTGTTCCCCTACCCCTGGTCTCTTCTCCACTACTACTGTCCCCATCTCTAGGCAACTACACCAACAATGTCGCATGACTGCTGCTGATCTTTTCAGTACCGAAGCAACTCCTCCCCCCAAAGACCCCAATGTCACCATCACCCATTTAAACATCAACAATGAAAGTCTCAGACAATGGAATCGCAATCTGCAAGTGGAGCTGACGGCGATGAAGGCAGAGTTGAAGTTGATGGAGAAACATATTATATTTTGGAAGGACAGTCATGACACGCTTGAATGCAAGCTCTGGATACTCAAGTGAGAGAAAATGCGAAACTGGATTGACTGCGGGAATACTACCACCCGCTGATACAACCCCTTGGTCCCCTGAGGTCTGGAGGACATGTTCCATATATCTATGTGATCCCCCAGACATCTACTACACTGCTATGATGTCCCTGACTATGCGATTTGGCTTCCTGTCCAGCGATTTATCTCTGAATGCTTTGGATTTCTACAAATTTCTTAAAATTCTCCGATCCTTCGATTCGCGATCGCAGCTCATATCAAAGGATGCATCTGATAGCCAGACATCCATTGTGTAGTTCTCCATCGTTTCCATTGACCCTTTCACTGGTGGCTTCGTTCAGAAGTCTCATCCCTTTACTATATAGCACATAAAGGGATCTTTGTTTTCACAGATATATTTACTTGTAGATATGTTTGTATCATAGAGAAGGAAGATAGATTCCATCGTCCCACGTCTAGTCCTTCATGTTTGAGCCTCTTTGATCGCCTCTAGCACTCTAGAGAGTGCTCCGATTTTCTGATTTCTTCTATTTCTTCAATTTTTATGAATTCTTTGATAGCTCCTTTCTATTGTGCCTCCCACCATCTCTCGGGGCAGATCCCAGAGCTCAGATGGCTCCACATCGCATCATTCTGGAGCCCACCGCGAGGGATTGTGCTCAAGTTGTATCATCTTTGGCTTGTTTCATTCATTTTCCTTCATTTTACCAACTATGCACTTTTCAGTGTATCTCCACCCTCATTCTCTCTTCATTATCCTATCTTCCATCATTTTCGACAATGCCCTATCATCCCTGCACCTCAGCTCGCCTTTCCAGACCATCTGCACCACTGTTCAAGATGCCCATCTCAAGACATCGTGACTATTTCCCAACTAGCTTTCAACGTCGATCTCGCTCGCTTTCGCTTCGATTCTTACGATATCTACGTCACTCGATTCGCGTTTTCGAAGGCTTCCCAACGGTTCCCAGCTCATACGATTTGGCACAGTGGTTCAGCGGACTTCCGCGTTTCTTTGTTGTGGCACACCCGGATGATGACCTATCGATATCGATAGTTTGACAGCTCGTCCTTCGTTCACCTTTGGGTCACGATAAGTCCCCTTTCGTCCCTTTTGAACGAGCCCGCTATCGTTCAGATACACCCCCTCGTCGTCGAAGAATGCCTTTGTCTTTGTGCCCCTCCCCCTACATTTGCCTAATTTCGCTTTCGCTCGTTTCTCCATGTATCCCACGTCGCAAGCGTCCCTTTTGTTCGCCTCGTCGATAGCTTCAAAACGACCGCGCATATGTAGGATTCCGTTCAGCGCTCACAGAGACTTCCTTTGGTTTTCCTTTTTTTGGACTAGATAGGATATGATTCGGCCATATCTCCAGATCGACGCCCCGGATTCATCCGACCTTTGGACCATCATTACTCCTCATTCGTACGTTTCCAACGACCCCAAGATCGTCCATATCCATCCACGCTTTATCGACCAACGACATACCCATCCTCCTCCCCCCTCATTATTAGGCTAACCAATTTCGCGACTATTTCTCTACCGTTTCGGACCTTTAGATACTCGATCTAGAGCGTCTTCTCGAGCCCTTCACGGTCGCCTTATCCGCCTTCATCGATTTTACCTCCTTCATCGTCACTATGGTCATTTCTGCCGCTTTAGATTTTGGACCCCCATCTTGGCCAATCTGCTCATATTGCCCTCAATTTTGGCCCGTTTTCTTTATTTAAGTGCTTCGTTTGCACTCCCGGTCTTCGCCTCTCAGTTTCATCATCATGTCTTACTCGACTTTCGATCGCTCGTCCTCAAATCTCACTTTTTCGACCATACCCTCTTCATTTCAACATTTTCTTCAACTAAATCTAATCTTTAGAAGCTACGAGGATGGTTCGCAGTCCCCTTTCGTTTGACTGGCCATCAGAGAATGGTTCGCAGTCCCCCCCCTATTGTTTGACTGGCCATCAGTGTATGGTTCACAGTCCCCTATCGTTTGACTGACTATCTATCAAAGTTTCTTTTGTATATGGATTTCTTCATTTGTATTTTGTATTGATGACTGAGGACAGTCATTATTTCAGTCCAGAGGAGATGATATGACCCATTGGTCCTTTGGACTCCGATTCATGATTTGTATGTGTTGATATTGATAGTGACTAGTTACAGTAGATGTGACATGTAACAAGAGGAAGAAGCCTTTGTATGCAACCACCACATTCCCTCTGCACTTGCACTTCTGGAGGGCTCAGGCCCAGCCCAGTCATATCACCGCGCCCTCATTTTCTGAATACTAGAAGACTATTGAGCCATTGAAGGCTTGACACAACAAGAGCTTGCAATGAGGGAGACCCTCATTGAGTATGGGAGATTGGTCAAACACCCCATTGACCTCGACTTAGAATACCCAGATGACGATGACAGTGTCACTGCTATTCCCTCCCCCACCCAGCCAACTTTGGAAGTCAATCCCATTGATTCCCTCTCAGTGGCCATTGAGGCCCCCACCACTGAGGAAATCCAGACTCAGGCCTCAGAGAATGAAATGACCGATATTGCCCAAGTTTAAAATTCAGGTTGAATTTCCTGAAAAGCGAGGTGTATGTCATGGATCTAATTTTTCATTCTCTCTCTATGTTTGTCATTGTAGTTTAGTTAGACTCATCTTATCTTGCTTGGGATTCCCCACAATTATGCTATAGGATTCCCCATAGCCTTATCTTTTTTATTTACCCAAAGTAGGATACATTTCATTTCCGACTACTTATGTTTCATCTCTTCACATGCTCCGCATCTTATCATGCTTATCTTTTATCTGCCGCATGTATTCCTCATTGTAACACTGACTCATCCACAGCAGCATAGTCAGTATATAAACCCCTAGTTAGTCATACTCAGACCTTAAGTCTGATTCCTCATTAGACACCCCAATAACTAGGACTTGAGACCATCATTATCATCTTGGACAGAGCACCCAGAAGTAAAACTGTCTTGACAGCAGCCAGTTTATAACAATGGTCTATTGGAAAAGATTTTGGCATGTCCACTTGGGGATGAAAAGGTTTAGAAGGAATTTGGTGGTCAGGTCCAGGTCCTCGCTCTCATCACTCTATGCAACACAAACAGCAAGAACGCAGCCCTTGATTTGATGCACTATAACCATTACGCCGCATTATTCATAACTGATATATGAAACATCAAGGCAGTTGTTGGGTGGGTGTTCACACAGAAAAGATGGGGTATCATTGATCATGGCAATAGACTTGCACCAATTATCTTTGCTGATGAGCTCCATGAGGAGTCTACCATGTCTTCTGATAAGGCTGAGTAACTAGTTTTATTTGTTTGTGCTACTCATATAACATGTCTGTGCCTTGTCTTGAGGGCCTAAACTGCCATGGTCTATGTCATAAACAGCGGTTTGAACTGATCCTAACCACTAGTTTTTATTCATTGACTGAAACCAGCGGCTTACAAAAAAAACAGTGGTTCAAACCGCTGATCATAGCCACTGTCTTTTATTCAGCAGGTAAACACACTTGCAAGTAGTGGGTTGAACACCCACTGAAAACTCATTGATTTGAAATCAGCAGGTAGAGCTGTGAATCATGTAGCAGCTAGTGATTGAGCTGCTACTTATCATCAGTCTGACTTCCCACAGTGATTGACTTTACTACCAATAGTGCTTAGGTGCTGAGTGCTGGTTGAACTGCTGGTGCAGCATAATTTCCATCTAACTAGGTCCTGTCAATGTATCTAACTTTTGATCTAATTAGGTACAAAAGGGGAAATGGTCAGGTGCTTTTCATTCTATGCAAACGTTCCAGAGAGTCCAAAATATGCAGGTATACTACTGTACTCATAACGCAGAATGTCCAACGCCTGGGGAGGCAAATATTAGCTGGACCAGCGATGTGAACGGACGCGGTGGAAACACATGGCTCAAGAGGTTAATAACCCTAAAACAAGTAAAACTGATGCAAAGGATATAGTTACGACAGCTCTGGAGCTTGGTATGTCGTCATTGGTGGAACCCGATGGGTTCGGCGTTTTGCCCGTGGCCGAAGAACTCCCTGTAGCCGAACCGGTATGGGTGGTGCTCGACACTGGTGCGATATTTGCAAGCGAAGCAACTTTGGACCATGTGGCTGCTTGATCAGTGCTGGCATTACCACTCCCTTCTAGGTACGGAAGATAGGACACGATCCCGCCACTAGAAAGCTGGACCAACGAAGTGATACCAGCAAAGTACGTAGCTTGGGGGTCCTTTATGGTTGGACCAGCCAGTTGCTGGGTAGTGTTTGTCTGACAAGAAACATATATGATGAGTTGAGAAGCTAAATCATTCAACAACATACATACCTCGACGTTGACCACATAGGTTGCTGATCCGTCATCTGGTATAAAGGCAAACTCTTGTTGTACCTAATGATCAATCGTTAGAGATGGTATGAGTTGATGTGGCGGGATGAACTGACACCAGTGGGTTGGAAGAAAGAGGTCGCTTGGCCATGGGTAGCTGGAAAAGCACCGCCAGTCGGTAACGGGTATGCTTGCGGTTGTGGCTGGAAAAAAGAGACTGAAATAAAGTAGGATTAATTGAGGGGTGATAGTAAGTGATGATAAATGCACAATGAATAACGAAGATGTCTGCGCTTCCTGCAGGTACTCCGGGAACATCGAGGAAGTGAATGTGGTTTTGAGCGAGCGCCATGACGGGGGCATACCCGCCAGTGGTGAATGGGGGCTTTTGAACATCGACCCAGGCCAGAGCCGACCCACTCGCGGCTGTAAGTGAGCCCATGTTGAGAAAGTAGAGTTCACCACCGGAGAGCGCGTCTGGACGATGGTGCAAATGAATTATCAGTGATAGGATGTAAAAAAATATACGTACAAAATACGTTGGTATCGTGGTCCAAGATGGCGTTAAACGAGGCAGGATTGAAGGAGCCTGTTGTTACGGATTGGGCGGTCCATGATTTTGTACCAACGTCGTATATATACACCGAAGAGGGGTTGGCAGAATCGGCTCCCATGACATAGATCGCATTGTAGAACTGAGAGGAGAGAGAATGGGAATAAAAACAAGGGCATTGATATTCAAATGAGAACTGACTTGGGATAGGTAACATGTGGTGTTGGAGCCATCGAATGGTCTGCAGGAAATGTGTTAGGGTGGCTTGCTCATACAGAAAAAGTGACGTGACTCACGGGCGTCCTGAAGCGGTTATGTCTGAAGCAGGCGAGGCTGAAAGGGAATGAGATAATGAAATGATAGTGATTAACTTGGCCAACCGCTTGTCCAGGTGTCTTGGGTGCCCGCCGACCAATCTTTGCCGCCAAGACCAAAGGCTAGGAGATTGAAGCTGGGATCAAATGCGATGCATGGGGATGCAGAGACAAAGCTAGAAGAAAACAAGACAAAAAGAGAGACGATGGCAAGTAGACAAGCCATTATTTTGGACGGAAACGAGTCTGATGTGAGTAAAAACGGAGGAAAAAAAAAAGGTAAACCACGTGATCGTATTTTTTTTTTTTTTTTTTTTTTTGTATTCAGCATTTGTATACCGCAACAAGCAAACGTACGTGCTAAGACGCGGTGGCTAGTTATCTACGACTAGCCCTGCTACTTTATTTATAAACGTATGAGGGGGTAGACCCTGGGGCTTTGGGTGACACAGTGAGTTTCGAGAGTTTGGGGGTTACGTTGGGGGTTAAGCGTAGCCTAAGAGACGGTGACCACAACAACACAAGGAAAAGAATAGAGACGGCTCGCTATACGAGGCTGGCTGGCGGGGCGACGAGGTGCTGTCGGCTTGTTTGAGATGGTTTTCCATCCCCTCTTGCCCAGGTTTTCGCCGTGGGAAAACCCAACCCACCCCAACCCAGATGGTGGTTTGAGTTCAAGAGGCACCTGCACGTGATCGTATTCATCAATTAATGCCTCTTCCACACGACCTTTGTGCTCGATTACAGAATGCGTTCCGAGCAAGACACCATCGAATATCCGTCGAACACACAACCCAGAATCTCGGCATTCTTTCCATCCTACTTCGCGCAGGCTTTTTATCAAGCATCACTCGCGGAACCGTGGAACACCCCTCACCAACTGACTTTGGCGATGCCAACGAAGCGCGACGTCGAATTTGGGCTGACCTCAAGTACCGCGATGACAGGCCCGTTTTACAGAATATGTCGCTCGTAAGCCTTCCCAGCCGGCGTATATTCATGAATCTCGATGAGATTCGGCGTATCTGTTCGGGGAGGCGGGCACAAACTGTGAAGCCATTGGGTATGGGTGAGATTGCGATTGTACGAACCAAGAGTAAGGATCACGAATGGCTGGAACTGCGAGAGGCGATACAGATGAAACTGGATGGGGAGATTATCTGTCGAGCCCGATGAGTTACCACGTGAGTAATGAATTCAATCCGCTCGCACCCTTCTCATTAGGATGGTCAGAACAAAACTTGGTATACTGTACACGATCCTTCGTGAAATGACACGGCCATCGGCAGTCCGAATTATCTACTCCTCACTACCAGGCTTTACGCGTGTCCAAACTGGACGATATGCTCCTACTGATACCTGCCCAAGTTCAATGTATCTACAGTGCAAGGTTTCCTGGCTCGTACTGCCTGCTCCGTCGTGACTTGTTCCCTGTGTTTGATCGCTCGACCGCTGCTTTGAGATTTCGGATAGTTTGCACAATTTCGTCTAAATAAGTCAAATTTGAGATTGGTGTCGAAAGAACAAGGACGAGATCCACATACTGGCTAGTTTAGGGCTTTCGGCCTCAAAGTCATACCGCTTATTTCCCCTATCCCGGTTCACGACAAGCTTAAAGATTGATGGAGACTTAGTGGATTGTTGACAGCCAGCGATGCACTTTATGTCGTAGGATGAAGTCTTTCCGTTGTCAAAGACGGCCTTGGCTTTGTTAGTCGAGGGCATGATCTGGATTCAAGTCAAAATAAGTATAATTCCAAGACTTCACAGAATTGGTCCGAACATGAATATATACGCCGTCGATAGCCAGTATGCGTTCCTGACGAGTTACGAGCATAGGCATTTTTCGATATACAACATATTTCTGCAGTATGGTCAAACATTATCTTACTAAAATGAGATCGAGACGTACTTTGTATGCAGCTGTGTAGTCCAGTGCAGAAGACTGGATTTCTGGAACTTCCGACATGCGCTTAAAGATTGACGCTGAAGGTGAAAGTGCATAAGATCCTTAACGAAAGAAAGAACAATTTTACCATTCGGGTCAGTGGTCTTTTGCGTGCCCTTGACAACATCGATGCCGAATTGAGGAAGCATTGACCGCTTGATGAGGACTAACTCCTTCTGCCCTTGCAAACTGGCCACGGTGCGATCCAGAGGGATGAGAAGACTCATATCATCGAGAACTAACGCATAGTCTTTCGGATCAGGAAGCTTGCGTTTTCGACAAACCAATTCCAAGGCCTCCTGCATGTACATTCCTGCAGAACTACGGGACGAATTTCAATAGCATCAAATCATCTGTTACAAAGGTAAGAGTACGCACACTGGGATCGTTGTCGATATGTGTACTGCGTCAGCGGTATCCGCCACTCGTATCCGAAGAAATATTTGTGGGCCATGACTCGAAGATGGCCCTATAGATGTCGACAACGGAACCGACCCTAGCGTCGAACTAAATCCACTACTTGTCCCTGGGGCTATAGGAGGTAGAGTCAGCCCAGCGGGGACAGACCGTTCCGGTTTCTTGGAAGACACAGTCCTCGATGGGCGGCGCTGGATTTTGCTCTCGATGATTTGGTTTTGTTGGACTAGAGTTAAGATTGAGCGTGGGTCAATAATCGGTTAGTGAGAAGAGTCTACCTTGAGCAGGTGAGGCTTCCAGAACAGCGTAGGCGTCAAAGTTGAACTTAGCTATCTTGCCAGTGCGATCGGGTGCTATAGAGGGCAAATGTCAGAAATCTGAAACGAAATGGGTCATAAACTCACGAGGAAATTCATCATCCACTTCTCCATCCTCTTCTGCAATTCTCATAATCCACCCAATGGCAGAGAGCTTCGTCCCCCAATTGGGGTCGTCTTCCCCTTTCAGCCCGTGGTCTAACTTTGGCAGCCAGCCTGCTTCCCAATAGCTCCAAAGCGCAAATCCAATAACCTCCTCTACGGAAGCATCCTTTCTTACGTTGAGATCCATTGCCTTCCCCACCGGCTGGCGTGCATGAGGAAAATAGACTTGCACGTTAATAGACGCGGCTTCTGCTCGACCTGAGATAGCGGCATAGTTTTCGGCGAATGGATTTGAAGAAGGACTTGAAGAGGCCATCATAGCGGTAAGAGCTGACTGCCGCGGATGAATCGGTAAGACTTTCCGACGCGAGAAGGTTATCTCCGATGCAGCGACCGTCGCAGCAGATGGTTGAACGTGTGCTTTTGAACGTCCGTCAGATTTGCGAGGGGCTGGAGCAGACTGATCGGTTTTGGTATTCGTGGTAACGATCTCGAAATAAGACTCGGCTGGTTTTTCTGCCGGGCGTTTGGACGCAGCGGGATTTTTGGGCTCTCCATCATTTCGTCCCTCACTCACGGGGCTGAGCCTGAAACGAGTGCGCGCGTTATTGCTGGTGTGTAAGGAAGATGCCACGGCAGACGAGTTTGATGTTGAGATTGTCGAATTGATCCCAGATAAAACAGATTGAGCGTCAGATGCGCTTCCTGAGTTTGCACCAGGTATACGAGTGGCCGCAAAGTCACTGAGGTAATTTGTGAGAATCTTGACAAAAATAACGTGTACGTGCTCACGGGTCAAATTCATCATCGCCACTATCGTTACCGCCGACAATCTCCTCGAAATCCTCCTCCTCCTCCTCCATCATTATCTCTTCGGAAGAAGACGATGACTCGGCGTTAGAGACAGTAACCCGCTGTGGGGATGAATTAGGCGCCCCTGGACCTCGACGAGCCAGCATACGCATCCGTCGTCTGGCTTCCATCTCGGCGGAACCTTTAAATCGCGGTATGAACTGTACAACCTTGGCTGAACCCTCTGCACCGGCGGTCGAACTCTGGTCCTGCCCATTAACAACAGGCTGAGACAGCACAGAGCTTTTACCCCTTTCAACCTCGGGAACATTGATCCAAGTTTCGGCATCCCGCTCTCCAACTAGAGATTCAGAGGAAGTGACAACGTTTATAGATGGATCATTCGTTAAAGCGTTGTCAGAAATGACATTCTTGACATGCTCCTGACGGGGCGTGCCGGAGGAGCGTTTGAGAGCAGAAGAACGTTTAGCAGAGACGCGTAAACCCATGCCACCTGATTTTGACCCCATGATAGTCTGCGTGTATTTGAGACCGGAGGCACCAGGAAAGCCAGATGGATGAGCGCTGTCGTCATCGCTGAGCTGAGGACTTGAAGGCATAGCTAGTTCTGGCCATTTATTAACATCCGCCAGGGAAGCGGCCAAAATGTATGGATTGGAATTGTAGGAAGAGCTCAAAGATATGAGTCGTGCAGCATATGGATCTTCAACATTGCGAAGATACGATAGCCGTAGTCTGTGGATTAAGAAACTGGAGACGGAACCAGTGTCACACCATAAAGTTTAATCGCAAGGTCAGGAACATACTTTGGGTCGCTCAACAGTGACATCGATCAGCTCGAGTGCAAGCGCCCTTGAAACTTGAAACCTGAAATATGAAGCTTGAAGCTCGAAGCGCCGAATTTGAGCGAGGACGGTAGCGGGGGTGGGGTACTATACACGTGACCTTCCCTTTGTTTGTGTTTGGTGCCCGTCTCGATCGGTCAGATATCGTCCGCTCAAAAGGATGAAGGGACTCCAATCTGTAACACCAGATGACGACCCGGTCGATATGAAGCCCGATGATAAACTGGAACTACAGCTGAAGAACGATTCCGCAAGGTTATCCAATCACCGCGGAGGTTTTGCTAGGGGACACCACTCCAGATGGGGTTGAGCGAGAATCGGCTGCTTGTTTAAGGCTGGCGTGAATCGCGAGAATCGCCTCGCCACTACCAAGGCAAACTCACCCTTCAATATATTATTATCCACGCGCTGGACAAGCTAATGCAGCTACTTGAACACAAATTTTATTCACATTCTACAGTTCTCATCTACTTTTTTATTTATTTGATGTATGGGACCACTTCTCACAATATTCTTCGCGAGCCACCGCTTACTGAATCTACCGTACCACGCTGACAATGTCCATCATGTATGGAAAAGAGAAAGACACAGACCAACATGGTCTGCTTAAATCTTTCATATTTGTTTCCTATGGCTAACTTACTTTCCAAGAACAAGCTGTGGACCCTGGGTTCATCGCATTTTACTCCAAGTTGCCTCCAAAGTCTCCGGAAACAGGCACCGTTCGACTCTTCTTTCGTAACGAGTTCTACTCTGTCTATGGCCAGGACGCGCTCTACGTCGCCAATCATGTCTTCCGTACCAATTCTGTGATCAAGTATCTCGGTTTGGGCGGAAAAGCCGCGGGCTTGCCAAGCGTGGCTCTGAAACTGAGCGTGGCTCAATCCTTCCTAAGAGACGCGTTAACTTCCAAACAACTTCGAGTGGAGATTTGGGTACCGGAAGCGGGGCAGGGAAAAAAAGTAGCAAAGTTTAAATTGGACAAAGAGGTTTCCCACTTTTTTTTTCATCTTTATAGATTGTTCTGAGGCCGTTGCACAGGCGTCTCCAGGAAATTTACAAGCTGTGGAAGACCTTTTTGTAACATCAGACCTGCTCTCAGCTCCCATTGTGATGGCCATCAAAGTCGCGTCCGCGTCTGGCACTGCTGGAACAAAGGCGATGTCCAAAACCATTGGCGTCGCCTTCGCCGATACCAGTAGTCACAGGCTTGGAGTATCTGAATTTGTCGACAATGATCTTTTTTCAAATACCGAGGTACAGTGCGCGTTTGTGGTACTATATCGCCTAATTAAACGGCTTGCAGTCTCTCATCATACAGCTTTATGTGAAAGAAGTTATCCTTCCCACAGGCGCCACCACGGGATTGACTGACCGTGTAATTGACGTTAATAACCTCAAAGCCGTCCTGGAACGTTGTGGAGTTGTTGTAACCGAGCGCAAACCGGGTGAGTGTGCCAAAAGTCTAACGGATTTACCTGTTAACCCTTCCCCACTAGCTGAATTTACTTCAAGGGGTATCGCCGAAGACCTCACGCGCCTTTTAAGCCCCTCTAGCTCTCCCTCTAGCTCAGCGGATCTATCTATAACTATTCGTATGTCGCGTCCAGACTACCCCAGCCCTTTGTCAAATTTAATAAGCCTCCAACGTCTACAGCCCAACTCTCCTTCAATGTCGCGTCATCCTCCCTTTCGGCTCTGATAGCTTATTTGTCGCTCCTCGCTGATCCATCCAACCATGGTGCATACACCATCGATACACACAACCTTTCACAGTATATGAAATTAGACTCCAGTGCCCTTCGAGCTCTCAACCTCACCGAATCCCCTGAACATACCGTGAGTCCTCTTTGGTCTAATGTTATTATCTCGAATCTTTCGGTCTTTTTATTTCACCGAGGGGTCTCCATTCATAGTAATTCGCGTTTATCTTTGGTTTGCAGGGCCCCGCTACTCGGAATACAACATTGCTTGGTCTGCTCAATAAGTGCAAGACCGCTCAAGGCACCAGGTTGCTAGGAACGTGGCTTAGACAGCCCTTGGTAAACCTTCATGAGATTCGTGAGTGCATTTTGTTCAGTTCTTTGTTGAATGGACAAACCCTCAACCCGTCGGTCGCTAATTTACGTTCACCACCAAATTTTGCCTATCCCTTCCCAGAGAAACGTCAAAATCTGGTTGAGATATTTCTGGAGGACTCGAATACGAGAAGAACTCTCCAGGTATCGCGATATCCCAACTACTTCGCATGCTGTTGTCATCTGAACTTCATATCCACCTAATAGGATGAATATCTCAAAGCAATGCCAGATATGCATCGGATCAGCAAGCGCTTCCAAAAATCTGTTGCCTCCTTGGAAGATGTTGTTCGTGTTTATCAAGTTGTGCTCAAGGTAAGCCAGATTTGTATATTACATACGACAATCAGTAACGTGGTTGCAGCTTCCAGGTCTTGTTGAAACACTTGAAACGGTTGAGGTAAAAAAAGAGGAAGCAAGAGAACTAATAGAGGAAATTTATCTCAAGCTGCTTCGGGTAACAAAATTCTGCGTCAAGATTCCTGCATCGCGTTGACCATCAACTGCAGGAATTCAATGCCAGCCTATCTAAATATGCCGAAATGGTTGAGCAGACCCTCGACCTCAGCGAATTAGACCGCCACAATTTTGTAATAAAGCCAGATTTTGATCAGCGCCTCCAAGAACTTTCGGACAAATTAATAAAGGTTTGTCCATCCGTTATTTCATGGTCAAGGTAGTCAACCGAATCTCTTTATTAACACAGGTACGGGACGGGTTAGACGAGGAACACCGCAAGGTTGGGAGAGACCTTGATCTGGAACTGGATAAGAAGTTACACCTTGAAAATTCTCAAAACTATGGTTATTGCTTTCGACTAACAAAAAATGTCAGTTTCATAACTAGGTCGTGCATCGTTTGCTGATGTCTCAGCTATATGTCAGGACGCCAAGGTGGTTCTCCGCAATCAGAAATATATCGAACTTGGCACCACAAAGAGTGGTGTCTTCTTTACGACGAAATCCCTCAAAGAACTCGCCAGCGACTATGCAGACGCAACGAATGCTTACTCGAAAACACAGAGCAGTCTGGTGAAAGAAGTTGTTAATATTGCGTGTGCGTTTTATCGCGTTCTCGGGCTTTTATTTGCTCATTTATTGCCGGCATTT
The DNA here is from genome assembly GCA_951640195.1 of Porpolomopsis calyptriformis. Taxonomy (NCBI): domain Eukaryota; kingdom Fungi; phylum Basidiomycota; class Agaricomycetes; order Agaricales; family Hygrophoraceae; genus Porpolomopsis; species Porpolomopsis calyptriformis. The sequence goes on from OX621175.1 coordinate 432,072, forward strand.
AGCAACATATACACCTGTCTTGGTATCTCTGAATAATGTTATCGCACATCTAGATGTCATTGTGAGGTATGCTATATAGTTTCTCGCACAATCACGAGGCTAATCTTTTCCAGTTTCGCGCATGTTTCCATTAATGCCCCCGAACCCTATGTTAGACCCACTGTATCGGAGAGAGGTAAAATCCCACCTCTTGCTACGAAGCGGAGCTGATTCAGTTCTCGATCAAAGGTTCTGGAAGTCTTGTTTTACGAGAGGCAAGGCATCCATGTCTAGAGGTTCAAGATGATATCAGTTTCATTCCAAACAATGTTGAAATGATCAAGGGTATGTTCTCGTCCAAAGCACTAATCCGATACTCAAGATATTCGAATTCAGATCAAAGCGAGTTTCAAATAATCAGTGAGGGTATTGTTTTCGGCTTGCTGTTCAGACTTTTCAAGTGCCCATATATTAGCCGGTCCAAACATGGGAGGAAAATCGACTTACATCCGACAGGTCCGCTAATGTTCCTCATATGTCGTCCAAACTGCTTATTTTCACCAAGGTCGGGGTCATTGCCCTCATGGCTCAGATAGGGTGCTTTGTGCCCTGTTCCGAAGCCCAATTACCTATCTTTGATTCCATTCTATGCCGAGTTGGCGCTGGTGACATCCAGCTGAAAGGTGTCTCAACCTTTATGGCTGAGATGCTTGAGACAGCCACAATTCTTCGAGTTAATGATTTCTCCTTTCCAACCATTGTATTCATCCATCTGAATGTCTCCCCAGTCGGCCACCAATAATTCTCTCATCATCATAGATGAACTAGGACGAGGTGAGCCATTCGAGGAATGATCATTGTCAGTGGTAGAATCAACTGTTTCGATAAGGAACATCAACATACGATGGCTTCGGGTTAGCGTGGGCAATCTCAGAGTAAGTATGGCATCTGTCGTGGGTACTCACTCAGAGCTGAAAGATCAATTAGACACATTGCGTCACGGATCCACGCTTTCTGTCTTTTCGCCACTCATTTCCACGAACTTACGGCCCTAGACCAAGAACTGTCTCATGTCAAAAATTTACATGTCGTTGCTCATGTTTCTCACGCAGACAACACCACAAAGAATCGTGACATCACACTTCTTCACAAAGTCGAACCTGGTATGTTGAGCTCGCGGGGTGCTTATACATAGAATATAATTCCTTTCCGCTAGGTGTATCCGATCAGAGCTTCGGTATACACGTCGCAGAGCTTGCAAATTTCCCCGAGAGTGTCGTGAAGGTAAGCAATATACTTCGCTGCGTTCTGGGCCTCTGCCGATCCTAACATTGCCAAGCTTGCGAGGTGTAAAGCTGATGAACTGGAGGACTTTGGGGGCAGTGAGTCAACCACTTCTCCAGGTTTTTTCAATCCGAATTCATCTGCGGCACAGACACTACGAAACAGCCCGAATCACAAACCCCTTCGGACGTCATAAACGAAGGCATCCAGATCATAGAAGAACTCATGCGTACATGGACTTCCCGGACCTCGAACAAGGACGACAGCGATGTCGATATGCATGACGATCTCTCCCCGGATACACAGCTCGCAGAACTGAGGCAATGTGTTCAGAACCTGCAACCGAAGATAGCATCCAACCAATGGTTGCAAACTTTGCTTGCTTCCTTGTGACTTGCTTTGCTTGTTGTACATTTGCGAGACTTGATCGTTGTCGGCTGCAAGTCTAAAACTAGGAGTATAATAGAACTACTCGCTTGAAACTATTCATGCATAGAACATTCTTCATGAAAAGCATTACAAGTGAGAAAACATTGACATGACACCTCTGCCTCGACATCTCTTCCAGATCAACTTGAGTGAGATGCGGTATGATGCCTGTACCAAACATACATTTCCTTATTCCTCTATCTCAGAAGGCGTAGAGCGACCTTCGAGTTCAAAACTCTGAGGCTTGCGCACGACAGAGGTCTGTTTCTCGGCAAATTCCTCGTCGGCTGCACTAATGTCCATGCCGAATAGGCGTAGGCTCATTGCTCTGGGGAGAGTTGTCAAAGGACGGTCAGTGTCAGGAAGCCCGAACTCACCTCTTGGCTTTTTTGTCAATCATCAATGTCACAGAGACATTGGATCTCCAGATTGGTAAAACGAGATCATGACTAAGTTCGGGAGTCCGTTAGTGGGCGTAAAAATCCAGTTCGGACGGTACTCACATTGCTCTTCCGTCTTCAACCAGGGGAAATCGTATGATGTATCCTCCAAGAGCTAGAGTGATAATTGATCACGAGTAACTTTCACGCAAGTGACTAAAAATCTAACCTCTTTCCGCGATGGCCGATCGAAATGGGTCCCTAAAGGTGGCACACAGAGGATAATGAACCTCGAGGAGAGTTTTGAGTACGGAGATATCGGCAGTTATGATGGATGTGGAATCGGTATACGGAAGGACAACGGGCAGTCCTTCTCCAAGCACTCGGAATTGTGCATCTGCGCCCTTCCCACCTTCCTGTTTGGTAAACACCTTCGTGCCGCAAGAAGTGAGCCTGATACGGTTATAGTCATTATGAAGGACGATGTTTTTAACCATGTCGTTGGTGAGATAGAGCGAGCGAGCAGCCTTCCCCGCAGGGTTTCGAACAAGAACGTTGGATGAAGGAAAATCACTTGTTAAATTGAGCCCCTTTCTGTGCCCGGTGGGTTAGACATGAAGTAAGTTAACGAAAACACTTTGACTAACATGCACGATTGCAAAATGGGGTCATCTGGATCCAGATATGTGAATGGGTTCTCTTTAAATATAGCGCCCACCTCTGCAGACTTCTTCTTTCCTTTGGAGTTCGTTTCCAAAGGTTTCACGATGGGCGTTTGAGTCGAAAGATCCCCGGCGTCTTCGTCTAAAAGATTCTCGTTTACTGAGTTTCTTGTTTTCAGATTTGGAGAAGGAGATTCCACGCGACGCTTCTTCGGGTCTGGGAAACCAGGTGATTCGGTTGCTACTCTCTTCCTGTTAAGATTGTACCCTAATCAATACTAACGAAGAACGATAAGGCCAATAAGCGACAAACGTGAGATGCGCTCCCTCCATCTCACCAGATGGCGAAGCGTGACGCTTCCTTTCCAACACAGCAATAAAGAACGCGCCAGTGTCTTGCAGATGAGCATATATTCGAAGGCTGTTTGTAATGTTAGGTTGGCCATACCGTTAACCAATTTCACTGACCACCGAGTCAGTCGAAGGTCTTCTACATCACTCGGAGGCCAATGTCCCTCCGATATATTTAGCTCTGCACGGCCAGGTTCGCCCACTGTGAGGGATTTGACAAAGTCGTGATAAGAATCAAAGGCAGTCGTAACGTCACGGTCGATAGTCGGCCTCCAAACATTTATTCCTGGTCTTCTTTTGAGCTCCGGTAATTTCTCTGATACATCGACCAGCTCAAACTCTGCGCGTGTGGTTAGTTGTCTCAACAGCAAAGAAAGCTTGTCTTGCTAACCTGGGTTTGATTTCAGAGCCGCGGCAATGACAGCCTCATTCTCCACCGGGTTAAGTGAGCACGTCGAATACACAATCCTGCCATCCATTTTTAGCATTTTCATGGCTCGTTGGAGAATGCGAAGCTGCAAGCTACGGTGAGCGGAAGAAAGTTCATTCAGAGAGAATTCTATGGGGGGAATGTAGGCATCCGACCTGTGCAAACCATTCCCGTCCATAGGTTGCCAGTTTTTCCATATGCCCAAATTCTTTCTCAATGTACCATCCCCACTACAGGGAACATCGCACAAGATTCTATCAAATAAAAGCTGTTCCATGTCTTCACGTCCGTCAAGTCGAGGCTGCGACGGGACCTTGATGATAGGATAGATTGAAGCATCAAGGTTTGTGACCATAAAAGCCGGACTAGGGAGGCGAGCTGACTGATGGATTAATAAATGTGTCCGCTTGTAGTCACTGTCGTTCGCGATGAGAAGGCCGGTCGGGATCGAGGCGGAAGTGACCGTATCTTGGGCATGAAGCGATTCTAACAATTGAGCTGTCTGATAAAATTAGGAGAGGTATATTTAGGTCTTTGGTGTCTCACTTTAGAACCAGGAGCAGCACACATATCCATAACCTGGAAGACAGAAGTGCATAAATGATCGGTTGAGACACAAGAGTAAGCACTTACTACATGATGAGGTTCCACCTCGAGAAAGAGTGGGGGTAACATACTAACCGCCTCTTGTCGCGATATATTACCCTAAAATGTGCTGAATGGGTGATACTAGAGGAAGTTCCGGATGGACGTACAACATCAGTTTCGAAAACAAGAAAAGAATGAAATTTTTTAAATTCTGGCGATTTACGCAAAATCTTTTTCGGAATATTAAATTGCCAAGCAAGCCCGTCTGGATACCTACACAGGGGATTAGACGAATGAATGTATCAAAGGGCTCGACTACCAAGGTATCTGGACAGGGGGCGGCACGGCTTCGCTTTCGAATACCGCATCCTTTAGGGAAGGGATATATATATTCTTGATATTGTTGTTAAGTTCGCGTGCAAACCTACAAATGTACGGACTGGGAAGAAGTAAAGGTGAAGTAGTAATGTACGCACTGACGATTTCCGGCTACACGAAATGCAGTGGGCAGAGGCTGTCTCAAAGCATCCAAAAAAAGTTGCCACTCTTCTTCGGGAATGATCTTCTGGGCTTTGTAGTACGCGGTGAAACGCTCGTTATGCATGGTGGATTTTTCGACCAGATCGGCATTGGATGTATCGTCCGTTGACCTAGGGTGTGGATTCCTGGAAGCCGCGGCGCGCCGCTGAAAAAGATCAGCTCATAGTTCTGTCCGACGTCGAATGTCCATAGCCATATGTACCTTGCGATTGCGTGCCATGATACTCGCTAAACTAGGAAGCGTGGGAAAGTTGTCACGACAAATAACAAATCACGTGATACGTTGAAACATGCGTTGTTGACTTTTATTTGTTCCTTGCTACCCGACGCGTTCGACCATCCTCATCGATTCTGCTTTCTAACCGTTTAGAACAATGTCCAGGACAACCGCAGCCCTCATCTCACTCCTTGGCTTCAACGGAGATGCCGTCAAGCACAGGACATTTGACAACGGACTGATCTCACCGCCTTCTAGTCAAGTGGGCGCAGTTGCCGATGCCTCGAGGACATTGATCAGTCCACCCCCCGAGGAAATTCTAAGATCGAATCACAAACATCCCGTACGTTTACCATCCGTCTGTCGTTTCTTAGCTCCTCTATTTATGCTTCGCAGCCATCCAACAGTACACCTGCCATCGCACCGTCATATCGTTCTCCTTCCCCCTCCGTACTTTCAGAAACTTCCCTCCCTGCCACCAGGGTACTCCAACCCAAGCGCAAGCGACAGACCAACCCTAATCTTCCACCGGATATACCCCTCTCTGATTCGAGGAATACCTACAACAGCTCAAGCACCGGTACTGGTGCCGACCCCAATCCCAGTGCCGAGTTCACGCCAAATCCCAAACCTCGCAAGCAGTCAAGACGTCATAACCACAACCCTTCTGTTCATTCTCCGACACCCACCACACACTCTCGTTCCTCTTCTCCACAGAAGCGTACCACTCCGACTCGTAGAAAGTCGAAAACAGGACGAACGCCCCACGAGTCTCCACATTTCGCCAACCCTAATGCGGACTTCATTCCACCAGGCTCTGCCATCCGTAACAGGTTCCCTTCCTCCGTTCGTCGTTCTGCGACACCGGTACCTTCCTATGAACCTCCGCGTGAACAATTCACCCCTCCCCGTGAGGTGTTTGTCACCCCTTTTGCATCCCATAAACCCAAGACTATAAAACCCTCCAAGCGTCAGTCAACAGCAAAGAAAGTGCTGAAGGTAACAATCAAGAGCGAACCCCCGGATGTGGACCTTAGTTTGCCACTACCGCCGCCATCCCCGACCGATGATCCTCTCTTATTGTCCGGACCCTCTGCACCCCCTTCCAAGTATGGCCGACCAAAAGTCAAACCTTCTCTCACACGCTTCAAAATAGACCCCATTCCTCTCTTCGCCAGACGAAGCAACCAATCTCGAACTTCTACGGGTTCTCCCTCTCCCGTCTCTTCTGCTACTCTCTTCGACCGTGCTTCCAGTCATGATAGTCCTGATTACCACGCGGATGGTAACCATCTTGCTTATCCGCTGTTTGAGCTTGAAGACCGGACGAGCATGAACGATGGATGGAGCGATTCAGATTCAGATCAATCGGATTCCGCAGAATACAGAGAGAAATTTACGGTCCTTTCCGTCCCGATCAAAGGCGATTCACCCACTAGTCAGACGAAAGATAAAACCTGTCAACAGCGTAGACCTATTAGCCCCTTTCCGGGAGCGAAGAGGGTTTTACCAGTATCGGGAGCAGAAGATTCCGATGGCGATGTAGACGAGATGATGAATGGGACCCCAAGCCATATGGAGACCACCTACCAAGACGGGCAGTTTCATACAGAAGATCATGATGCAGGATTTTCTCCGTCAACTAGTCTTGATAGCCCGGAAGACGTCAGGAACCCACAGGACGGTGTCCTCGGATTGAATGCCGACTTGTCCCATTCCCTCGATGTCTGCGATACCGACCATGACATGACATTTGCAGACCTTCCTGACAATCGGAATCTGCAGCCTACCTCTCGTGACATTGAAGAACCCGAAATCGAGGGTGGCTGCACGCTATCTCTGGATGACGCCATGATCTCCCCTGTTGATGACACCACTCACTCTGGCCATTTTGCTTCTTGTGAAGATGTCAATGATACCCGGCTAAATGTATTCTGTGCGCCTGTGGAAGGGGACCATTCCCCTGATAACGGAATAGACGAGGTGGAAGGACTGGCAGATGGTGAACTGCCATGCGAAACTTTCATAGATGCCTCTGTTCGCAAGAGGAAAGGAATTCCAAGAAAAAGCGTGTCATCATTAGAGAATATCGTGTCCCGGCAAATGGGATGTGACGAGGGGGGGAATACTGATAACGACATGACCGTTCCGACATGCGAAGGAGACGATGCTATCAGTGAAGACAGCGATAGTGTTGATGTCGGTCTGGTCAGAATCACAAGTCATGATCCTCGAGCAGCCGCTCGGGCAGCTGCTATCCTGAAGCAGGTATGGGACTCTTCATCATGTTCCCCATCTACTCTGATTCCTCAACCACAGCATGACTACGATTGTTTCACGCGTTTAACGAAGCATCGCCGTCATTCCCAATCTACCCTCGACTCTATCTTGCGTGCACAGCGGAAAGGTATTACTCAGCGTTCTGGTATAGCGAAAGTTCCCTTCGCTGCGCGCAACCACACGGAGAGGCGTGCCACCCTGGGAGGAGTCATCGGGGACCACGTCGTCATTCCTGGTAGTCCCGCGATAACCTTGACTGAACTATTGCAGCAGGAGGAAGTGGGTTTGGACCAAAACCGCAGTAGTCGACCAAGTCTTGCGACCTCTAATGCAGCGTGCTCGCCAATGCCGATCTCTACTGCGAAGTCCAATGACCTCCACCCTTGTGAACCACAAGGACAATCTGCTATGGTGCAAAAATGGACTCGCGCGGAGTGGAAGCTGCTCGATGCGTGCTTCATTGAAGAACGAATTGAAGTTGGCAAACGGCTTGGCCTTGAAGATAACGCATTGGCAGATCTTGATGACGTTCGAAATGAGGATGTTGTGGATAGATTCGTTTACAGAATGGGCGGTGTTCAAGTTATTGATGAAATGGGGCCCGATTGGACACGGTAAGCATACTACCATGCTTGTCCAAATTCCACCCTGACGATGTTTCGTACCATTAGTGACAACCTCTCGACAAGGGCGCATGCTCTGCAAAGAAAGCAACGATTGAGCACCCCGGCCGCGTCCCCTGCTAAAGATTCCGGCGCATACAACTTCTTTAGGAGCCCTATGGATGCTCCCGATCTCGGTCCATTCTCTCAACGCCTTCCCCGATCATCCCCTCACAGGACACCGCCTCCAGTTACCCACAATTTATGCGAGGGTGCAGTTCCAAAGTGGCCGAATTTGCCGTCATCCCCTTCGAAGTCCCCTCATCCACAAAGCCGTGCCGTTCGCCGCGATACTACTCCAACCCGACCACCAACTATCTCTAGTGCGATGGAATGCGATCAGGACGATCAGGACGATACCAATCTCAGTCAGGGTTCCGAACCAATGCCACAGACTATCGGGAAGCAACTGAAAGGCTTTCTATGGTCATATCTTCCTACCATGTCCAAGGCTGCGCGTCTGGTTCAGAAGAGTCAACCATCTCGCCCTGGTCTACCTCTACCTCCTCGAGAAATATTAGAGAAACCGCGCGGCCCTATTTCTACCCCAGTTCGACAACGTGCTCCTAGACCAGCCCACCCCAAAGAATTGGTCCATCTTCAACCAGCACCACCTTGTAAGCCATCCATGATCCCTCGCCCTCCGAAACCACAGAGACTTGTTGAACTTCATCCTCCGCCACCGCCCGTTATGCCAGTGGCTCCTACTCCTCGACCGCGGTCGAGCAGCGGAAGCGTAAAGGACCTGGTGAGGAATTTCGAAGAACGTCAAGCAGCAGAAAAGGAGCATCTCAAGAAGTTTTTACCGAAACGAGTGAAGAGTACGATCGATTTAAAGAGTGGAAATAGGAAGACTTTGAACAGACCAGCTTGGAGACCTTGATGACCAGACTTTTTATTTTGTCCAATATCTAATTGACGCGCTTTTTCATCTTTTTTATTATGCCGTCCTATTTTTCATTATATATAAACTTATTTTTTTCCCCTTCAAATGGCAGAGGACAACCGACGATGAGTTCAAGGTAAGGTGCCGAAAAAGTATGTATTTGCCAAGTTGATCAAATGGTCGATCATTCATCCAACAATCCAGCCTGAGCGGCTTTCATAAGTTCAAATAAGCCATGTTGATCGCCCAACACATATGTCAATGTCATCCGCTCGAACAAGGATAGGACTTGATCGGAATCCACCTCAAGCTGTATCACCGTCTGTCAGGGGACGGGTGAGAGGAGAGAAACATCGCTCACCATTGAGATCACATCATCAAGCAGACGTGCTTGCCCAACAGCCACACTCGTCAAAGCCTCTTGTCTAGTACCCACGATGTGGACATGGAAATGATCTGTAAACGATTATCATACCATCAACCGTTTGCAGCCGCAGGTTTTTGTTAACTGACATACAATAACTGGGCTGATAATGAACGAGGAGCTGCGTCGCCCCCGGCTCAAGACCCCATTTTTCTTTAACGACTCGTGCGGCTTCTCGGCGTATGCTCCGAAGCATACCCAAGTGCTCCCTACGAAGATCTCGGAGACTTTTGAGGTCTTTGGACCGCGTGATGGCGATGAGATACAAGGAAGAAAGTGTCTTGAGGTCCCATTTCATGTCTGGCAAGATAAGAAAACCAGAGCTCGGGCACGGGTCATTATACAGCACTTTTCCACTTTCAGATTTTCCGGAAAGGATGTCCTCCACCCTTGCGGAACGCGAATCAGTCACCGGTGGGGGGAAGGGGAAACGATTGAAATGCGATTTATGGCTCACCACTGCGTGCGCGCCGGAGGAAAGGCGTCAATGTATGGCTTGACGATGCTTCGGTACAATTCCGGCGTCTCTCGGATAAGTACCCGCTCTTGCATTGTGTACTTGACAAACGGTTCAGGGCGTTCTGTAGTTCAACAGCGATGAGAAAAACACGCCTTTCTGATATGAACGTCGGTTGCAGGGAAGATGATATGGATCTTAACATCGCTATCGCGGGTGGCCCCAAACCATCCAAAGAGCCAGGTATACTACGACCATTCGCATAATAAGATCAGCAAAGGCGGATAAGAGGGGATACTTGCAATATCGTTGCTCTCTATGAGTTCGATTTTGTCTAGTGACTCTGAACAATATGCTTCGGCTGATTCACTAGCCAATGCGGTCCTCTGGATGCGCAAAATCGCTGGTAATCGTCGCAAACCTCCTTGGTTGTCCTGGAGGGTGCCAAGCAGCACAAGAGAATGGGTGACGGGATCTACACGATGTGTATTGAACCAATTGGTACACTTATGAGATGAAAAACCTGCCTTCATTCAGTACACGTTCAAATTTGAATCCTTTCAAATCTTTGATTGTGGAAGTCATTTGTCGAAACCAACTATGTTACTATTTCCGGAAACAGCTACGAAACTCGAAAGAAGGAAATACAACTTTAAAAATGGAATAGTGGAATTTGCATGATGCTCTGTGAGTGAATGGAGTTCATGCCTCTGAATCCGCTGCCATAGTAGGTGTCCGGGGCGCTTTCGACGATCGCTTGCTCAATCGTCTCTGAGCTTGAAGCGCTTCAAATATCGACCGACGGCGCTCTACTGGGCTAGCCGCAAAGTCATATCCTTCTTCACCCTCCATGACCACCTTCATCGTTCGTACATCAATTCTGAATTTTTTGTCTTGAAGAGCCGCATTGATGTCTTCCGTTCGCTGTCGGCCGGCAAGAAGTTGACCCACGTTGGTCTGTGCTCCAATCGACACAGCCGAGGCAATGGTGCCTGGTTGGTGGGCGAGGAAAAGGTGTCGCCGTTCATTGCGATGGAATACGTGAATGATGATGCCACACAAGGCTAACAAAAGCATGGCAAACGCCAGAAGGTGAGTGGCGACGGAGCTTACGTGAATCTCGTGAGGCATTGAAAATAAGGAATGAGACAAACGACATACCTTAGCCATAGCCGCTTCTGGAAAGTTTTAACTTGCATAGTCAACGGTTCATCGAAAGGCAAAAAATACACCGTTTTGGCGATCAGCTTTAGGTAAGTTGTCTGTCGCGGGTAAAATTCATCAGCATCGAACTCCCACAACACCGCAAAATGGGAAACGTCAGTGACCTACATAAACTTGGGTTGAGAGCTGAACGAACTGATCTGTATTGAAAATAGCTTCCAGGCCCTCTGGGTTTGACTCTGCCGCTTGAAATACGGCTGCGGGCAATGCCAACTGTGTGGCATTTAACCTTTGAAGGACGAATATATCTGGATCCGTCAAATCGAACTGGATCCCGTTATAAGCCCGCCCATTCAAGGGTGAGCCAGAAACATTGGCTGATAGAGAAGAAAAGTTGGAGGCTGCGCCGAATGGTCCCAGTTGGGTGACTTGGGTAAGATTTCCTGACGCCAGGTCAACGTTTACGTTTACGTCAAACAGTTGAATAGTTGGGAAGCAGAACGTCGCGGATGCCGTAGGAGAGGGTTGGTATGTAAAAAACCAAAAGATGACTGGTAGAAATTGAGGGGGTGTGTTGGCATAAGCGGGGCAGTCAACTACATTGACACCTGGAGGGGTAGGAGGTTGAGAATGAGGTTTTATGGGGAGGTAAGAATACTTACCAAAAAAGTTGGTGGTGTTTTTGTTCACATGGAATGAACCCGTGCACCCGTTGCCAGTGACGTTCGTTGTCCATCCTTGTCCGTCAGCATCCAGTGTCATATTCTGCAAAATTAGTTCTTGTTCAGGTGATGAATTGATCGCAATAGAAAAGCAACCGACAGTCTGAACACTTTTACAACCTGGATCAGATAAAATGGCACTGGTATTTGCAATTACTGTCCCATTTGAAACGATGTCTGTTGGAAGCTAGCGAAATGCTGAAAGTTTAATACAGGTAAAAGAACACAAACTTCAAACCTGAAATGGGCCAACTGTGTACTGGCCATGGATAAAGGGTGGATCAGCGAGATGGTAGAGAACAGTTGCGGATGCATATCCTGCAGCGGTAAGAAATGCTGTGCGGATGATAGTAGTAAGTCGTCAACATGGAATAACGGTGATTAAAAATCAATTACTCACATGTTAAGTCTTGAAACTGAGGGTTTTGATTCAATCCAATGGCAAACTGATTATTCAGGGTTACATCTAACGTAGCCCATCAGAAGTCATCTCATTGTAACGAAGGGAGCCTACCAGGGTGAGCTATCCAAGTATCTCTGACTGTGAGGAGAGCTGCAGCGAGTGGTTGAAGACTGAGGGACACAAGCACCATCAGGGTAGTCAAAGCAACAAGGTAGTGTCGATTGGCGGCAGCCAATGTCCATACAACAAAATTGCTGTTAGCGAGCAGAAGTTCAGTCCGGATTCGTTAGAAGAGCAACCGAAGTTATGGCTTACTTTGTACGGGTATAGTCTAGTAATAAACTACGGTGGGGCGGAGAATCTCCGTGAACAAGGTCTACATAGGGCTGTATAAAATGAGATGCCAGGAACTTTGAATGCGACCCGCGGAAAGCGCTTGCCTGCATCTTTTTGATTTCTATGTCGGTCCATGTCCACATGGCCACTGCAACCATGGCCACAATAACAGGAGGAAGGGTCTGGTATGTTGAAATGTAAGATTGGAGCAACACCCGAAAGGATGAGGGTACGTGCATAAACATAATGCATGAACCCTGCGGTACTGTTGAAATCGCCATTAACGGGCCAGCCTATGATTATATGAATTAGTTGCCGCTTCGAGGAAAGTGAAAAGAAGACGAGGTTTGGAGGTGAGATTACCTTGGTTTTTAGTGCTGAAATGCAGGGCGATTTCTAAGCCAATGGCACCGATGGTCAAAGCTAGCAAAAAGGGAACCCAAAATCGGGTTCGGAGAGGTAATGGAATCCAGCGTTCGCCTTCATTGATGGCCTCTAAGAGAAAACACGATCACAGCCAGGTTTGCAAAAGGTTAAGGGATGTCACACGGCTCAAAGATCCGGCGTGCACGGAGAGTAATATACGAACCTTTTTTGGGAGTACCCCAAGCATATGACTTTTCTTCATGCGGATAGCCAGCGAATTGCACTCGCGGTGTGTCCGACCCATCCAATAATTCCTGGGAGGGACTTGTCGGAGGAGAATGGGCGCTAATATCCTCATGGGATTTCCGCTCATAGTCTACCTAGAAACAGAGAGGCTCGCTGGTGAGAAAGAGCAGATAAAATAGCCGAGGCAGAGCGCCCTACTTGGTGAAAGCCAAGCGTTGGAACCAAAATGGGAGATTTGGGACCTTCAACACTCGGGATCTCTGCGGAACTGTCTCCGGAATCAACCAGCAGCCCGACCCCGTCGTTAGTGGGTGGGGAATCAGTGAAACGGGCTTGTCTGGGTGAATGGGACGACATGGCTTAAGGAAGAGGAAAGGATGTTCCGTGTGGTGGTGATTGTACCGCCACTCGTTGTGTTACGAGCACGTGATTGATTTCTATTCTTGGACAACCTATGACGTAGTAATTTAAATTTGATTTTTATATAAAACCTCGGTTCGTCATAAAACCTCGGTTCGTCATCGTCGTACTTGTGTTTCTCCACCTGGTATTTCATCACCAATATCGCACTCACCAACAGAAATGCAAGCCTCCATCCTTCTTCTCGCTATCGTAAGCTCCTTTTTTGCAGCTCGATGCGAAACCGTAGCTCGCTGCATATCTAGGTAGCCTTCATCTTCCCACCAGCTGCTGCTGCTTTGGTCGCTGGATGCGGCTGTGACCTTCTGATCAACGTTGTCTTGACTATGTGCGTTCCTTTTATTGAAATATTCCAGTCGTCTAATAGCCCTTTAGCCTCGGCTATATCCCGGGCCTTATCGTACGTCTCTCACTCTTTCCTTCGCACTGAACTCATATGCTCGCAAACCTTCACCCCAAGCATGCACTTTGGCTCGTATACATGAAAGCCAAAGCTGAGGAACAATGGGGCGTCGGTGGTTATCGCTGTGGGTCTCCCACCTTAGCTACATTTGCTATTTGATCACCTTAACCCCGAGCACAGACATTGGAAATGGCCAATTTAGGCCTCTGGAAATGGCCGCACCACCCCCGGTTTCGCAGATTCCACCGCCTCCCGCAAATTATGGAGCTGTAAATGAACAACCTCCCAAGACGTAATTGGGAATGCTATTCGTCAAACTAGTTATCGTCGCGAATGGCTCCGTGTAATCCTTAGCGTGTTAGACAAATATGAATTCCACTCCATCTTTTACACCCACATCTCCGAAAGTATTATTTTAAACTTGATCGGTGCACCCACCACAGAAGCCCCTGTCGATGTATCCACATATGGCAAACCGGTTCAGCAAATCGTCTCGTCGACCAGACGTGTTGAAAAAAAAAAAATATCACGAGAAAGCTTGTTTATAGATGGCTTGGTGGCAAAGGGAGTTCTAAACAAAGGAAAATGGACAATGGAAGAATATACCCAGCAAAGAGAACAAAGAAAACTTTTGACGAGAAGCGATGAGGGGGGGTAGAGAGAGAGCTGTCCTTTCGTGCCGGATGCTGTGTAGAGTCAGACTGAAAGTGGTCTTGAACGATTTGCTCGTCCGATGTTGATTGCGATACCCAATATAAGCGGAACTGGCGAGCTTCTAAACCTGCCGGGCCGTACTGGTGAACATGCCTCCCCCTACATTCTCTCCATCACGAACACAACTTCTTCTTCTTCCTCCTCCTCGCCATCCCCCTCGCACTCACCCTCGCAATCCTCGTTCTCGCCTTCCGCGTCCCTCGACTCGGCCCCCACCACCTCTGCACGCACCTTCTCCTTATCAGTCAGGTCTAGTCCTCCCGATTTCTCCACTTCCACGCCCTCCACTTGGCTCTTCGGAGCATTCGGCAACACAAACTGCTCCCACCCGTTCATTCGCACCCAATCCTCTCTCACCTCCACCACAGACGAGAGCACCAACACTTCTCTTACAAGTGACGGGTCAACCGTTAACTGTCTTACACGATTGAACGAGGAGATGAGCGGTATCGAAATCCACCCGCGTGAGTCCATCTGCCAATGATCCAGGATGAATATTGACGACAACAGAAAAATGAGACAAGTTACCTTTTGCCTCAAGAAGAAATCCTGAGCCATGTTCTGGGGGCTTAGATAATATTCCAGCTGACCCAAAAGGTACCACCGTGTCGGATCCAATGGAAATGACAAAACCGACAGTGGTACCGGTACGGGGGGTGCATTGGCAAGTGGCGCACGAACAGGGGCAGGTATCGAATAGGATTCGAATCCGGTTGGAATGTATGTGGTCAGAGGGCGTGGAGGGGGGGGATAGTATGTAGCAGCAGGGTCGGCGTGGGTCGACAAGGGCTGAACTGGGGACGTGATGGTGAACGGTGGCGGCGGTCGTTGTTGTGACTGGTACGTTCCACGACCTCCACGATAGTATCCTCGTCCACCGGGAAATCCACTGTTGACGCCCCTTGCTCGCCTCCCGCCGTAGCCTCCCCGTTCGTACCCATAACCACCACCATACGAACCACGCCTGGGACGCCCATTATACTCTCTCTCCCTTTCTTGATCACGTTGTCTCTCTCGTTCCCTCTCTACGTCTACCCACTCCCGGTCTCGTTCGACCCCCTCGTGCGCTACGCTGGGGGTATGTCCAACCCCACCATGCCCAAATCCGTATCCATAATTCTTCACTTCCCATTCGTTCCCCACCCCAGCAGCATTGGCATCCGTTGCCAACGGGGGCACCGACGTTCTCTGATGCGGGAAGGGCGGAGCCATCGGTAGAACGCTGAGAGGCGATGCCAATTGTTCCCCGTGTTGCAGATCCATACCGGAAGTCTGGATGCGAGAATTTGGCGTGTCTACCGGTGTTGATGATAGTTGTTCTATTGGCGGCGCGTCCGCTAATTGCGGTGACAAGGTTGGAATCTGCGGCAAGGGTCCGTTTTCAATGAAAACGCCCTCTGAACTCTCGACGGTGCCAAACTCCCATTTAGTTTCGGTCTCTAATCTTGTGAGATCAATAACATTCCCGTCGATTTTGGAATTGTCGCTCCTCTCTTCCTTCTCCTTCCCGACCACGAGGTCCACATCAGAAACACAGCTACTTGTAAGATCTGACATGGATCCCGTTGACGCCGTCTCCGGCCGCTTCCTGCCTTTAGAAACTCGGACTCGCGAAGGACCGGGCTCGCCAGGACACAGACCAACTGAGAAGGTCTTGTTCTTTTTCTCAACTGATCCTAGTTCGTTTGTGGTGTCGTCCCGCTCAGCATCATGCGCAGTTGGGCCAGGACCTTTGCTTGACCCGGGGATTCCAATACTCCCAAAAACAACAGGTGGCGTACGTTTGTCATGATCATCAACCGCCCTATCCAAATGACGGCTGTCACCACCTGGGGAAACACCACTTGCCATATACCCGGCCACAGTGGGAGATACGAGAGAAATTGGTGAAGTGATAGTCCCTGCAGGTTGCCGCTGTTCGTCTAATTGAGATGGGAAGGATGGCAAGATGGGCGGGTATACAGGGCTACGCTGTTCATATTGTGTGAATGACTGACCTTGCTCAAAGGCCCTGTATGGGGGATAAATTGGGTACGTGGGAAGGCCAAGACGTGGGTGCATAGGTGGAACAGGGCCGTGAGGGGGAACACTATTGAGACCAGGCACACCACTCAAGTTATGCGATGTCAAGGGTTGCTGTAAATTCAACGACTCTTGCATTGCAGGCTTTTGTACCCGCGGCACGTACGTGCTTCCTGTCCGTTTACGTCTAAAACTGTGACATGAACAAAGTGTAAGTCGATAACCCACCTACGCTCATGCCAAGATCACCGGGTGGTTGAGGCGGATTATCTGAAGGCTTGACAATTACCGCTGGAGTAATTACCTCGATATGAGCACCCCCTCCTGCACGCTCCTCGCTGGGAAGCCTTTTTCCGCGACCGGCATGTCGTGGACTGGAGTGTACGCTCCCTGTTCGACTGTGAGCTTGGGATTGTGAGACAGAATGCGACATTGAATTGCGGCCCGAATGCGATCGACTTGGACCTTGAGCCGAGCCGGATCCTGAGCTTTGATTATTGCGCGAATGTTTGTGACCTGAATAATTATGCGGCCAGTGATTACGGGAATGGGGTTGTCGAGTGGAAGCTTGGAGAGCGTCGGCGGCAGCTTGAAGCTCCTCGGCTGGTATGGCTATCCATTTTGTTTTTTCACCTATAACACGAGCCAAGCAATGAGTATATCATTTATCGGCCAAGATGCGGCGTAAATGGTTTGGCAGTGGCAAGAAATTTCACTGAGACCATTGGAACGCGAAACGTGAAGAGACGTACTCTTTCTGGCGGGAGCGCCAGAAACTTGCGAACTGGCATGATCTTCACCCTCACCGTTGCCATCCTGTGGTATCTCGGCTTGTGATGTGTTTTGATGAAAAATGGTTCCAGCTGAGGATGATTTCCCGACCTCGGGCCAACTTTCGGCGTCATCTATAGATGGCGGAGGGGGCAGGGATGGCGAAAGACCACGAGGTTGTTGAGCAGGTAACCGAACGACGAATGGATCGTCATCGACATCGAGCGCAGCGGCACTCAGACCGGTGAGAGATATTCTCCTCTGCTGACGATGTGTGCCATTTGGGCGAGTTTCAGATGAACGGAAGGGGGCAGAAAGAGAGTCTGGATCACTGGGAGCGTGTTGAGTCCCAGCGAGCAGGGAAGTTTTTGGAGGCAGAACTTGGGGAAGATTTTGAGAAGAGCCTGGTGAGGAAGGCGTCTTGGCCTGGGATTGGGCCTGAGCGATCTTCCGAGCATTCCAGAAGTTGACAGTGGGCAAGAGTTTTTGAGAGGGACTATAAGTGGCAACTGCTGAGGAGAGAGGGTCTCCACTGGCACGCGAGTCACCATTCACGGTTTTAATCTCTGGTGGGATTGAGAGAAGGCCTGGGTTTGATTCCTGATTTGCCAAGATGGCAGATGAAGGAGAGGTATCATGGTTGGGAGCAGGATTGGGAGTCAGGGATGGCGCGATAGCATTAGGGAGTGGATGGGGGTTAGCGACGGTCGCTGGGTTACTGGGACTGGAATGAACGGTTACTGGTGAATTGGGCTTGACAGATTGGGCCTTCTTTGCACGGTCTGCATAGGAGACAGAGAGGGTTTTTGCAGAAGATGAGGCCGATGAAGGAGACATCCTGCGAAAGATGTTCGCGATGGGTTGGCTGATTTGACAGCTATTTTCTATCAAACAGATATCGCTCAAAGAGCAAACGATGAGAGTAAAAAGGAAGGTAAAAAGACGATGAGGTTGACCGCTGGACGAATGCTTTCTTTACCTGGACCGCCTCATGCGGAGCTGCGCCGGAGATTGGTTTTGTTAGAGATTGTGTACATTAAGGTCGTTCAAACGCTTTCTAGTCTCCATAAGTGCCCTTCCAAGCAAATTCATCCCCCACTTGCTCTTATCGACCGAAACTGCCTTTGACTCTGATATACCTATTCCCCAAATCCTGTCACTCGGGCTCGCTTCGACGATCGTCTTCTCGCCCGTCTCCAGCAGCTTTTGTTTCAATTCCTCATTCTGCCCAAACTTGAGCATGTTTCCTTCTAGCACGATACGCTCACGCTCCTTCTTCCACTTCCCCTCATTGAAGTTCTTCACCTTGCGCCCCAACGCCTTCACGGACCGCATCTGACCGTCTGAGACACCGAGGATCGTGCGAGCGACCGTCTCGTCCGAGAATAAGAGCGCCTTTTGAACCATCATCCAATGCTCCGCAGTGGGAAATACCACCGTCTCTTTCACCCCCTTGTCAATCTCAATGGTCGCCGTGAACGACGCGCGGTACCATTGTGACGCCCATCCATTGGCGCGGTCTGTCTTCCAGAAGAACACGTACTCGTCCTTGTTAAGGGACGCTGCGGTAGCCGCAGTTCGAGAAGGTGGCATATCGCTGAGAGTGCACAGCAGGCAAGTACAGGTCACACTCAGTCACACTAGAAACTGGTGTACCCTAGCTAGTCTGTTTGAATGTTTTGACAGATCGCCAGCATTGGACTTGTTGACAAGTCCTGGGTCGAATCCAGAATATGCACAGCCTATCATATTCATATAAAGTCAGTGACTCGTGTTTTTCTCTCAGAGCACTTACAGGAACGATGCCGGGATGAGTGCATGAAAGCCCTTCACAAGTACGATGGAGACCTCTGCGAAGGGTGGCTTCAAGCCCACCTTCTGGTTCCTAAGTCTGATCATCGCCGTAACTGCAGCCCTCTTCAGTCTGCTCTGCACACAGTGGACCCGTGAGCACTGCCGTAGTGCAGCAATCTTTCCTCAAGATGCGCCAGCTGCGTCATGAGATCTGGGAGAAATGGAGCGCCCCAGCTATTATCTCCTTACTTCTACAATTGGCGCTCCTCTTCTTTCTTGGGATTGCTGGACTTGTTGTGGTCCCTTAACTATATCGTCGCGCTTGTCTCTGCACCGCAATAAGTCTCACAGTTCTTGT
Source organism: Porpolomopsis calyptriformis (assembly GCA_951640195.1). NCBI lineage: Eukaryota > Fungi > Basidiomycota > Agaricomycetes > Agaricales > Hygrophoraceae > Porpolomopsis > Porpolomopsis calyptriformis. The sequence goes on from OX621175.1 coordinate 451,360, forward strand.
CCCACCATCCTTCCATCCTATTACTACTTGATCTATGCGATTCTCCCACCCAGGCAAGAGGTCAATTGGAATCACCTTTTTCCTTGCCCATACAGGTCGCCGCAGTCATGGTTCCCCGGGCCGCGTACTTCTTCAAACTTCAGCGCGCGGCCAAACGCTCCCCAGAATTTAATGATTTTCTCATGTTGTAATTCAGTCTAAAACCATCAGCACATATTCAGATTCCACAACCTGGAGTTACAAATGGACTATCTCATGCGTGGGATGCAAAATCTTGGCGACGCCCGGCTTGCGAAGCATGTCTTTCACTGCATGCAGGAGTGCGCTCTTACTACAGCAGATTGCATGCTACTCCTTGTGCCGTTCGCAATACTGAAACATCCCAAGGCCCGAATGACTCCCCACAATTATTCATATGCCCAGTGGTTTCAGCGCTTTGCACTTGATGATGAATTCTTGAGGTTTAGGATCGAGTTGCTGCTGCGCTGCATCAAGGTAGATCTTCATGATGATTGTGTTGACCTTTTGCACGTGAGCTTGGCTTCGTGTATAGATTTCCTCGGCAGCCCATGGACAATCTTCCAGAAAGTGAGCGTTCATCTCCCTCCATGCCCTCAGAATTATTATCAGACCTTGTCACCACGGCAAAGGAATGTATCGCATCAGGATCTGCGAACCTATCCTGGGGCATGCTGACATTTCCCCTCTCCGCTCATTCATCCAAAGAGGTCCTCTCTATTGTAGCGAAGCTTCCTCGGGCCCTGCAGACCTGGGTGAATGTCTACAATAAGTCTACAGCGAGCAGACTGTCATCAGACACGGCTTACAAGAACTGGCGTCCCGCCTGAGTGAAATTGTGCGCTTCCACCGTACAAAGGTTCTCTCCCCCGCACTTTCGGCGACATCATCAACCATGTAGAGTGTCCACCAGATTTCGCATTACGGGATCAATTGATCCCTTGGACTAGTTCCCAACACGGGAGAGCCTAAGGACAGAAATTACACAATACGTGGATGAATACAAGTCATCAAATCATTGACAACCTTGCGAGCGCGCTCGCAAGGTTGTATTCATCCAGGTATTTTGTATATCCACATGCGTTGGTTCAATACTTATAGCAAATTCGGGGATCTTGTTCCGGGCTATCCAGGTCTTTACCAAGTGGAAGATCCTCAAATGTAATTTATGCTGCGCATAACATCCTCACATCTCCGTTTGGCTTGCCAGCCTTGATACACACACACAGCCGAATTCTCTGTAGCGCTCAACGTCGATTATCCCTATTGATTCTCAGACGGTTCTGTATAAGAACTGGCTACTTCATTCAAGGCGAAACGCCTCGGTACTCTAACCTCCGTGAAGATGTCCGGATGATCGGATTGAACAATGAAAATGATCCGATGACTGATGAGACGACAAACTTCAAGCTTAAAGCCACCCCGCGCATCGAGGCTGTGCAAACCTGTCCTTTGTATCCCCCCTGAGCATCAGCCACAGCTTGAGAGCGTTATCGTGTCCCGGACCTGGCACATAGAGAACCCGGTCCCGACTCACAGTTCCGTCCTTTCCTACTGTAATGTAACCATTCACCTTCCCTCGCCCCAAATTCAGAACAAAAGCTAACACGGAAAAATCAAAAAAAGTCCAATAAGCTTTGAATATATAACTTATGCAGGATTATCAGTACTGAGATGATCAAATTTAAGAATATTGAATTCGAGGTTAAATAAGACGATCCGTATGATCAAAACATGGCCAACCCACAGTACCACAGTACCTGCTTCTTTCCATCCTAATCGCTGTATGCATGAAAAGAAGTCAATTCAAGCGGGGGACTTACAAAAAAAAAACAGAATTGATGTATTCAGAAGAGCTGCAAAGGAGATCAACATGGATATGGATGACATTGCCACAAGTGATTGAGACATTCGGGTGGAGGAATTGCTGTTTTAGAAATGCGCATATATTATGGCGGTTGCATAATATGGCCCCCCCACCTCGGTGTTCACCACCTGATGACACAAAAATCGCGCAGACCCTTTCGCCGCTTTTACATTCAGGTGCAGAACAAGGGTCGACGCCACTAGCCGAGAGAGCATCCGAGCGTAGTACACAGCCACGGCAGCTTCATCCCGTATCTTCACGTCCGCCAGATGACGATTTCAAAATCAAGGAGTATGGGCAATGTTTGCCGCTTTGCGCGGCAGAAGCAATGGCCATGTCAACTGTGCATTTCAGGGACGAGCGTATCACATACCATACACTACCTGAGGTTGGTGACGTGCTAGTCAAGCTGGCGGGGTGGATCCTAGCTGAGGATGTTCTCGAGCTCCCGGCATATTTCCAACCAAAGAGACAATCGATCTCGGTATGTCTATTTTCGGAATAAGCTTGGTAAGCGCAACTCCCCATTCTTAAGCCAGAAGTCAAATTGTTATTTTTATAGAGACAGGGAAGGATGGCAGGGGCTCGTTGAGGCCTCTAAAATTCCACCGATAATTCACATATACATCAATTGGGCGTTTGCAGTGTTGAACTTCGCCGTCGCCTGCCTAGACTAATTACGCGGTAGGGGCGTTGAAGGCCCTATTTTTCTCCCAGTACTGTGAAACGTTCATACGGTGAAAGGCAACCCACTTGGACCGCTTGTTTTAGTAGCTACAACACAGGGGTTGGCTATCAGTTTGCATGGAAATAACCGTAAACACTTGCCGGTAGTGGTTTGGTTTGTAAGGACCATGGACCGGGATGTCAAGATAGCTGGACTGGGTGGCAGAGAGCGTGGTCAACTTGACGTTCAGTTGGGCCAGGTGGGCCCTGGCCACCTCTTCGTCCAGTTCTTTGGGAAGCATGTGGACGCCAAGGGGAAACTTTTGAGGGGTGGTCCAGAGCGCGATTTGGGCCAAGACCTGATTCGTAAACGAGCAAGACATCACGAAGGACGGGTGGCCAGTGGCACAGCTATATATACATCAGATCATCTTGGCGAGCGTGAGAGTGAGGGAGAGACTAACCCCAGATTCACAAGACGACCTTCAGCAAGGAGGATGATGTGGCGCCCGGAGGGCATGGTATATCGGTCCACCTGAGGCTTAATATTGACAACTTGAACAGCATTTTGTTTCAACCATGCGACGTCAATCTCAACATCAAAGTGCCCAATACTGCGGAAAGCCGTGAGATAGAAATCACAACTATGCGATACCAACTCACTTGCAAACAATAGAATCCTCAGGCATTACACTAAAGTGTTTGGAAGTAATGATATCCCGGTTGCCAGTGGTCGTGACAAAAAGGTTGGAACGCGGGGCTGCGTCCTCTATGGTGGTGACTTCGTACCCGGCCATGGCGGCTTGGAGGGCGTTGATTGGATCGATTTCGGTGATGATAACACGAGCCCCATAAGACCTCAGGGACTCGGCACACTTTGAGTCCCCCCCCCAAAAAAAAATCAACAAGAAGTAAGGGGGATTGAAAAAAATGAAACTGACACCCTTGCCAACGTCACCGAATCCGGCGACAACGGCGACCTTTCCAGCCAGCATGACATCAGTAGCGCGCTTGATGCCATCGACGAGTGATTCACGACAGCCATAGTAATTGTCAAATTTGGATTTAGTGACAGAGTCATTCACATTGATGGCGGGAACCTTGAGTTTTCCGTCTCTGAAGGCCTTGTAAAGATGGTGAACACCGGTGGTTGTTTCTTCAGAGACACCGCGGATGTCTGGAGAAAAACAAGTTGGGAAGATGAATACGTCCTGCGGTTAAATTTACCTTTGAGATAGTGAGGGTATTTCTCGTGCACGAGGTTTGTCAGGTCGCCACCATCATCAAGAATCATGTTGAGTGGTTTCCCACCGGCAAAACCAGCAAGGGTTTGTTCGATACACCAAGTATATTCTTCTTCCGTTTCACCTTTCCAGGCGAAAACGGGGACGCCGGTAGCGGCAATCCTACATCATAGTGAGGGGATTAGGATTACCCGGAAAGGACGTAGGGACTCACGCAGCTGCTGCATGGTCCTGAGTGGAAAATATATTCTATGATCGGAAACGACAGGAGATGCATGGATCAGTACCAAAAAAAGAGGGGGAATGGACTTACACATGATGACCAGGTGACCTCGGCACCGAGGGTAGTTAGGGTCTCGATGAGAACAGCTGTTTGAATGGTCCTGTGAAGGTGTGAGAGAGGCCATGGGCATTGATCTTAAATGATGTACATATGAAGACATCCAGCGATCCGGGCCCCCTTGAGCGGTTTTGAGGGCCCATGCTGCACAGACGTGAGATAGCTGAACGGAGTCATCGGTGGATACACACCTTCTTCCTCATATAGACAAGCCCGGGCATCTCGTTCTGCACATACGAGAGGGTGGATCAGAATCCGTTGGGTGCAGAAAAAAAAAAAAAATCAAAACCTCGGCGATTTCGATCTCTTTGCGACCGAATGCAGCAAGAGAAATGTCTATAGAGAAATGTATTTACTGAACTTGATCATGACGACGAACAATCGCTGCGCACCAGCTACTTTGAAGACCATGGTGGTAAAGGGTTGGGCGGGTTCGAGCAAAATATATTTATTAGTCATACTATCATTACTCATGGCTTAGGTGGACACAACTGTAATATAAGCAATTACCCCCGGGTTAGGATAACCTCCAGCTTGAATGAACAAAAACGAGATATCAAGGGATCTTTCCTCGGCGGGAGAGAGTCACCATGTCACATGCACCATGTCCTCACAACAGCAGAGTGATGACGAGCACAAGTGCCGTCTTGCAGAGATCATGCAGTACAACTGCGACTTGGAGGTCAAGGGTCGGCATCAGAAGTTGCACTGTTTCCCTATCCCCCGGATTTTGAGAGTGTATGAGTCCACACGGTGACTCTTGTTCTTGTTCTTGTTCTGACTTGTCTGTAGGTGTTCGGACGGGACGGCAGTTGAGATAACCAGGCTCACACACACCGATGTTGACACAGGGGAGGTCGAAGTACGTGCAGTAAACAGGTAAGATCACGACTGGTCGTTCGGATGAACGCACACCCTCCGTTGCCATGTCGTAGAAATAGACGAAACGGAGGATTCTCTCGACCACGTTGCACGCCGTTCGTTCCTGATGTGTTGTCCCACTTTTCAGTGACCCTGCCGTGAATGGATCGAATGATGGGTGACTCGGGCTCGGCCCCACGAGTGCTAATCCTCATGTAACTCGTTATTACTCAATAACTATCGACGTGGAGCCGTTCATTTCATTGATAAACGTAGTAGAGAAAAAACCGGGTTCTAAACGTTGCCGCAAGGCTCGAATTGGTCCGAAGGCGCTGCTACCGACGATCAGCGTCGAGTGAAATTGGCGCCTATTTTGCGATGTACCGATCGTGACTGGTTTTTGTTTCCGTCGAGGTCGTTGTGAACGCCAGCACATGGCATCCCTGATCCTCAGTACTGAAGACTGAAGGATCACCCATGTGTCCGCTCGATCGTCTTCCTTGGCCTGATCGACCTGCCCGACCCCCGTCCACCCAATTTGGATATAATCGGCATATCAATCTTGTCATCATTATTTTTTATTATATAATTTTAGCCACGTGGCGGTCCCATCTACTACCAGCGGATACAGATGCAGTACGAATGGTAACGAACACCATTCACCATTCGGCTGCTTAACTTCCGATTACTCTGTGCTCACAGTCCTCCTGAATCGACACCGGGTAGTCATCTTCCCAATTCCTTTTCAACCAGGAACATGGCCACCCGTTTTCGCAGATAATATTTCGGTCGTTACGATTCAAAAATGATATGACTGCTGATTGTGACTCTTTGATTCTGCCAGGCACTCGCTTAGGCAATCTGCCTTGAACCCCCGACCTGATCACTCCATATGTACAGCCCGTTGTGGCATCCACTTAAAGAATCGGCATACGCCACCTCCACAGTTTGATATTCATCTCAAATTAACCCATCGTCCTGGAAATATCTTCCTGTATCCGGTTCTTCCTCTCCGAGGGCTCTGCTCAGTTACCCCTTCGTGTCTCCACATTCATAACCGTTCAGCAATTTTGACACTGCCAGTAACATGCAATCGTCCCAGACATTTAACTGGCTCCAATACGCCTCTCCTCCCGCTCGTTCGATTGACATCAAGATCGAACCCTCTTACCAAGACTCTGCCCTCTCCCTGCTCTCCCCGCCTTCTTCCCCTTCTCTCACCCGTTCAGCACCCAATCCACCTTCTCTAACCCGCCCCTCACCCTTGCGCAGACGGTCAAATACTACGCTGACAAACCCAAAGCGACCGAGACCCTATCCTCCTACCTCGCCGCATGAACATCGCTTTCGCGGAGAAGGTGCAGGAAGAATGTCTCATCAACCATTTCCCAACTGGTCCGCGTCCGGAAGTAGAGGTGGGAACGGCAGACCGTTGAACCCAGCAGAACGTCGATCTTCAGATGGGGACCAGCTCGCTCCTTACGCTCTTTCTCATGTTTATGACCAAGTGAGCTTTCTGCCCCTTCCTCCCCCCCAACTCCGTCTTCTCACCGCGGACAACCAGCCCTCGTTTCCTACTCGCTCGGATCGCTCAACCCCGCCTTCCAGCTCAAGTATGACCCCATCCAGTCTAACAGGCGCCATTGCAGAGGCCAGTCTCGCCTCTAACCCCAGTCGTTCTGACTCGCTCTCTCCGAAGGCCGAACAGCCTTATGGTGTCCACATGCACAGTCCAGCCGTCATTTGGACCTCTCCTAACCCACCAATGTCTGTACCTCCTTCCCAAGCCCACTATTCCTCCGATTCTAGTCACGGTAACCTTCCTTACCACACTCTTTCACCAACCACTTCCTCCATCGGAAGTACAGCTGGAGCCTACCCACACTACCACGACTATAATGCTTCATCGTACGCTAATCAGTCCTCGGAAACGGTCCCGCCTTCTTCTCCCGGGTATGCCTCTTTCACCGAACAGTTCGGCTTTCAACAGTCGCGCGCACAACCTGTTCTGACCTCTCGACCGATCCCCCATACCCATTATACCCCTACCACCTCAGTTTCCCCGCCCTCACAGCCCAACTCAGCCGGCTCCACGGAAGAAAAGCTTCACGAAGAAATTCGACAACTGCACAAAAAAATCCGCGAGCTTGAGCTCATAAATGAGTCTGCACGTCTGCGGGTACGGGGGCTTGAATCCGAGATCACTAATGAGGTGCACTACAACCAAACCCCGTCCACTTCCATCATGGGAGGTTTACCCTCTCCCCTCTCCACTCCCTCTCCGCAATCCGCCACCTTCCAAGCCTCATGGAAAGCTCGCACGGACGCACGGATCAAGCATTTCTGCTCTCTCAACCGGGCTGGTAACGCGCTGTGCGCGTGGCATGACTCCCGTCGCGAACGGCGCGCCTTCCCGCCACGAATGGCCCCTCCCGGCCAGCTCAACTGCGGCTGCACGCACGAGGAGGCCCTCTTCGAGGAGAGTCTGGCGCGGCACGGTGTCGGGAGCTACCACCCTGGGGAGACGGTGCGCATGGACCCCGCGCTGCGCAACCCTCTCCTCAAGCTGTTGCAAGCCCGGTACGGATACAAAGACGGTGAATTTGAGAGGGATCCAACCACGGGCGAATGGATCCCGGGCGAGGGCCATGCCTTCTGGGAGCAGAGGGCACAGGCCGCCACCAACTCCCGCAGATCTAGAGGCGACATCGATCGCCGTTGAAAAAAAAAAAAGTCACATAGTTACTTTCCACTTTCTCCTTCTCTCTCTCTCTCTCCCTCCCCAGTTGTGGACTGTAGATATAGTTGTAAGTCCAATTCTGTTGCTTCGTCGTGTTTCTATTCTCCGGACGATTTCTGTGCTTTCTTCATTCCAAGATTCTCTGTCTCCATTATACTGGCTGAATCTGTTCACTGTAACCATAGAGATTGCAGCCATCACTTCCTCGACCTCACCTCCGTTGTAATACCTAGTTGGTTCCTCCTGTATCATCTTGGAATGCAGCTACCTAATCTTTACCACCCTCAACAAAAAGACCGACCGTGTGATTTTTCCCCATGGCTTTATTGATTGGCGATCGGCAAGGTTCTTATTGAGTAGTTAAAATCCTCACTGGAATCGGTTCTCAAATTCAATTAAAATCCGTGTCCCTGACCGGCGCGAGACTATCACCCGGGTCGCCCGCTCGGGCGGCGCACAGGAACAGAGTGACATAAGGATCGGCACCGTCTTGTTGTCTTGCTCTTGTTCCGATGAGCCAGGAAATTATCAAGTAGACAGTTTCGTGCGGTGTTAGGTTGGAATCAGGATGATGCGCACTCGGGTGTTGATTGATTAAATACCGGACCATTCTAACGAGCACAGCCGAGGCAGCGCTGCTCACCGATGGTATCCCCAACCAGCCTCGTCCTCGTGAACGCTCTCGTACATCAGTGTTTCCCCCTTGATCCGTCAGAGACGACACTGGCTAGAACTTTTTCCAGATCAGAAGTTGTGATGAAAGAGACGGGTATAGAGTTTACCTTGTATAACACCCTCACTTACCCAGAGACTTTTTCAGCTGTGCCAAAATTTTGTCGACCTCTTCAATGGAGCGATCGGTCAACTTTTGAAACTGAGATGAGGGGGGAATGAACGATCGGGTGTAGCCGTAGAAGGAGAGACAATACCTCGTCTACCTCAGCCGAGTGTTTTGCAAACTTTCCGCGCTTGAGGCTTGCTTGGTGGGTCTTGCGCATTTGCACACGAGTATCTTCAGCCTGGCGGAGGGCGGTTGCGAGTAGCGCAGTGCGAGCCTCGATAGTCGGTCTGTTAGGTCGTCGAAATGAGTGCGTAAAAAAAAAAAAAAAAAGTGTGTGTGTGAAAGCGAGCATACTTTGGGACGGGAATTCTGATCGTTTGGTTGTCCTGCCTTTGAGGAACGATGCCCGGTATTTTCGCGTCATACAGAGCGGTTTCTACGTGTTTCATGGCCTGCTGGCGTCAACATCAGATGAAGCGGGCAAGAACGGACGCAGACGCACATTTGGTTCAAAGACAGTGACCAACAAGGTAGTCCCATCCTTTACGCCGATAGTGGCCAGCTCTTCCAGTCTCGTCGGTCCCTTGCGTTCAGGTAGATGAACGTGGACGGAATCCAGCAGGGCTGCGTTGACCCGCCCACTGGAACGCATCTCAAGCGTGGAACATTCTCGGCGGAACCAGTGGATGGCAGATTGCATCTTTTCCTTTGCCTTTGAATATTCTTGGCGAGAAGATTCGGACGGCAGTATTTGTTGCGAGCCCGGGACCAGATCAGAGGTGAGTGTGGGTTTGGAAGCATATTTTCGCTGCGATCGCGGCGTTGCTAGGTAGGGTGGATGAAAGTGCGAGCCAAGAATAAAGGCAGCACATGGTAGATGGCGCCGTCGGGAAAGTTGAACGGCTGCGTTCTGACGGAGAGCACGCAGTAACATCAAAAACTTATTTGGGAACTGTGGCTGAAAATCATTCCTCATCCAAACCGTTTACAGAGCCCGTCGTAAATGAAGAATATGATAGCACTACTGGGAATCGACCTCGCTACGGTGATCCCACAACCCGCGTACAGGCCCCGCACACCATGCGCTTTATACATCGCGGTGAATGTCCCAAGAAACGTCGTCCGGGGTCGTGACTGATGCTCTCGAGGACGGAGTTCGGCCTCGGTCTGCATCGCGCTTTTCACAGTGTCTGCAGGGAAGAGGGCAATGTTGTAGGCCACGCCTGCGCACGCACCGGATAGTGCCGACTCCCAAAGAAGCAAATCTTGCTTTGGAAACGTAGATGCAGAATTGTGGTGCCGTCGTGCGACAAGAAGGGAGGCAACAAATTCCTTGGTGGTAAACCACGCTGCAGTTCCGCCGCCTTCGCGAAGGAGCGTACCGGTATGCCCCAGCCACAAACCGCGGAAGCCAGTGTCGCGAATGATGGATGTCAGGACAGACACGGGGCCCGGGAGACGGGCGGGTATGGTTGGATGTGCAAGCATTTGGACTTGCATCTTACATTTGACAAGTTCGATCGGGGTCCTGTTTTGATTCTGATTAGTGGGAACGGCGACCGGGTCTCACACGTACAGCAAGAAACTGGTAATGCAACCAGCACCAGCACCAGCCGTCGCGAGTTGCAAGAGCGAGAGAGGCTGGGTGTATGGCTGGGAGATTGTCCGGCGGATTAGATCTTGCAACTCGTTGTACGCTAGGAAGAGAGTCGCGTTTTCAGCCATGGCTCCGACGAGGGGAGCCGGGAGGCCCTGCATGATTTATCAATACAATACGATTCGTCGAAGAGCACCGTGCTGACACGATACAGCCCGGAAATACCCTCATTCTTCCAAGTCTTCGTCAAGCAGTCGACGGGCCCACTGAAACGTGTCGTGACCTCAAGGACCTGAGCCTGAAGACGTACTTTCGTGAGGTCAAAAGGGTGTTCGAAAACTTTTGAAACCACTCCGGCAGCCTGTCGCTGTCTTTCCACTTCAACTCATTAGCAAAAACAAAACGACACGTACACTTCCGAAAACGACATCTTTCACAGCACGGATGGTAACAGGAGGGTCGCTGTAAACGAGCGCATTTGAAGGGCTCTCCATAAAATCTACGGCAGGTTGCTGCTGGAGGACGAAGTCACCGTAAAGAAAGTGAGAAACTAGCGCATGTTAAATGGTGACCGCACTAAGGCGAATGGCTGTGAACGCCGTCTTCCAGCTGCCCGTACTGTTCTGAACGTTGGAGTGGCTATGACCAAAAACGCTCACTCACTCAACTCCGACACTTTACCACCAACCATTCGAAATGGCTACATACGAGCGTCTGCCGACCTCGCCCTCCTCAGCCCGCAACAAACCGGACTCTGATACTGAGCCCAGTGGCGAGACCACTCCGCCTCCCGCCCCAGACAGTCGTTTCGTTCGCCCGACGCCCTCTCCGTGGAAGCGAGCAGCGCTCATCGCCTTTGTCGTCTGTCTTTTCTGGCTGGCATTCAGCATGAGAAGCACCGTCCACAAGTCGAAGCAGCAGCAGGTTGTGCATGCCAAACGGTAGGTTACGTGTGTTGATGAGCATCATCCGGCCGCTGAACATGTCGAATAGCTACTCGAAAGAATTCAAATTTAGACCGGCCGCAAGCCCAATTGTCACACAGTATTTAAAAGACGGTCGAGTGGTCCTCAGAGGAGCTCAGCCCACGGCTTAGTACATTGATGGGTGGGTATCGAAATCACGCTTGCATGGTAATGTCACTCTGACGGTCGACTGTCCAGCTTCTGATATTTAATACCTCGCTTTGTTTGTATAAATGACACCCTCCGTTACGGTGTCCTACAGACTCTTTACATTAGTTATTCGACCGCGGACGTTCCCAAGAAAGGGTAGATGAAAGGTCGCAGACTGTTAGTCAGGACCGTCCCTCTCCTTGCTTTTTTTGTTCTGAATTCCCATTCATTCCCCCACTGGTTCTCTTCAAATTTGGTTCGAGACGCCTTGATCTTTCATCTTAAGAATTCTTTGGAACGAAACCGATCATCAAGCGAGACAGGCCGGAGTGACTTGACAACCTGGCAGGATCAGCCCAGTTGGACATTCGCCTATCTGTTGCGCAAGTTCAAGGCAGATTGAGCACAGAGATCCCTACTATCACTGGACTTTGTGCAACATATAGGCAAATGGCCTGCTTGACCAATCCTGCCTTTGATACAATTCCTTGAATCATATTTGCAAGTTTTAGTTTGTGAAGGACTGAGGTACAAAGATTTTTTCATCTTCAGGGTGATGCTTGCATTGATTATCATCACCCTGGTTTGGTACGTCTCCATGTTCTTTTGTTCGATCAGTCTTTGACATGGCCTGGAGATAATGATCAGGATCATATCTAAACGAATACGCCTCGTCTAATCAGCCAACATGTCAACCTGACCTCCCTTGTTATTATAATTCTGTTACGACAGAAACCATATCCTCAAAAGATATCTCCCTGCGGTCGCCTTAGCCGAGCTCATCGAGTTGCCTAACCCTTTGTGGGGGTGGGGGCTGCCTTGCGCTCGAGCTCGGCACAGCCTGCCCTCCGCTAAGGCGATCCCGGAGCTTCTCAAACGTCGCCGGAGGCATTGCGGAGCTGGGTGGTGAGTGCGAAGCATTGCGTGGTCTAGAATGGCCATGCAATGTGGGCCACCACCATCACCACGGCACTTGATCCTGCCACCCAGTCTATGCAGATGAATGGCTAGGATCGAGTGCTGTGGTGATGGTCTGGAGAATATCGTCACATTGCTTGTTGAGTTGAGGGATCAACGCCTCAACCTCGCCTCGTTTACATAAGTAACCTTACGGAACGTCGAAATCGCTCAAATCGTGGTTTCAAGCATCTCCAAAGGAGTTCGACTGCCATGGTTTTATTTGCGCCCATCGATCGCCCACATTGCGGTGCCTTTCACGTGACTATGTGCCTGCATCATTGGCGGTGCAGCCAATATTGCAATGTTAAAGGCAACTTTACCCACAATCACTCCATTGGTTGTTCGAAACGCCCCAGCGCTGCCTGCGTCGCGTCCTCGGCTTTGGATTTGTGTATCATCAGCCCTGGCTTCACACTAGAGGTTTTCGCTGCCTCTAAGCTCCATGATTAGACACATAGCCCTCGTGTCCATTTTTATTCACTGCTTCAATGTGGACGGCTATAATCTCATTCAAGAGTACTCCGGAACGTCGTTTTTTACCGGTTGGGACTTTTATGGTTTCCGGGACAATCTTACATGGGGTAAGCAGTATTCGTTTCCTCAACCGTAACATATCCAATTGAGATCTGTTTGGGGATTGAGGGAATGTAACATGGGTCAACCAGGCTGATGCTACCAGTCTAATGTTGGCCTACGTCAATGGTGCAGGTAATGCCATTTTGAAAGTCGACAACACGACGGATGTGGTTTCTGGTGATCTACGGAATTCTGTGCGTTATACCGCTTCCTCTGTTCCATAATTATGCCTAGCGATGCAGGTCCGGATCACGACTCAAACTTCCTATGAGCAAGGCACCCTGTGGCTCATGGACGCCCTTCATTTGCCTTATGGTTGCTCGGCAAGTTCGCTTATATGCGCCCACCCTGTTACGTGCTTACCGCCACCCCGCGAGTAGGTGTGGCCCGCATTTTGGAGTAAAGGCTCCCTTTGGCCTGATGATGGGGAGATTGATGTGGTCGAAGGGATCAACTTGATGACCGCGAACCAAATGGTGATTCATACCCTGCCAGGATGCACACATGCCAGCGGCACAAATGAGACGGGTGCCGCAGCCACGTCTGACTGTTCGATCAATTCTGGTTGTGTAGTCAGCGAGTCGCAGCCGAACAGCTTTGCGGCTGGCTTTGCGGACGCCGGTGGTGGTGTGTGGGCGACGCAGTTTGATGAGAGCGGTATTTTGTAGGTCACTCAACGCCAACGAATGATCGTTTTATTAACGTGTATTGTCGGCCAGCATTTGGTTTTGGAGTGTGCGTATATGTTGCTGGAATGGCTCGGTGGTATGTTGACGGATTATCCAGCGCCCGAATATCCCTCCGTCTATCACTCAAGCGACTTCCACGATTGACATTTCGGCGTGGGGCCCTCCCTCTGCCAGTTATCTATCAACGACGTGCAACATTTCCGAATTTTTTACCCCTCAAAATTTAGTCCTGGACATCACGCTTTGTGGTCACTGGTAAGCTGTCGGTACCCCCGGTGTTACCGACATCTCATACTATCTCCAAGGGCGGGATTGCCGCAAACTTACCAACCTGATTGCGGAAGCTTGGGGCCAACAGGTATTTGTGTGCGTCCCGGTCGTCTTTCTTGTGTTCCCAGTTACAAACAGCATGGCAGTATAACGACAGCGTTGTAGGGCCGGGCAGCCCCATGTATGACAACGCATATTTCGAGATCTCGTACGTCAAAGTATATACCAACGCGGCGGTCGCCCCCACCGCGACTGCGACTTCGACAAGCGCGTCAGCGACTGCACTACCAGACGCAAATAAAACACCAGGATCTGGTGACAATACCCGGCCGTCTAATGGAATGCCCAAAGTTTATAGGACCTACGGATTTTTCTACCTGACAATGACACTCTTTGTGATTTTTTTGTAGAGGACGTTCGTGCTTACATACACTTCACATCTTGTCTGCTTAGCCATGTCCTAGTACGATTGACTGCCGTATTCAACTCGTTCCTCCGTATTAATACCTTGAAAACAGCGTCGTCTTAGGCCGTACCGTAAAATCAGAATACCTAACCCTGGCGACACTCTTCTCGGTCGGCGCGATGGTCTATGCGGCTAAATCAGGCGGGAAGAAGAAGGTAGTTCCAGCCGACCAAGTAAAGGCATCCCTTCCGCTCAATGCTGGTTCAGGGTGCGTTCCGACCGTCGTTAACGAAACCACAAGACTGACATGTCCGGTTTATCAGAGAGGAGGAGGAATTGTGCGTGCTCGTTCTCAATCTCGTCTCTCTGTCCGGGCTGTGGACGACTGACCAGGATGAACAGCATCAAAAATTACATCGCAGAGGCCGAGAAAGAGTCGAAGGATTCGAAACATTAGGTGTGGTCGGTCCATGGGGAACAACGCTTGTAGAGCACTGTTTTGCTAGACAATTACATGTATTCCCTTCCCGTCCACTTTGCCAGGGGCCATCACCATGCCCGTTAGTCCGACGCCAGACACGCCCAATCGCCCTTCTTTGCAGCTCTCTACAGCTCCTCGAGCATTGCGTTTAGTAGACCAACACTCGCCCTCTCCCCACCACACTCCGAAGACCGCAAGCTCGCCACTCTCCACCCCGCCACAGAGCGCCAGAAATCCGCGCCCGTCGTCTATATCGTACAAATCTACGGACAACGAATATGACGCGACCCTCCGTTCACCACCGACGTCCTCCCTCACCCGCAGTCTCTCCCTTGGTCGGCGGTCGCCACGTAGTCCCGGGCTGGTAGAACCGGATAGACAGAGTTCTGGGTCAAACACCCCCGAACGACCGCCTGTTACGCTGGCTGAAAAGTATGCTCTGTTCGGTTGAACCGCGTCAGAATATTCACATAGCTCTCTCAGGCACGCCGAACTTTTGCACTTCATTGCTCAAAAAGAATCTAAATGCTTGGAGCTGCGTTCCCAGCTTGCCGTTCATGAAGCCGAGCTTCTTCAGTGTAAAATAGCTTTGCTTTGCTTTGCCGGGGTCGCGAAATAGCTGAGCTGATTGACACATCTAGTAAAGCGTAAATGGGAGCGGATTGTTTCGCGGAAATTCGACAAGGCGAATGGAATTAACAGTGATGTATATTCCGGTGGTGGGCAGGGAACGGCGGTGTTGGAAGGTATCAAAGAAGGTGTCCAAGGTGTTAGCAGATTCGTCGCCGCCGGCCTTTCTATACATTCCCAACAACGAACTTCTTCTCAGTCGAGTTCGTCTGCCTCGACGTCGATCACAAAAAGCACGCGGCATTCAGAAAGTTCTGCGACCTCATTTGGGGATGAGTTGATACCTCACGAGGAGAGCCAGGTGCTCATGGTGCATGATACCGGTGCGACCCCAACAGTGAGTCCCAACCCGGTATTTATGCACCAACAGCAACAGGGGAAGAAGAGAGAAAAACGGCACTTTGAGCTTCCAGCTGATTGTTTGGTTGCTAATGAAAATCAGGGGAACCACCGGCAGAAGTCGTGTGAATTGGTTTTGCCGTCGTCAAGACCGTCGCCGGGTCCCTCGACTCGGTCGCCCCCGGTAGAATGGAAGCAGACGGAAGCAGCGAAGGCGGTAGTCGATGGCTCGCCGTTCCCTTCGACGTCATCCAAACATCACGGGCCTTCGTGGACACCCGCCGGAGTGAATGCACCCCCTGTATCGTCGTGGATCGGAAGCGTGGGCAAGAAGTGGGAAGAGCTGCAGCGGGGGCCAACGTATCACAGTTTCTCTGCCCTGTCCAATTGACCGATGACTAATTATGGCTTGGGATTAGGTTTTCGAAAGGCCAGAAGCGGGCATCTATGATACTATCCGATGTATCACAGACGATTGCATCCGCGCTGTCTCCATCAGCAGCCCCGCCCACATCATGGCCACAGACCATTGAACCGCGTGTTCCTCGATCGGAATCACCACCGCGTCTTCCCGACGTCGACGACAAACCTCCAGGAAGGGTGACAACGCCACGGCCTGGTCAAGCCATTGGTGACCAAGACAACGAGGACGAGGAATGGAATTGGTAGATACTGTTCCTTATATTATCCCTAATTTCTTGTCATTTTATGACGGTTTTCTTCCGGCTGGCTACACTCTAGGCTTTATTGGTGGCTCGGAAACTAATCAAGACTCCGAAAACTGTTACGATTAAATTTAATTATAATTAAATAATAGCCGTGGTCACGTTACCTCGTCACCGCAGGTTCTTTGTTTACAGATCGAGCGCATTCCATTCGCATTGTTGGTATCAGGAACCTCCATCGCGAGCCGTTCCAAAGCCTGGATGCTCGAATCTCTTGCTGTACGTACAAAACTCGTAAGTACCGCCACAATCTGCCAAATTTGCCCTGCCAATCTTCTTTCTTTCTCTAGTTATTAGTCACCAATGTCTTATGGTCCTCCAGGGCGACCTCCACCCGGATGGCATCCTCCCTTTTCGGGTGCTCCACCACCCGTACCCCCAGGCGTAAACCCTCAGATATGGGGGGCTGGCGCTTGGCACTTTAATGCTGCCTATCAGTGGCCGACTGGCGGCCCAGTTCCACCCCAACCACCAAACAGTGCCAACTGGGCTCTTGGCTTCGGCTGGAATGGCATGCGACCTGGCATGCAACCTGTCGCACAAGGCCTGAATCCTTACAAGCGTGTCCCTCGTCCCCCCAGTGCTGAATATATGGCAACAGAACTTGTCGATAACCCCCTCGGCTTGTCTGATATGATTCCAAGGTACGTAAAGCTTTATGTTTTTTTTTTTTGGCTTCTATGCTTCATTCTGTGTATCCACAGGGCAGACTTGCGCGGCGAGGACGGCGCGCCGCAGACACCCTGGATTTGGAATCCGCCCGGTCTCATAAGCACTGAAGCTGATACTGGCGTCATCACAGCCGATTTTCGTGACGAGCAAGGCCATAGAATCGCCCAGGAAGTTCGTGGACCCACGCCATCCCGACAGTCCTCGTTTGATAGAGTAGACGAATCCGCGACGCCTTATCCACATATCGATCGCCCCGATCACCCTCCTTCACGCCAAGGCTCGCATGACAGACCGAATGGCCTTGCCTCCTCGATCTATGCACACAGCCCACCCAGGGAACCCACCCCATCGCGACGAAGCTCATATGACCGGCCGCCCAACGACAGATCTCCAGATCATGCGCATGATATTCACCGTGACTCAACGCCTTCCAGACAACATTCTCACGACCGGTTGCATGATCCATTGTCCGCCCACTCTTCTAGTACTCCAAATTCCCTTCCTCCACTCGATCGCCCACTTTCTCGCCCAAGGGACCCGTCATCAGTCTACTATCAACGCTACCATTCGCCTGGTGCCTCTGACTCACCTCCCCGCCAATCCCCCTCGCGTGCCTCTTACACTCCCGAGAAATCCAGTCAGCTAACACCTCGGCGCGAAAAACCAGATGACTCGTCTTTTACTGCGAAAATCGATCTGCAGCCCACCTTCTCGACCAATATCGTTCGGATACCAGATCATTATCAGTCCCCATCTCGTCGCAGCAGTCGCGATGAAGAACAGAACAGGAATCCATCTTCAACATTTGGCCACAATTCTTCGAACAACAACCAAGCTGTCTCACAGCTTGCATCGCGCATGGATCGTCTCAACATAAACAATGCTCCTGGGCCTATCACTCGCCACTCATCCTTGCCTGTTTATATAGACGGGGCGCCTAGTCTCGTCGATGAACCTGCCAGCATCCTCAGTCCTCTCGTGTACAGCACAACCCCAAAATCTGCCATCCGTCCGATCGGGCGGGGATACTCCGTCCCCGAAATACGTGGCACACATTTGAACACCATTCCCGAATTTGCCTTATCCCCGGACAGCTCTCAGTCCCGGCCTCACCACGCTTTCCCTAATTCCTCTCGCGAACCACCCCCATCCTCTTCTTCCTCTTCCTCTTCCTCCTCCTCCTCTTCTTCTACTTCTTCAGGCTCCTCCACCCCTCGAGGCCTTCTTCCACGCCCGCCCGTTGAGATCTACAGTCCTGTTACATCAGCCCCACAGCCGCGGATACCAAGCCCTCCTCTCGGAACATACAGCCGTCGCGTTCGCTTAGGCTACTGGAACAGGCGTGGCGACCACGTCACGCGCGACAAGATGTATGTGGTGTATGCCCCTCCAGACAAGGCGGACCCGCCGGAACTCGCCGATTACCCTCTCCCCGTGGAGGGCTACCGCAATCACCGGGGCGAAGTGATCCCGTTCGAACCAGCAAGGCCCGAGTTACCACAATCCTTACCGCGGCATGGTCGGCCACCCGTTTACCCTTACGACATGGTGTGTGTGTGTGCTCTTTTCCCCCGCAAACAAAAGACTGATATTTTTCCATGTAGTATGTTGTCTACGAGTACAGAAGATAGTTTATTGGTGTCGAGAATATTCCCGGGACAATCTCGATTAGTGTTAGTTTTCGGGCGTGTTGATATGACCAACCCCAATCATCTTGTATTCACTGCAGCCAATCAAATCAAACTTTGCTTGCAAAAGCTTTCTTATCGACCGCTAAATCCTTCCATTCCATACCCCCCAAGTATTACAGATCTGCTAACGCTACATGCGTATTAAGAACATACACATACCTTACACTGTATCTTACAAATAGCGGCCATTGTAATAAAATCAGAGACCAATCCCACCATGCAGGCGACGCATATGTCCGTAGATACCCTCTCCTCCCGGAAACGTTTCCATACAAACCCAACATGTATGTGTCTGACACCGCGTACAAGTCACATGATTGCAACCCTCCGTCCTCTCGATCGGGGCTCGACATCCAGGGCAATTCTTCACGTCGTGTTTCCTAGACCACTCCTTGAACTGCTGGTCGCTACTGCCAACGCGTTCCGCACACTCGATCCCGTCATGATATTCTATCCGACATTTGGGACAAATACGAATCAAGCATTCCGGGCACTGTAGAATGGTGTTCTCCGGTCCGCTCCGGTAGATTTGGCGGCAGTCAGGAGTTGGACAGTAATAGAACTCGTCGGGGCGGGAGTGAACGTATGCGAGGAAAGAGGCATGGACAACAGCGTCGAAATCGCTTGCCGGCAGAATTTCGTGTGCAGTGGCGATGGAAATTAAATGAGGACAGCTGGCTTCGTTCCCAAGGCACGTCAACGGGAAAAGTTTGTTATCGACAGCGGCGAGGATGTAGCCCGAAAGGCAAGCTTTGCACCAAACATGACCACATTCCAGAGTGACGGGAGAGACGACCTGGTTGAAACAAACAGGACATTCCGAAATCTCGCGACCTCGTTTGGTGGGCTCGTTTTCTTCTATGCGGCGGATCGCCTTTTGCGCAGATTCAAACGCGGCGTCATTCCCGCGGACGCTAAGAATTCGCCGCCCAAGGTCCAGAGAAACGTTTTCAACCCCAAGATGCCGTTGCAGCCGGATCAAATCCGCACTGAAGAAGAGCCCGATAGTTTTGCCTGTGACCGGAATGGTATGGACTTTCTGACGGTGCAATGCCGTGATTTTCTTTAACAGTGTATCGCGCACGACCTCGCGTATTTTGGATGGTCCAACGAGAATGATCATCCGTCTGTTTTCATCAGTCCGAATGGTAACAGGGGTGTGGCCGCGTTCAAGATCCCCCAGGTATTCCTTTCCGGCGGGTTGGCTGAAGAATAGATCCCAAGCCGCCTTTCCGTCCTGTCGCACGATCTCTCCCTGAAGAATCCTTTCAAATTCTAACTTGAGGCAACCCAAGTGCTTCAGGTTCTCTCCAGACAGAGTAATAATATGAACGGGGAGGTTGGAATGAGGGGGGGACTTGCGCGAAATACGGAGGAACGTCCCGTCGCCGAATCGTTTAAAACAAGAGTCACGTAGATGATGGACATCAGCCTCAATGCTGGAAAAGGCATCATGAGAAAGCTTGTAAGACACCGTTTTCATGTGATACGCCCAGATGTAGCCCTTGCCAATAAAAGCTGGTCGGAGGCCATGCAAATGCTCCGAGGCTGCCTTGGCCTGTTGCGGTGTGGAGAAGGTCGCCCAGGCGTGAACCATGCCGTCTGAATAAGGTGGGGGAACCATTTCGAAAGTCGGCTGTCCTAACCTTTCGAGTATACTTCGAATACCTCTGATTGCGCCGGGAAGAGATAGGTAATTGGGATTCTCCAGCATGACTGTTTCTGGTTGACCAAAACACTCCACATCCTTGATATCAGCATTAGGAGGGACGCGGCGGAACCGGACATTGTAGGCACCGATAGCAGGCAAGCCTTGGTAGATGTTTGCGTTGATGCACCTATCACGCGAGCTACGAGCCAAGGCGATCCCAGCCTCCGCCTCCGGAAGGGTCGCGTAGCCCGCGTATGCAACCCTTCCCGGAGCTTCCCACTCGACTAGAACGCACGTATCCTTCAAACTGCCGTTGATGTTCCGCGCGTCTCCTATGGCTAGTCGGACTTCGATCTTGCGGCCAAATAACTGAGAACCATTGAGGGTTGTGACTACCTGTGCGGCTTCTGAGTGACTCGCGAATCGTGCCTTGACAGTCATCGACGACGAATCGTTCCATTCAGCGAACTTCAAGGCCATGATATGGCCAAATGGCTTCAAAACGGCATAGACAGCATCGTGCGACACTTCCGGAATGTTACTGATAAAAATCCAAGGTGATTCGAATCCAGTCGTAACGTCCAATACCTCGAATCCCGGACCAAACTTGGCTTTTGAGTGAGTGAGGACGTTGACGGTGAGATTTGAGGATAGTTCAACACCCTGTGTAGAGGATTGGATATCCGTGTTCGGGCGACCCTACCTCCTAGTGAGTAAATAGTGTGATATCCTAGCCAAGAAAACTCTTACAAGGTTGCGTTTTTGCTCCTCTTGACCTTTACAGGTGGTTGCTCTAGGCTCGCCATTCGATGGGGGACCATGTAGAGAATGAGCACGGGCAGCTACACGGTGGGTTGGCTTGCCATCCCGTCCCGTATCCTTCTTTATGAAAATGAGCAAGGTGTTAATGGTGACAGAACCCACTGACTATTGTTTCCAAATTAGCATGTTTGAAAGTAGCACTAATTTTTCGCGGCTGATGGTGATATCTGGTCCGACTGTCAATAACCGTATCCTTTTTGTGATTGTCTACTGCTATCTCTGACGCTTGACATGTTGAGGGTGGAGTCGACGTGGTTAAAGGGCTCGAGAAAAGGTCCTATTCGGCCGTCATTAGTGGTCCACAGAAAGGACATTGGCACTTACCGAACGAGAGCCAAAGCTGGTAGTGGATTCACTGCCCCCAGTCTTGCGTCTGGAATGGATACCTGGATCCCATTGTTCTTCGGCCTGTCTGCGGAAGGTGACGCGATTCGTCGTCGGCGGGGGGCGGGTACGAGGTAAATTAACATAATTTATGTCACTTCCTTGAAGGGGTTCTGATGCGGGCAAACTAGATGGTGCGGTACTGATGTCTAATTCGTGTGCATTTGGGGACTATAAGCGCCAGAAAAAAATTCTTTGAATTATTTGAGAGATAAAGGGGAGAAAAAGGAGTTACCAGAGAGGGTTTCTTTCGAGACGCTTGGTTTTTCTTCGGAACTCGAATAGGACCTTTTGGAAGTTTGACATTCAAAGGCCCCGGGCATCCGAAAACATCTTGCAAAAATTGAAGGAAATGATCACAATCTAGAGTCAAAACGGAATTCAACCGCGCATCCATGATTGGAAGGGATCTCTCAATCCCTGGCGTCGGTTTCTTATTATTCGCACGATCCACGGGAGCCTCATTCGTCTGATAAAGCATTCAGGCAGTGGGTGATGACAACGATGACAATGACTGACCCGAACACTGGATGCAGGCCCTGGGCGAGTAGAGGGTCGAATTTTGAGGCGTAGATGGTCAGGGCGACGGCGGTTGTCGTAATCACGATGGTCCTCGGGTGAATTACGATAAGGTTCAGTTTTCTGCAAGGATAACATTAGAGAAAGGGATACCACAGAAATGAAGATGGCTACCTGAGGCCTTGACACTAGGGAATTTTTTTCGTCTGGAGTGGGGTGGAAACGGTAGCAACGCCTGCCCCGGAAACATCGGTTTTCTAAAAAGTTCCTACAGACTTCAGGCTTCCTATAGACTTCAGGCTTCCAAGGAGGATTCTTGACGATCGATGTATGTCAGCATGGGCAGGTGATAAGATAGACTACCCACGTATGGCTGATCAAGGCTGGCAGGAAAGCCATTGGGATTATCGCAGAATGATTTGCGTGTGTGACCCGATGCAAGGGTCGGGGAGTGGGATGTGTTGGGGACCTCAGGAGACCGAGTGCAACCGCCCTAAGAGAGAGGTCAGCAACAATGATTAGCGGGGGTGTTGTGTGTGGCGAACGCCCTGAGGACAAAAAGAGTGGACTGACGGTATGGTTTGGGCTGATTGAGTGCCCTCCTGGGAGAGTAAATACAGATTTGGGGCGAGGGGTTGAAGCGAGCATTTTAACTTGCTCAAGATAGATGTTGAAGAACGAAATGAGAAGAAGAAATCGAACGAGAAGAAGGGGAGAAAGCAGTGATAGATGGTTGTCAGAGGGTGAAAGTCATAGCCGAAGTCACTTGTTCAAGTCACAGGCGCCATCCGCGCCAAACTAACGGCCCAAACAGGACTCGTCCCCATGGTTCTCCTCTCCCTGGCAGTTTCCCAGCTCGTGCTCTTTGCCAGCGCGTTCTCGTGGCGTCGAGGCCATCTTCAACCACCCCCCTCAGATGTCTCAATCGAAGCAGGTGCGGAGGAACACCACCTTCGTTGTTTATCTTGATTATAGCCTCCACAGATAAGCACAGCCTAACGCCCCTCGAGATGGAAGCGCTCTTCCTGCGCACAAGTAAGCACCGGCTCATGCGTCGTGCGCGTAATCGCTCAATCGTCTTAGAATACGGCGACCTCGAGGCATATTCTCAGAAGCCGGACTGTTTCCGCCAAGCTGCAAACCTCATTCGCACACATTGCTCCGAGCTCGACATGGACGAGGATGCCCGCATCAAAGGTAACCCATCCACCCTCGGCTACCCTAGTTGTCGCTTACTCACGCGCTAATACGCAGCTGCCATTCAAATGACCCTTTGTGAACTGGCTACTGCACGGCATCACTCTCCCCCGCTTGAATGCGCACCCTTCTCTTTCCCCAGGGAACCGTGGCTCCCAGATACCCCATCGGGATCTCCGGGGAATTGTGTCGAGTAAATATCTATCCCTAGACCTTTCCGAGGCCCTTTCCATGCTGCTTTTTCTCGCAGGGCCCTCTCTCGAAGCGCACAATTCTGGTCAAGTTATTCAGGATACCTCCGCGAAGTCCGTGCGTTCATCCCTCAGTTCCTCAACCCGTCCTACCATCGCCAATCGTATCCTCTCAACAGCCCAGCTATGCTACGCTTTTCGTAGATGGAATGATATCGGTCAGTATGCTGCCTCAGGCTGGTACGCTTTTTATGAACATCCGCGTTCGAAGACACCGCCAAAGATATCTACAAAAACGCCACACTTGAAAAATTAGCTCTTATTCGGTTTGTTTCGCAACGAGAAGAGACGGCGTTAGAACATATACGTACATCGGAGGCTTACCTCAAGGTATCCACCTCCGCCAGCTTGATGTTCGTTTGACGACACGATATTTTACGATAGGAAATACGCAATGTCACAGGCCGGATGCGTGATCTCGATGAGGTTGTCGCACTTGTCTCCAACCAGATTCGACATCAACTTTCAGACGGGCACGATAAAGTGGGCCGTATTTCGTTAATGAAACTGACGTAGCTCATTTGAAGTACCTAGACTCTTGAGATGTTCAAGGATGCTATTATTGCCATCCAGAAACAAGAGGAGAACGACCGGTCAAAATTTCTCTCCCAAGTAAGGCTTTCTTCGAATTCTATTACGCCCGTGCTGATGTCATTGCCCCAGATCGACATCACTCTAGAGCAAGTCTTAGATCGCGTACGTCTTCTTAACTCTCTCCAAACTAACCTTTCGATCGATCAATCCGCAGCACTCAGTTGCCCTAACCGCTCTCCTTCCGATGCTCTCGGCCACCCTCTTATCCAATCTGGATCACTTGTCCGCCATTATCCAGGGAAAGAATGCTGCTGTTCTAGACCTCATCGTCAGGCACTTCTTTGATTTCTTCCCACTTTCTGAATGCGATCGTCGTAGAATGTCGTTGACGAGAGATGGTCATCGCTCAGCCATCACTTTACCGCGCTCCACCACACCATCTCACACCTCATCCAGACCACTTCAGAAGCCTCCGTGATCCTTTCAGCCCAATCAGCAGCTGCTCAATCCGCACATATTCTTCAAGTAGATGCAAATAATGCGACGTCCGAGCTGGTCGCGACTATTACACAATTGACTAGTGCTGCTCACACCGAAATAGATTGGATAAATAGGACCGGAATCGAGTCTAGGGAAAGAGAGGCACAACGGCATGTTTGGGAAAGATGGACATGGAACGTGATTAGATGGGTCGGTCTAGTTGTTTGGAGAGGTGTGCTTTTATTGACCGTCATTGGTTTCAACGGGCTGATCTCCGAGTGTATCAGTGGATTCATCGAGCGTGGAGCAATTCATCCACCCAGTATTTCATATCATGCTTCTTTTCGCCAGCATTCTCCGCTACATTTTCCAATCTGCCTTTTCTTCCTTGATGGCAAGTCTCTTATTACAAATCCCCCTCTCCATTGTCCTTTACCGTTCAGTATCCAGGGTGTCTTGATCGTCGTACTCTCGTCCAAGACATATTTCTCCAAGATTTTAGCATCCCCCAATAGTCGCCATGTTTCCTTACCACCGTCGGACCAACCGTTATTTTCACTCTGCGGCGGGATCGTCCCCCCGACTACCACACCGCCTCCACCTCCAATCCATCATCAACACCTATCCCAATCCCCCAAGTTCCCAACTCTGAACCCGACCACATTATCACCCTACCGGCACCCAAGCGCCATGCTTGCCAGCCATCGTTTCTCTCGCATACCCGATAGACTCTGTAAGCCAATCGTTTCGCCATGAACCATAGCATAGTCGCCAAATTCTTTATACCCGCCCACCACGCATACGCTCTGTATTCCTAGCTCAGCTCTTCAATCGCATCCTTGTCGCTGCTCAGTGTACTGTACATCCTGACTCTAAAGTATAGACCATCGTCTGATCATTTTACAAATGGGCGGTTATATCACAACCGATACCGATGTGCATGATTACTCGCAATGTTTTTCTAACAATCTAATGTTACAAGTCTAGCTAATGAATGACAAGAAGGGTATGCATTCGACAAGAGGTGTCATGCAATGTTCGAATGTGGACCGTGGCCCACGGGTGATCTATCGTCCTTCGATCTGAGTCTCAGCGCTGCCGTCCCAAGAAACAGCAGCCAAGTGCACACGATAAGCACACAGCACAGCAGGGCACACACCTCCCCTCTCCTCACTTTCTTCTTCACCCTCAGCGCTCGTCGAGAACCTCTCTCCGTCCCAGCTGACGGCGGAGACGACGGGGGCGACGTGGGCGGGTCCCGTAACGGTTCCCGCTCCGAGGAATCCATCGGAATCGAATTGGCAGCCTCCGCATCCTCCGACTCCAAGTCGTCCGTCCACCCCTCGCCATCCACCGAGTGTCGTGGGCTAGGTAATAACACCGACGAGTCGTCGAATTCCACAGCCGCTTGCCGTGCCGTGCCGTCCGAGTTCAGCAGGCGACTGCTCCTGCGAGCCGCGCATCGTTTCTGCCGCTTGTCAAGCCACGATAGCCCTAGGACGCCGAGAAATTGAAGGATGTTGAGGACGACGAGGATGTTTAGTAAGTATTGAATAGAATTATTAGTCGATGGCGTTTGGGGTATCTGCTGTATAAGAGTCTTTGTTACTTTTGTGTCGAGGAGCCAACCAGCCAAGGTCTGGAAGATCGTACTACCAGTGTGTTCAATCTTTGATAGACGAAAGAGAACGTAAGAATATATCTCGGCTGAGAACTGAAACTTACACTTTTATGAGCCCCAAGAGCCGTGGAAACAAACTTGAGAGGAACAATTTGGGGAACAATAACAACGAGAAGCACTGGAGAAAAAGATTTGTTTATTTATAAACGCGTCCGAAATTGAGTAAGAGACTTACACGGAGCAAACCCATAGCCTATTCCATAAGCGATGACGGCAGGCATCGCCGTGTGAGTGAAGCGAGGCGGAAGTGCCAGCCAGGAATAGCACGCAAAGGTGAGGCATGATGAAACCATGAGCAGCTGAAGAACTATCGGCCGATGCTTCAAGATGTCCACGAGATAGCCGCACTGAATGTATCATTCACGTAAGAATTTTCAAAAAACACACACACACACACAATGGGATACAGTATGACGCTTCCGGCAAGAAGATATGATGCTTGAGTGCTTGCGTCTAATTCTGTCAGTCCGTATCGCTGTTCGAATATGTTCCTAATCATCGACAATGATTAATTATCAGTCAGAGAAAGTTGGAAATTAACGAACGCTGCAAGATGTGTGATTGGGGTCCAAATTGCACCACAGAGTATGTTCAGCCCGATATACCTGCAGCATCATGCGCAATAAGTACGAGGAGCCAATACGGTCTGCAAAACATACGCCCAGAACACATCGCCTAGGCGAGTGATATCTCTAAAGTTCACACGATGCTTTGCTACGACCTTTTCGAGTGCTTGAGATTCAGATAGGCTCAACGAACGACCCTGGGCGTCCGCATGCATCTCGGAGGGTTCAGGCTCGGCACCGGCGCCTTCGACGAGCCAGGTTGAGGCCGAGACATAGACAAGGTTAATAGCGACGGACAAGCCTGCGAGAAAGGTTGCAAGGAAGAATGGTGCGTGACTCCCGAAATGCTGGGTGAGCGGATAAGATGTCGCGGCAGAAGCGAAGGAAGCCCCCTTTCCAGCGATGAGACCTATAGCCAGGGAAATCCCGAGACCATGCGATTTGAAAAAGCGTACGATGATCGTCTCTTGCACTACCGAGAGAGGGCTGGTCCCAATTCCGAATATAAACATGCCCAGCGTCATCAACCTGACATCTCTGGTGAGGTCGCCGATGAGCAGCAGCACCTGGCCTATGTAAATGTCAACACAGAGATTTCAAGCTGATCGGGAAGGCAAGTGACTGAACCGAAAAAGATTATCCCGGTAGCGATCACACTCGTGTACGTGGTCCCCAGCCTGCTGGCGATGATTCCGCCCAGTAGAGGCGTCCAGGTGCTGTTCAGACTGAACGCCGCGATCAGGAGAGAAAATTCGGTGTTATCGGTACCTAACTCGCGGGACAGTCGGGTTTTGAGGGGGCCAAGCATATGAGTAGCGCTGTGCGGCAAAATATAAATTTGGGACGAGAAGCGAAGGGTTCGATAGGACATACTAATGACTTCCTATACTGAGCGACATGGCACAAAGTAGAGCGAGAGAGCGAATGAAGAACGATGTCTGCTTGTTCACAACCCGCGGCTGAGGTAGCTCGAGACGCGAGGCTCCAGGCAGCAAACGTTGTGAGTCGGATGATTCTGGGTAGTCGTCATCGTCGTAAGGTCTTGTCTGTGGTTCGCGCGCTGAGGATGCGTCCAGCTCGCGAGCGAGGACAGAGTCGGTCATGATGAGCACGCGTCGCTTAGGGTTAGGGTTACCCGGTTTATATTCACGAGTACGATAATTTATGTAAAATTAGATGCCTACTTGGTTGGTGGCAAGGCAGTGGGGCATCTTGGGGTCATGGGCGGTTGGAACTTCAAGGATATATTCGTAAGGTCGCGGAGGTGGTTCATAAGTTTGTCCTTCATGCAACTCGTTGGGTTTTCCGTCTTTCCACAAATAGTCCACTGTTGAAGGATATAAATTGTGGAGCTAAGAAAACCCAAGTTGGACGTACGGCAGCTCTTTGAGGTTGGGAGCGATCCCACCCTTTCACAACCCCTCGAATTTCGGCTTTGAAGTTTTTTATGCAACTTTGTCTGGCTGATCTGCAACGTCTACACCGAATCCCACATAACTCTTGCTGTTGAAGGATATAAATGATTAAGATGCAACATTGGAGGTTACACGTACAATGTCTGCATTCGACACATGCACAGTGTCCCGTGGGGGTACTTGACTGGTGCCTTGTGGGGGACTGATGCTTTGTGGGGTCACTTGACTGGCGTCTTGTGCATGAACGGTGCTACCACTTCCTCGGGGCTTGGCATTTCCAGCTCTGCCATCGGGAGAAACACCTATGGCAGCCGCATTAACGAGAAAAGCGAAAATGTTATGAGACGTACGTTGGTTGGGCATTGAAAAAAAGGAATGTATTCAATCGAAAGACCAGCTTTCTGTGACCAGCACTAAGGAAAGATGCAAGCCAAACGTCGAGACTTTATATCATCGATTAATTTCAACGAGGAGTCGCGTCGGAAATCCGTTGAATTTGCATTAGTCTTTTAACAAAAACCCGGCGTTTCAGAGCCGAATCCAGCAGCCTAGAAGACAAGAAGATATTAATTAGGAATTTAGGACACCAAAAGAATGTTTAAATGCGAATCCCATCAGTTCTCCGTTCTTGGCCCAACACATAAACGGTTCCTTCTGAGAGAAGTGTACCAGAAATATGGGATGGACCTGGGTTTTCATGGAGATTTGCCATTAGGCATACGAATCTCTCCAAAGACGTGTTATATCGTCATCTGGGCAATTGTGAGGGGGTTGGTTGTTAATTCACGTTCTCACCTGGATGAGTGGCGGGTGTAAACAAACAAACTTGGTAATTTGTCTGATCTGATCAGCACATAAAAGCTCGCTACATTCGATCCTTGTTCTCCCAGAGCTGGTCTCTTCCCTCATCCATCTTGTATGAACATTTTTCTGACCACTGTGCTTGCGGCATGGCAACTGACCCATCTTGCTGCAGTCTTCATCATGCACTTTTTACGTCCTCTTCTCATAGTTTGTTTGGCAGTTGCCACATTTGCATTACCCATTGTGCGTACGCTTCAAACGGTATCTTCTGTTGCTCACCATCCCTACATCTTACAGCCTGCTGATCATGTGCGTGATACAGTAAGTCTACGCATCTTTCTCTTGCGTGGTTGTTATTGATGTCCTGTCCTACGTGCATAGTGGCCCGAAATCACATTTGACGAAACAGTCTCTGCGAATGGCCAATCAACCCTCCGGAACGATGTATTACATTGGTATCAGACTTCGGCCACCCTCAAAGACTTAGTCAAGATCGAAATCCTGTCAGACTACCAAAATCGTCTCGGCATGGTTTCCGCACTTCTTAAACTCCATTCAATAGACGGACATAAGAGCAAGTTCTTCCTTCAACAACGAACGCGACCACCTCGTTTACAAACGCAACCACCTCGTTCACCACCACCTCGTTTACCACCACCTCGTTTACCACCTCGTTTACCACCTCGTTTACCACCACCTCGTTTACCACCACCTGGTTTAAGCTATCCCAATCCCATGCCGTCAGGATCTCGTCCCAATACGGTGGGGGGATCATACACTGGTGGTCCTCCCAATGTGCCGTCAGGGTCTCACCCTGGCCCCTATGGACCACCCCCTCTACCGTGGGGACACTCTGGTGGTCCTCCCAATGTGCCGTCAGGGTCTCACCCTGGCCCCTATGGACCACCCCCTCTACCGTGGGGACACTCTGGTGGTCCTCCCAATGTGCCGTCAGAGTCTCACCTTGGCTATGGACCACCCTATCCTACACAGTGGGGATACCCTGGTTACCCTGGTAGTCCTCATCTGCCAGGATCTAACCCTCGTGAGTCACAGCCTCAACATGCTTATCCCCATCCCTGGGAAAACTCTCCAGGTGATCCGCCGGAACCACACCCTCCAGCTGATGTGCAGGGGGAATCACATCCTCCACAGGATACCAGTCCGCCGTCATCGCAGATTGATCATACTGGTCCCGGTGACACTCAATTTTTGCCTAGTTCTTCCTCACCTTCTGATCGGCGCGCTGGTCGGAGGAATTCAATTCGGAAGCGAGAAGTAGATTGATCTGGAGTTAGTAAGAGTGGTAGACATACCCGAACGTAGCACAATTCTTACCTTGCTTGCAAAGTTTATACAAAATGAAGCTGGTATTAGTGTCATACTGTCCGTTTGTAATACAAAAACATCTCTTGGCGGCACCAAGCTGGATGAAGCCGAGACAGTCCAATGCAGCTCCTGCCACGATAGCTTGCCTCGATTTTGCATAAGGGAAGCTTCAGCAAGCCTGAAATAAATAAAAATTTTATGCCACGCCCAAAAATCACGTTCTCACCTGGATGAGTGGCGGGTGTAAACAAACAAACTTGGCTTGATACATTTATGGCCGACCAGATATTCTCGACCTTACCAGCGTCTCTGAGATGTCGAATAGACGATGCCTTTGACAGTGCAGCAGAACCGACTGTACATCCTTCCAGGCAAATCGACAATACTGTTGAGCCTGGTGGATTCATACTCGAGCTCGAAGAAAGTTCGCCAACCCCTATCTCATCATCTTCCAACTCCCACCGCAATTTTTCCTCTGCTCACATCACCATGTCAAGCATCCCGGCTGCCCTAAAACTTCTTGGTCTTCAGCCCGACGACGAAGAGTGTCTTTCCGTGTTCCGCAGCGCTGCCTCCGAGTGGAGGACACCCTCCATTTCCCGCCATCTCCCCGACTCCCAAAGCGAACAGGAGTTGGTGGTCAGCAGGGAAGACTGGAGGGCCGTCTGTGCCGTCCTTCTTGAACCCCAGCCTGACGATCCCGGAGACGGGCGCGACGGAGGTCTTGAAGAGCGACCGGCTGACCCCGCTCTACTAGATTCGTCTGCGGAGGAAGAGAGCGGACCCGACGGGGAAAGCGACGAGTATCAATACGAAGATGAACCTTTTGCAGAAGAACCCTCAACCGAGGAGGAAGATGCTGATGAGGAATACGGCCGACGCACAAAATCTAAGCAGCCGCGAACTTCCCGTGCGCGCTCGCCGTCCGGCCAAACCGCATCGCGAAAATTGACACCCGATCAGTCCCTTGAATGCCGGCATGCTTTTTCCGCGTTCTTCCCCGATCTACTGTCCGATTCAGAGGAGCTGGAAAAGCAAAGGCTCACGATTAATGAAATTTCCAAGGCAGCTGCGCTTGTTAAACAGAAAATCAATACTGAGGGGGTGAGCGTCACGCAAAGTTTTTTTAATCCAAATCCCGTTTCACTCCTCGTGGCTTCATCCACTCATAGATCATTGAGATGCTCGAAGCGTTTTCCACTTCACAAGACAAGTCGATGAGTCTTAGAGATTTTGAGGAGATGATGATTGTTGCGAAGATGATTTAATCTCGCCATACCCGCATTTCTATTTTCACTCCCAGGGGTGCATACCACACAGGCCGTCGGTGCAATTTCTGGGGTATACATATTAAACAC
The DNA here is from genome assembly GCA_951640195.1 of Porpolomopsis calyptriformis. Taxonomy (NCBI): domain Eukaryota; kingdom Fungi; phylum Basidiomycota; class Agaricomycetes; order Agaricales; family Hygrophoraceae; genus Porpolomopsis; species Porpolomopsis calyptriformis. The sequence goes on from OX621175.1 coordinate 483,019, forward strand.
TATGTCTGCTTGGAACACAAGCCCCAATTTCTTTTTCTACAATGCCCCTTGCCATAACTTAATGTATAAACAACATTTGGTGTTTGTGTGGAACTGCATTTAGAATCATTCCATGCGAATGAAATTGTGCAAGGTAAATGTCCTTCTCAGTTCTGTTCACAGATGGCGAGTCACAGGCCGGGTAAAGTCTGCTAAATCACTCATCGTGAGTGACCAAGTACAAAATCGCAACCGCAAGGCAACTTAATCACAATACAGGGAATAGCTGCACCGTCACCCTTATTTCATTGACATTCCATAGGCAGGGGTCGTAGATAGTGCTCAGGAAGCCATCCGGGAATCTTCCATTGTTCTCCAAAATGATCCGCAATAACCATTTGTGCGACAACTTCCGCGCTGAACAGGGATGGTCAGGACAAGCCTTCCAATGAAAGTTGTATCATTCATACCAGGCAAAAGCACGCGGCATACCGTGTCCACTATAACCTGCCGCTATGAATTGACCGTTGTGTCCCTTAACAGGACCTACCTTTCATTGGATGTCTTAGCCAACCGTAAAACTGACAGATACGGAGAACGCACAAAAGGATCTCCAAGTTTGGTGTATCCCATGATCCCAGTCTAAATCAGATATGAGCTCTTCCAGCAACCGCCACAACAAACACCCTCACCCACTCCATCTTAGGTTCCCTGCCTAATTCAAACCGTCCAGGAAAAACCGACGGCAGAAAGTTCCTCAGAGCTCTCCCAACATGCTCACTGACAACCGAATCATCTTCCACATAAAACTCGAATTTCGGAATCGCAGCCTCCCTTCCTCCTCCCAGAATTACCAGCGGGCGATCCATGCTTGGGTTGGCTACAGGTCGTGGAAACCAATACTCAAAGCCCTCGTTCCCACTCCATCCGGTTCTTGTGAGCTCCTCGAGTGGTGCATCAGCGCGGAGGGCGATAACTTGGCCACGTGTGGGAATAATACCCTCCGGTCCACGCATATGTTCAAGGAGGTGCGAGGCATATGCGTTTGTTGCATGAACCACGTAACTGCATCGAACCTCTCCACGTGGTGTCTTTAATGCCCAACGACGAGAAGGGTGGGTTCGAGGCGCAGATGACATGGGTTGTATGGATGTCACTGGGGTGAACGTGTGGAGGTGCAGAAAGAATTGTGAATGTGTTTTTGCTAGCCCGTAAAGCTGAGTGACAAGCTTGTGTGGCCAAAGGTTGTGACCTGGAGCTCGAAATCCAGGGTAGGGTGTTCCATAACACTACAGCACGATCATTCTTGTCATTCAGCCGAAGGGTTTTTTTTTCGCAACGCACATGTTCCATGTCTTTCTCGCTCAGCCATTCTATTTTCCTGAGATCCACTCCTGCAGCTCTGGCAGCCTCGAAATCGGCTTTTACGTCCCTAAGGTTTTGTTCCGTGAAGGCCAAGTAATTGTGGCGGCCATCGACCAAATCTACCGCCTCGGCCAGATTCTCCAAGTCCAATATCTCTAACAAGGCAGAAACAGTGTGCTGTTCGAGCGCGAGTGATTTAAGTACTTGATCCGTCCCATACATAGCCGCATGGCTTCGAAATCCAAGAAAGGAATTGGGCGTCAAATGGCCACCGTTCCTGCCTGAGAGCGGTGAATCAGCGGTGATATTTTTGAGAACCTCAAGGGTATTCAGGGTGTGCCAGACCTGTTGCACCCGAACCTGCACCTCGTTAGCAATGCCTGTTTTGGAGCGAAGGAAACACACCGAAACCGACAGAAGTCTCTTGCCTCTAAAATGACAACTCTGAAAGGTGCAGTAGTATCCTTTGCATTCGCGATTACCTTTGAGAGATGATAGGCGGCAGAAACTCCAGTGATGCCGGACCCGATGATACAAACATCCGCATCCGTTGTAAGCTCGCCTTCACTTCCTTCTTTTTCCAGAGGGTTGTGTGCATGAGAAGAGCTGATCCAGAAGGACTTGGTTGGGTTTGGACCTGGTAAGCCAGCAGGAGGATGGTCAGAGGGTAACTCAAGAATAGTTTGCTGGACGGCAAGTTGGCTTGAAGATGAAATGTCTGCTGTGCAGTTAAGTCCCTTGGGATGGTTACTGGCAGAGAAGAGGTTCATTACTAACAGTCTTTATACAGGGGCAGGTACCGGTCGTTGACCTTGAGCCAGCTCTCACCAGTGCTTGACAACCATTTCAACACCATTACTCGATCCCCTGTTAATCATTCCATACACTATTCCATCGATGAGCTCATGTTGTTACAAGTTCACAACATGCAGCACTGGCGCTGCTAGGCTCCTCTAATTGAGCTCATACAGTGGTTCAGATTTGTTCTGACAGTGGTTTGACTGCTCCTATTTCATCAGCATAGTGATATTGCAAATTCAACTTTAGTGAGTGTATAAAGACTTGGCGGTCTCTCATCTTTCTGATAAGTGCTGGCCACTCGAATCCCCAACCACCATGCGTTTCTTAATGATTGCTATTTTCGCTTTTCTTGTTAATGCGACTATCATCATCGCTTCTCCCGCACGTCGTGGCAAGACTACAGCCGTGTCAACCCCAAAGAGTGATGAAACCAGTACTGCGAACCAAGATCACTAGGCCCTCATCCATGTTCTTATTGTACAGTATATCTAACTTTCAATTTTGGGTCTTGACGATTTATATCCTTCAAACAGCGGCATATATGTGAAACAACATGTTCGCAATCGGCCAAGGTTAGGCGGAAAAGTTGCGTGACAAAATGCATCCGCCCCAAGTGGGACTGGTTTCAACAAACTTGGCATCAAACTGCCCAATACAAATCAACCGTATGTCCAACTTGGGTTTTCTTGAGCTCCAAGATTTACATCCTTCACCAGCGAGAGAGATGTTTCAAGAGGGAACAGGAGGAGGGGAAAGCGTTAACTGGATTTTTGAAACGCATGGATGATTGCATGTTTAATACGCTTCTAGAGTTGCTCCAAACTGTACGGAAGGGTAAGATCCCCCAAAAGGCAACATTGACGACGTAGCTCCCCTTAAAGCTGTGCTCACTTCATGACCACTCAGATCCACGACTGCACGGTCAACCTTATCGGGCGTGATCAGTTCAACTTGAACGAAAACATTGTCATTAATCATGTCTATCCAGGTCAACAAGGTGAGTGACCGCCTGCATCTGCGATATTTCATCTGACTTCCATCATCAACAAGATCGCGAGCATGGACCAGCCTTACCACGATCCATCAACGATTCTCCCATTGGTCGTCTCTCCGTGCACTTCACTGGGAGGGAGACAGAAGCAGATTTCTTACAAAATACTTTGAGCAACGCGCAGAACGACATCGGGAGCTGTTGTGCTGTTTACGGGATGCCTGGTGTCGGCAAGTCCCAGCTCATATTGCATTACGCCAAAGTATCCTTCGATCGGGGTCAGTACTCGTATATATTCTGGATATCAGCCACCAGTATCGACAAACTAAACGATGGGTTTGCCAAAATCCTCGATCTCGTTCGGCATCCCGATCGCCACCTGCAGGAGCAAAATGCAAAGTTAACCGCCGTTCGGCTGTGGTTAGAAGAAGTCCAGGACGATTGGCTTCTCATCTTCGATAACGTCAACAGCAGTTCAATTGATTTTTTTCAGACTCACCTCCCTCGAAGAAATCCGCGAGGCAACATCCTTTTCACGACACGAACCGAAGACGTCGCCGAGGTTCTGGTGACCATTCAAGGAGGTCGTCATTCCACATTTCAACTTCATCCTCTTGAACTGCGCGACTCTGCAAATCTTCTTTTACAAGATGCTGGTGTCGATATGAAGACGATACCACCTTCCCTATTAAGCCGCGCCGAGAGATTGGTCGAATGCGTTGGTCGCCTTCCTCTGGCCGTTGTCCAAGCGGCATCGTTTATGAAAAAAACTCGCACCACTCTCGATGAAATGTATAGCTTCTACACGGGCGATGAAAAGATAGATGTAGGTTCATATGTACTCTTTACTTATTCTCATTCACTGGTAACGACAGATAGTCGAATGGGAGAACGACTTGACTCCATACCAGGAGCGATCAGTAGCGACTACGTTTACCAAACAGTTCAACGAACTGCAAGAAGAATCCGTCGACATCGGTAATCTGTTCAAATTTCTGTCCTTCCTTGACCCGGAAAATATCTCGGTGGCGATGATCACCGAAGGTGCCAAAGAATGGTTACACCCACGGTACCCATTAAAGGATATTCCATCTCAACCCGAACACGATTCTGATATCCGTCCCGAGTTTCGTTCATTGGTTGCTCTCATTCTCTCAACGGCGAAATTCCGGACAGCTTTGCAAAAACTGCAAGCGCTGTCTCTGGTGGAATATCGATCTGCCGAGCAAAACTCTTCGCTGTGGATGCACGATTTAATCCGATTTGTAAGGCACGAATCTGCGAAGAAAGAAAACACGTATCGAGAATGGCTTCAGTCATCAATCTCGCTCGTTTGTGGTGCGTTCCGACAGATAAGAGACCCCGAATCACCGGAACGATGGGCTGAGTGTGAAGAGTTCATTCCACATCTACGGTCGCTGAATCGGTGGAGTATGGAGTATGGTACGAACCTCGAGCTCATTCACACCAATCGGTGGATCGCGGCGTATTTGAAGAGTCGGGGAAGATACGATGATGCCGAATTGCTGTTGAAGCAGGTCCTTGAAACGTACGAAACAAAGTTCGGATACGAACATCTGTCCACGCTGACGTCGGTCAATAACCTCGCACTTGTTTATGAGTTACAAGGGCGATACGACGAGGCTGAGACACTCTACGAGCGGGCATTAACCGGCTTCGAGAGGCAGCTGGGTGCCGACCACCCATCCACGCTTACGTCGGTGCACAACCTCGGATGTGTTTATGAGTCACAAGGACGGTACGACGAGGCTGAGATACTTTACAAGCGGGCATTAACTGGTTCCGAGAAGCATCTGGGTGCCGACCACCCAGACACACTTACGTCTGTGCACAACCTCGCGGGCGTGTACTACTCACAGGGACGATACGACGAGGCTGAGACGCTCTACAAGAGAGCATTAACTGGCTCCGAGGAGCACCTGGGCGCTCACCACCCAGACACACTTACGTCTATGCACAACCTCGCAGGCGTATACAGGTCACAAGGACGATACGACGAGGCTGAGGCACTCTACAAGCGAGCATTAGCTAGCTCCGAGGAGCATCTGGGCTCCCACCATCCATCTACGCTTACGTCGGTGAACAATCTCGCGGGTGTCTACGAGTCACAAGGACGATACGATGAGGCTGAGACACTCTACAAGCGAGCATTAGCTGGCTCCGAGGAACATCTGGGTGCCGACCACCCATCGACACTTACGTCGGCGAACAACCTCGCCCTTGTTTACAAGTCACAAGGACGATACGATGAGGCCGAGACGCTCTACAAGCGGGCGTTAGCTGGGAAAGAGAAGAATCTGGGTGCCAATCACCCCTCGACGCTCACGTCGGTGCACAACCTCGCGCTTGTTTACGAATCGCAAGAGCGATACGACGAGGCTGAGACACTCTACAAGCGGGCATTGGCCGGCAGAGAGGACCATCTGGGCGTCGACCACCCGTCCACGCTGACGTCGGTGAACAACCTCGCGGGCGTTTACTTCTCACAAGAACGATACGACGAGGCTGAGACGCTCTACAAGCGGGCTGTGGCCGGCCTCGAGAAGTCCGTAGGGGCCAACCACCCGAATACTCAGAGCGTAACACAGAATCTCGCTAGTATATATTTGTCACAAGGGCGACGCGAGGAAGCGGAATCCATTCTACAGAGACACTCTCTGTCAAGCTAGCTAGCTAACAGTACCCCAAAGGTACGATAGGGTCCAGATAAGAGCTGCCTTGGGTGTGTGCTCGTAAATACTATCAATTGGTCCAAACAGATAGCTGAGCCAGATGGCCAAGCCAACTTTCCTTGTGTTCCCTTCACCCCTCGCCAAGAATGATGCCCGTTTGGGTCGATTCGTTACTGACTGCCGTGCTCCTCACGATTCATACAGTACCGACAACCCTACTCTGCCTGACAAACCCACAGTGAAGATCGATAAGAATTTTTTCCACAATCTCAAAGGCAACGACGATTTGACCGTCCATGGGAAGCTCACTCAATTTTTCCATGCACTCTTTTCCACCTCGTCGGTGTCCAAGGCGCAGCTCAGTGCCAAAGAAGTAGAAACACAGATCATTCACAACCCTGACAGCATCCTTCGAAACCTCTTGGATCACGAGGAGACCAAGGAATGGGTGGAGGCACGAAAGGATAGGCGGTTGTATGTGATTACAGGCATCAAGATCGCCAAAGATGCCAACGTGCAGTTCGTGGAGAAGAAAGGAAGGACTACCAGCGTAGAAGTCAAACTGCCCTTGACCGCTGCTGTTACTTCGACCCCGAGCACAGCTTTAGACCCAAGTGTTGGGCTGTCAACCGTTCAGGGGGGTTATCATGACAGTCGCTTCGATGCTAGTGGAGAAAGGATTATTGCGGTTCAGTACCACCAACTCAAATACCGCCTCAGACAGCTCCGTATCGAGCATCCGCCTATTAGCTGGAATCGCGGTCGTGGAGTCCAATACGATGGTGGATTTATGGAGCCATCCCGCCATGTGTTTGAAAGGTTGAGCGAGTTACCAGAGCCAAGGGAAGCTTCGGTATCTGATGGGCAGTACAGGATTCAGAACGAGAAAGAGGTGGTTGTTGGCCCCGAAATGGAAGAGGGATGTTATGGTGGAAATGAGTTGGAAAATGTGGAGCAAGTTGAAATGATGGAGGAGAATCTCTTGTTCGTATAATTTGACGAAAACTCGGGTAGTGGTGGGCCGTCATGCTCTATTCGGAGTTATTGCCACTAACTGTTGTATTATCAGTATGTCAAACGTCGTGTACAATACTTACGTCCAGATCTTTTGTAGTGTGCACATCAGTGAAACGAGGAAAAAATGGTAACGCCAGGAGAATATCTAAAATACGTGAAAGGGTATTTTCAATAGAGTCAAAAAGACGTACATGACCTTTCCCTCAGGCCAAATGCTAACGCGTTCCAAATTGAGGGACTGTTGGAGCAGGCCTTGGAGGACAGGAAATCGCGGTTAGGGACTGGCCAGATTGTATTGAGGATGGCAAAGGTTCTCTATTTGCAAAGATAGCGTCCATCCTTAAGGAGGCTGAGGCTTGTCATTCAGAGTGGCGGGTTGGCTAGGGCAGCCAAAAAAGGCGTACAATCCCTTAATGATACTGCAAGGGACGGGTGAGAACAAGATTCTTGTATAAACATGGCGGGTATGGACAGAGATGTGCAGCAATGCTACAAATCAGCATGCCACAGGCGAAGTTTGAACCTATTCAAAGACATCTAAGCAAGGAACAGACGCGGTAGACAGAGATGAAATGCACACCTGCTGCTGTTCATAGGACTGAAATGCGAACGTGCTCGCAATTACAATTCAGGTCATCCACTGTTCCCAGAAGAACAGTGAGGCGAAGAACAGAAGGACCATTACCAGTGAAATCACACCCTCTTCTCCGTCTGTAACGAAGAAACTGAATAAACTAGAAACTAGAGGTGCCAAGGAGAAGCATGGCATCCTTGACAGAAGGCAGTGGTATCTGAACGAATTTGGATTAAGGACGTTGGAATGGCAATGCACAAATACACTCACCACCTCGAACCCGCAAACACCAAAGAAAAGTCAGAAAAAAATATTCACAGATAGAACGAGGCATTCTTCCTCCATCCACACGCGTTACGAAGCTCGTTCAGCCGACGAGAGAGATTCTCAACATCCCCACGAATGCCTACAACACATTCAACAATCACCTCTCGAAGCAAAACCTTCAGAAACTCACACCGATCATCAAGACACCACCACCGTCCCGATCCACCAGTCCCCGCATCCAAATCAGGCTCCGGACCCGGCGGCACCCACCTCCCCGCCCTCGCCCCATTGTGCCACAACACCGGACGCCCCCCACTCGGCCCTTCCCCTCGCCCGCGCTCCCAGCGGAGCTCCATCTCCCCCCCAAGCAACCCCTGCGCGCCGGCCAGCGCCGGATTCCAAAACGCCGCACCCAGACCGTCCCCTTCCCCCTCTTTCTCATCCTCCTTTTCATCCTCGCCCTGACATGGCGACCCGGGAATGTGCAAAAGGAACAAAGGCAGCGAAGACGACTGCGCTCGGAGCAGCGTCGCCTTCGTAAACGGCGACTCTGAGACCAGGAGCGCGACCAGGGGTTGGCATCGTTTCGGGAGTGGCAGCGGTTCGGGGTCGTCTGCAGTATACCGATACGCGACACCCTCCAGCTCGCGCACATAATGTGGGCTTATTTTCTTCTTTTCGGCCTTGCATTGGGCAATGACCCGGATCCGTTTTCGGAAAGGACGTGTTACCGAGGGCAGCCACCACCAGCCGGATAAATCGACGCCTCCGTCTGCCTTTCCACCGACTCGGCGGAGTGACATGCTCAAGTGGTCCCTCAATATTCTGAGCGAACGCTGCTCGAACGCATTACCTTTGTGCACGGCTGATAAGTGAGCATTAGATAGCGATGGTGAAAAGCGCATATGAATGGGTTTGTAATCATTTTGTGAGGTGTTCAAGTACAATAATTTTTATGCATCAAAGCACGAGTCCGGGCGTCTAAGCATGTCTAATATAAGCCAATCCGGTACATTAGCCGAGAATGCCCTCCCCCTCTGAACATGCCGTGCTTGACGCGTAAGGTGAAGTCAACTCGTTGTATCGTGCAATCTTCAGTTTTTGCGAGGGCGGGATCGATTGGTCTTCTCCATGTGGGTGTCCCCCGTGCAACACCCCTACACGTTTCATAGCTAATAGCTGCAATTCACGTCAGTATATACAAACGGTGGAAAGGGAATGAAAGTACATTATGCGCAGCATTCGAGTGGTCGTAAATCCCACCAAAGAACGCAGTGCTCGCATCCTTGCCGATGTTTTTCACAAGGAGATGCCGGCCTCCGGGATGTTCGCCGAGGAAGGAGGACACGTCGTGAATAAAGCCGGATATGAGGATGAGTGGTCGCTTGTTGGCTTGTTCCTGGACTGCGGCGCCGATTAGCGATGTATGACAGAATTGCGTTGAACTTACAGCTTTCCCAACTAATGACGGGGAGGTCATTGCTGTCCGTCGGCCACGAGAGACCCTCCTGGGTCTGTCTCAAGCGCTTCAGTTGCATCGTGAGTTGACCCTTGCGCACTTCGTTATCCGGAAAGACCTAAACTGGACGTCAGCGCCCATACGAGACCGTCATCTTAGCGAACACCTTGAGATGGCTAGCGATGCCGAGCTTCTGGCAAGCCCAAATGAACCACTTGGTCGGGTCGTACTGGTACCACTTGATAGCATTCCGATAGTCCATCGGGAATTGGTGGTGGAAATTATGGTATCCTTCGCCGATAGTGACGAGTGCGGTGAAGAGATGGTCGCGTGGGGTATGCTTGTCGTCGAACGGCGTGTCTCCGAGCCAATGGGCAAGTGAGTTGACGCAAAAGGTCGACTACGGGTAGAGTGTTGGATCAAACATCAGCTGGAGGGAAATGAAGATTGCCGTACATGGTGCACGAAACACAATCGTAAGACACCGGCATAGATATATCCACCTTGGGCGTCGCCCCAGCCCAACCACGGGATAATAGTCGGCACGACAAATGCCATAAAGAGCGCGATCGGTATATAATGTTTATGCTGCCATTTGACAACTTCGTTCTTGGAGAGATCGCTGACGTCGGCGACACCAGGCTTGCGACGTGGCTTGACCATCATCCAGCCGACATGCGACCAAAGCAGCCCACGATGGGCGTTGTAGGGGTCAAGGTCGGTGTCAGTATACCGATGGTGGGCGCGGTGGCCGCGAGACCACCATTTAATGGAACCCTCGACCGCGCCGGCCCCGACAAGGGCGAGGAAGTATTGCAAGCCTTTGGACGCGTTGTAGGAGCGATGGGCCCAAAGCCTATGATAGCCAGCGGTGATACCTTTGATGAATTATGAGTGGCGAAATAACGGACGGATGATGTGCACGAACCAAGACCGGTGATGTAGTAGTAGAAAACGCTGAACAAAGCGGTCTCCCACCGCAATTTGGTGTGTATCGCGCCGAACAAGGAGAGGATGGGCAGGAGGGTGAGGATGCCCACGTTGAGCCAATTCAGCTCCTTGTACCAATTAGCCCAATCCAGGGGGGGAAGTGCCTGCTGCGTCTTGAGTGTGTGAGAGACGTAGTTGTCTGGAATGTCTGCATCGGCGGGAATGCTGGCTGTGTCTTGGGCGGGATTGGGAGAGGGCATGATGAGGGAAAGAAAGAAAGAGTGTTTTATTTGGGTTCAAAAGTTTTTGGGGAAGAAACCCCAGAGATTTAACACGTGACTATACAGGTTATATCACATGACCTAACATGGATTCAGTTACTGACTATGGCTTGGGTATAGGATTGCTCTTCGTCGTCGTCGTCTTGTGGACGGTGTCGAATTTCTTGATACAGGTGAGCATCGCAGTTGATGCTCGTCTGTCTCTGAACCCTTCTTCAGGATTTGTTTGAGAGTGGATACCAAAAACCATTCATGTTGACCTATCTAAACACGAGTGCGTTCGCTCTCTACCTTTTGCCATATTTCATCCGCAAAAAATCGGTCCGGTATCCGGAAAACGACCATCACATTCTACGGCCTGGTAGGTGCGTTTGCACACCGTCCCCGTTTGACACCCTCTCAGTGCTACCAGGGCGAGCGAGGAATCTCGGCCGCTGGTAAATGACTCCCAGACAGATCTCGACACACCCCAGGTGAGCACAGCTATACCGCACCCCGTTTACATCTCAACCCAACCGTCAGTCTCGGCCAGAAGACAACCTTCCCCTAACCATGCCAGAAACAGCAAAGCTGGCCCTACACTTTTGTTTCTTCTGGTTCATTGCCAACTGGTCCGTGAATGCTTCGCTTGATTTCACCAGCGTGGCTAGCGCGACTATCCTGTCCAGTATGAGCGGTGAGTTGTCTCATCGTGTTTAATGCCGCATTAAGCCAACCATATTCAGGGTTCTTTACTCTTGGACTGGGCTACCTGTTTCACGTCGAACTTCCAACTGTGGGGAAATTGGCTGCCGTATTAATGAGGTATAAGATCCAATTGTCTTCTGATTCACAAACTCACTTTTAATCTAGCTTTTGTGGTGTATTTTTAGTCTCATTTTCTGACTCCGGTCTTAGTCCCCCATCCAACCCTCCTTTGCGAAACACAGCGGTAGCACCAAGTCCCCTCATTGGCGACGCCCTCGCACTCCTTTCCGCCATCTTCTACGCTATATACGTCATCCTACTCAAGGTTCGAATTCGCTCCTCCTCCCGTATCGACATGCAGCTCTTCTTTGGCTTTGTCGGCTTGTTCAGCATTCTGACATGCTGGCCAATTGGTGTCCTACTCCATCTTATGAAATTAGAAACCTTTGCGGTACCAAGCTCAAGAAAAGTGATCCTTACCCTCTTGATCAATGTTCGACTCCCCTTTGATCTCACCATACTTCTCTAATCCCAGTCGATTCATTGTTATAGATGGTCCTCACGCTCTCCAGCGACTACTTATACGTCCTCGCCATGCTCAAAACAACACCTCTCGTAGTAACAGTCGGTCTCAGCCTCACCATACCCCTCGCCGTGTTAGGCGATCTCATTCTTGGTAAATCTCTCCACGGACAAGTGCTCGTTGGCGCCGTCTTGGTCTTAATCGGCTTCATCGTCATCGGAGTAGAGAACTCGAAACTCGAACAGGGAGAGCTGGCCGGTTTCCATGACAATTCACCGAACGATGGACAGAGAAGGCCGGTACGGTTGAGTCTTTCGGAGGTCAACTTGGAAGCGGAGAATGACTCATGAAGGAACTCTCATCAATTATAGACATAGATTGCGTCTAATGCCAACATTGACTTAGGCCCTCAAACGAACGAACGACACTCGGCCTGTGCTACGTCTGCAACCTTGTGCGAAGCATCGACTGATATCTGATAAGAACAAGAACGAGGAACCAGAGCGGTAGATTTCTCCCTTTAGAGCCAATATTGGCAGGGAGGGCGAATAGAAATCTACCGCTCCAGTCTCTGTCGCAAACAGCTGTTACCGCCAGTCAAGCCACAAGACATATGTGCCCCAATTCCGCCACTGTCACAGAAGAGTTTACATAACATCTCGATCGACATTCTCTTCCGCCCATCACAGCGCCGCAAAATAATAAAATAAAAAAACCTCGCCACGCCCAACGTACCCGAGCACAACTTGGTCTCTACAACCGCCCCCCGCCCTATGGCACTTTGAATCTGAGACTCAAGAGGGGGTTACTTTCCAAAAAGCAATAAACGATGCGGATTCTTTATGGTGATTAACCTTTTTGGTTATGTCATGTGACAACCCTAGGTTTACCAAAAAAGAAATAACAAATCGATGGGGATCTCAGCGATATCGGGCACTTACAAACCCAACGTTGACCTAATTTGTACCGTTGCCTTCACTCCAGTGGTTCCATAAACTATCCGCAATGGCGGCTACTCCATACTTTCCCTATCTCTGATCGTCTCTTGCCACCTACTATGAAATGGCTGCTTTACACGCAACAAACAAAGGAACGACACTGTCTTCGTCCATTCTACCGAGGTCCGTGGACCGTCCGGTGCAATGCATCCCAGTTGAGAATCGTGGTATGTTGTTGGATACCTCCAGTTCTCTCGCGTACTCAACAAGATCGTCTCAGACAGGATGAGGACCGAACGGGGACCATCGTGGCAATCGATTCCTTCGGTGTGTGAATACGTATATCCGTTTGTGGCAGGTTGTGGCAGACCGCAAAACAACCTTCCTCTTTCATCCTAGGACGTTCAGTCTCAACTGATCACCCACTCTCTAGCCGCCTTCCTATTCTGATACTAACGGCGTTTCGGGTCTGATTTCCCAATTGTCCATGCGTGAGTGAATGCCAACCCATCCACAATCCAAATTAACGCGTGTTTGCAGCTGCCACGCAGCCGAACACCCCCTACGATAGCGGGGAATCGGTTCCTCCCAGCACCGAACCGTCTTTTTCGTCGCTGTCGAGCCTTGGAAAACGAAAGGCTAGCGAGCTCTCCGACTTCTTTGAACAATCTCAGCCAGGGAAGATCGTCAAGTCCACCAATAGTATTCACGACGCGTCTAATCCCTTTCTGGACACCCATGACATCGTCTCTGCAGTACCTCTTCTGAATGGTGCATCGTCGTCCATTACACCCGTGATCATTGTCAGTGCCATTCTGTTTTCCCGGTCGATCCTTCAATTGCTTACGAACGATCCCTCCCCAGGCTCATTCCCCTCACCACCAGTCCCGCTTTGATCAGCACAAGATTAGCTTTGGTGTTCAATACGAGATCGCCCGTCTTTACTCTTCCCAGCTCCTCAAGTACGAGGATATCACTTTGCAAACCCTCATCAATCTGAGAGGACCTAGCGCTATTGTTGCACCGGACACGCCCCGGATCCTCAGGCTATGCGAGCGGAATGAAGGGGACGAGGCATATGCCCTTGCTTTCGCGAAAGAAATGGCTGCAAAGGCGTGTTTTTTTCGCGTTCTCTCTTGTGGCAGTCACTTACTGTGCTCCTTCAGACGCCCTGGGAAGAGCTCGATATCGAAGAAAGAAATCTTCGGATCGATCCATTGTCAGGTTTAGGCTTTGGCAAGGACACCCCCGGCTGGTACGGCGGTAAGGTTCACTTCAGGGCGAAACTCAAAGAAGGCGACGGCGGCCGGGGCGATTCGCATTATAAGATCAGGCTAGAACGCGCAGAGTTGGGCCCTTCATGCCGCTTCGCCCGCCGTTTTGGGTCGACATCGTTCCTTAAGGTCAAGGTCCCGTCGAATATCATCAACAGGACGAACAATGGACTCACAGAATTCTTTTCGAGACCGTTCATACTCAATGGACGCGTATTTCGGTCATTCTTCGCCAAGGAGGAAAACGTGTTCTTGTTCAGGACGAACGAGGTTGTACACGATTTCACGGTCGCTGCCGGTCCAGCAGGCTCTCCTGGCCTATCTTTGATGGAGTTTTTGAATTGGCATAATTCACTTGAAGTGAATCGCAAACAGGCGGGTGCTCTGTCGTCGAAAAATGTTGAGTATACTAACAGACGTTTATCCAGAGTTTGACCAAGTGGGCTTCTCGGTTCGCTCTCGGGCTGTCGACTTCGGTTCCTGCCCTGGAGCTGAAGGCTTCCAACATCGTCCACGAACCGGATATCAGTTCGTTTACCCATTTTATTCACGGCCTAGTTTGTTGTGACTGATCCAGTAAATTAGTGTCTACATCAGGTTCGGATATGACTGACGGAGCGGGATTTATCAACAAGTTGCCTCTGCTGGAAATGCAAGCCAGATTCGAGTGGGGGAGCTTTCCGACGGCAATACAGTGCAGACTTGCGGGGAGTAAAGTACGGCACAGGTCAAGATCCAGTTTTATTTTTTACTTATGTTTCAAGTAGGGACTTCTTCATGTTCAACCCAACGATCGCGACGACGCTCAAGAAAATCCTGTCGCACATATCAGGCCCTCTCAGATTAAGATCAAGTACCCTCCAGAGCAGCCTGCCGATCCCGCCATGCTCATTCTTGACCTTCTTTGCTCGTCGCACATGAGATCTCCCAGCCGTCTCTCGCACGAGATAACAATCAATCTTGCGGAAAACGGCGTTCACCACAGTATCTTCGCCAAGTTATTTCGTCAAGGCCTCACGGAACTGATTGACAGCCTTATGAAATGGGACGATCCTCTTGAACTGTGGAGGACTATTTCGCACAAAGGAGGCGTTTTATCCGCGCGGATGGCCCGAGAAGCCGGCGGAGAGTCGCGCGCGCGAGGCTACGGCGAACGCGAGAACGACGATCTCGAACACGAGGACGAGGACGGACTGGGACAGATGGAGAAGGCCCTCAAGCAATCCTCGACGGCGTGGTGGTGGGACGAACTAAGCGGCTGTCCCTCTTCGCTTGAAGAGACCGTGATGGTCCTCCTCGATGCTGGCTTTTTACCTACCAATTGCCCCGTTCTTCGCGACAAGCTGAAACACATCGTTCTCACCAGCGTTGAGACCTACACCCGCAAGTGTAAGGTTGACGTCCCCATGTCCTGCACGGCTTTCATCGTGCCCGGTAAGTCGTATCTACTATCGTGGCCTAACATATACATATATGTGTTTCGTTCTGCAGATCCTTTCGGAGTTTTAGGTCCTAGAGAAGTCCAAATTAGGAACAGCCGCCGAAGTTTCCAAACGGAGGACGGGATTGAAACAGACGTTATTTTGGGTGATGTCTTGGTATGTAAAAGTCGTCCCGGCGCAGTTTCTTATTAATAACTTTAATTCCTCAAGCTCGCCCGTCATCCATGCAAACTACCAACAGACGTACAAAAGGTCCGTAGACTATTCCTTCCCCTTGTTCCGATTAGACCTTACTGCTTTCCCTAGTTTCAAGCTGTCGAAAAGGTAGAACTGCGACATCTGACCGATGTTATCGTCTGTTCCACCCAAGGCGATCGTCGTCAGGCCGATTTACTCTCAGGAGGTAAGTTCAGTCACTCTGCACGCTGTGAATTGCTACGATAACATGACTCGCCCACAGGAGACTATGATGGTGATAAAGTTTTGGCGGTCTGGCAACCAGATGTTGTGAAGTCTTTTGTCAATGCAGATTTACGTTTTTCGCATGAGCCAAAGGAAGTGGATGCCTGCTTTGATTGTGAACAAGGGAGTGTCGGAGAGTTCCTTGAGCAAATGGGGACACAGCCTGAGGAAAGCCAGATCCAAAGGTTGCAGAAGGTTCTCCTGGGTAACATCCGTGATGGATCTGTCGTTGGGACGTACTCCAAGTTCCACGAAAGTTCGATCTATGCAAAGGGTTATAATCACCCACAGACCGTTCATCTTGCGTACATGTGAGTAAGATATCTATTTTCTATTCTGCTTCTTTGTTTGCCAATTGCGACCTGGCGAATAACGGGCAGGTTCTGCAAAATTCTCGATGGCGCCAAGACCGGTTTAACGGTAAAACAACCGGTGCTTCGGAAGGACCGTTCGGAATGGCAGAGAACCCTCCCACCTCGTTGGAAGGAGATCACAGAGGACAAGAAGAAAATCCCGTATGTCGACAGGGACAACAGAGCGAATTTACGGCGGCCCCCCAACCTCCACGGGTTTATCATGGATCGGATAACCAAAGTCGCAAGGGAGGAACGCACCCGGCAGCTACACCCTGTCAGAGAGAAATTCGACTCCTTCAACAGAGTCGTTGCGGACAGCGACCTGACGGAACCGTGGCTGAGCGCCGTTAAACTGGCGGATCGGTTCGTGGTGGAGGAGGGATGTGACAGGATGAAACGTGATCTGGAAAAGATTGCGGACCATGTGCATTCCATGTTCCCAAAACACCGGGGGCAGGTGAGCGGTGGGTCACCAAAAAAGTCAGACAACCGAGCTCCGTTCTCCGATCTGCCGATCGAAGTGCGTCAGGATAAGATACGAGCCTTGTCGCGCGAATTCCATTCGAAACCTTCTCCGAGGGAGGTGATGATGGATGGGCTGGAGATCCGTCGGCTGAGGGCCTCGTATGCATATTATTATGACCACCAGAAGTCCCACGGGAAAGGTTGGACGCGATTTCCGTTTGATGTGGCCATGCGAGATCTGTGTACCATCAAAGGTACGTTGGCCACTGTAATACAATGTTATCAATCATCTGATGCATGATGGGGGCGTACTAGCTCAAGCTCTAGGTCCTTCCAGGACGATAACGGCAGAGTTCTATCAAAGGTTTTATCTCAAATAATCTATACTCCGTTCTTATCATCTGCATCTATTTTGGACTGAACTGTTCTCGCATTGCCTTGTGTGTTGCATACCCTCCCACGTCGGACGGTCCTGTATCGCATCCCTTTTCCTTGCTATCGCGGATTGGTCACCCCAACTACCATCTCAATCATTTACGACGAGTGTATATGTAACAGTTAGAGGACGTGTGACTGTGTATGTTGTATACCAATGCTAAGAATACGGCCATCCTGTGGTTCCTTTCCTGCGAAAATGAGTCATTTATAATCAAGTGGGATGCTTGGACGAAAATCAGAGTGAGTATTGTCATAACGGGGTTCTGCGCAGAGTGGTCCTGAATCTTGGCCGTGATGTAATTGATGGAGTTAGAGGATCTGCAACTTCGCTAATGAGGCGAAGACGCTGAGAGACGGCGAGGAAGGTGTTTGGAGGACAGGTATGAGACCCTTCGTCGCTTCCCGATTGGAAAAGGAAAATCCAATGTCGCGGAGCATAGTCAGTGAGTGTGGTGTCGGAGTTCAGGGTGTCCAGTGTCTCAAATGGCCAAGAAAGCCATTCGCAGACGGAGTGTGGTAACGGCGCATGAATTTGAGTCGAGTTAGACGCCATGCAGCCGCCACCCCTCGTCGAAGAAACGATCGTAGATCGGGGCTGGTACCAACTAATCGATGCTTGGGTTTCGGAATTTGTCGAAGAGAGTGAAAATTCTCTGCTTATTGCCTTGATCATCCTTGGAGAACGGATGGATAATAATGCGCGCAGCTTGATCGTTCACATCTTCATTATGATTTCGACCAGGCGCAGGTCGTGAGATGCCTTGAAATGAAGACCACGCTCGGAGTCTGCGATCACGTCACTAGCCAGCACAATTTCGTTGAGTGTTAGGAGGGCAAGCAGAGAATGCGATTCTTGCGATGCTGTCAGCTGCACCGAAACCAACAAAACCTGACGCCACCGATGACTATCGGTTAGAGGAGAGTGAAGGTCGAAATGACATACATTCCATCTGTGCTTTTCATCAGGCTAGATTTGATAGTGTTCACATGGGGCAGCTTGCCAGCCCGGGCACAGGAGAATGTGCTCAATCCGGCTCAAGAGGGCCTTCCCCCTTTGCGTGCATCTGTCAAGCATGATTCCATTCGTTCGAGACTCATTCTGGGTTGGGAAATTGAACCGAAAATGCCTTTCCTCACCCAGGATGAGTGTTGAATGAACGGAATCAATTTGTTGGGTGGTAGGTATTTCCTGAAAAAACCAAACAAAAAGAGATGGTTTTTTTTTGGAATCCCGGGTCCGTGTTACACCGCCACATTAGCCGCTAGCATCCCTTCAAATGAAGCAGGGGCACCACTGGACCTAGGCCGAAAGGAAATGAGGATATTTTCCGTCATGTGCGGGCTATAACACTGTTTTGGTCAGCACTGCCGGTCAATTAAAAAAACGGAGGGAAAGAAGGCGCACTCCGACCCCCCGACTCGGGCCCCAGTACGCTTCGTCCATTTGAGAGACAGAGCTCACCTTGAGGTAATAATCTCACCAGACTCCCGGGTTTACGCCAATGATCCCAATGATCGGGTCATGTCCAGTACAGGATATCACAGGAGACCTTTTTTTCTCTTCCAAATTTCCTTTACTGTGCGTTCTGGAGACGTTGTGCCTTGACAATGGCAGTTTTCTCAGATCAAACGATGGCCAATTACCACCCATACAGCCTTTCATCTGGAATTTCATAAACCACCGCTGCCGTATCAACCACCGCTGCATATAAGCCACCGCTCCATATAAATTCCAGAATTAGCCGCCTACCTTTAGAAGACCCGTCTGACATAGACACAAAGGCCGTTACTGTGTTTGACATCGTAAACTCTAGGGAGTGAAGATGAAGCCATATTGTGTATCGTGTCATATGTCCGGCAACACTGAGATGCGAGCAACCATCTGATTACTGTAACATCGCCGCAATACAACAAGGTGATGGTGATAATGACGATGGCGGTTCCATTTACGGACGTTTCAGCCTTTCTAGGTTTCCCAGCGCCAAACTTTGAGGGGGAACATATGTATTGAATGGAAATAGATCCGAAGCACATACATAGGTACATCCATACATACGTACAAATCGGGGTATGTCTAGTAAGCTAAAAAAAAAAAAGAGAGAGAAAGAAATATCACCGAATGGCATGAAGATCTAATAAATATGTCATATATTCCTTGAGTTGACATCCTGAGCGGCAGGACCACTCTCGGTACGTTGGTTCCAGTCATGAGATGAGTGCTACATCGCGCAGATGTTGACGGAGAAGCATGTCTTGTACTTGAGATACCGAAACAAGTCAGCCTACTCCGAGGGATGAGAGATGAAACATACCATTCGTGAGGATGTGCTTTGTAGATACAGTATCCTTTCGGAGGCGAATCAGATGTTAATGGGGAGAGGACCCGAGCGATGATACTCACGATGACAGATGTCAAATGGCAATAGAACACCCGCTTAACCGGGGAGTACTCCTTTTGAATATTTGAAAACTTCTTTTTCAAATCTGAAAAAACACGTCAAAGGGGAGGGATGCAGAGAAACGAAGAAACTAACAAGCAGATGTGGTTTCAAAGTCGTTCGGTCTGTCACCGTAGGAAAGGATATAATCGGCTAGCCTGACGCCAGCCGCAAGCTTGTCCTTGAGGATGTCGCATTTGTTGAGGAACAAGACGATATTCGTGCTCTTCAGCAGAGGGTTCGAGACAATGGCCTTCCAAAGGAGGATAGAGTCTTCCTGTGAACGGAAATATGTTAGTTTCGGTTTGGATGAGAAAAAAAAAGGTTGGGAGGCTGTACAAGTCTATTGACTGATTCGTCCTCCGCCAAAACTTGATCGAAGCAGCTTATGGGGGCCAAGAAAATGATGGCATCTATGTCGTCAAAGTATGGGACCCATGCGGCTACAACTGTGTCAGCTTCCTAAACGGGGAAAAGTAAGTTTCGTGCGTACCTCGCTAGAACGAAGCGGAACAAAGTTGAATCAAGAGAGTCGGGTAATTAAACTAAAGCAAAAGACTAACCAAAGAGCGATGTCCACCGACATCAAACACTCTCCAATCTCGAGAGATAGAGTTTCCGGCTATGTATAAGAATAAATGTCATTGAATCGGGGTGTGAGAATCAAAGATTTACGAGTAGTCATCACGAATCGGTGTTCGGATACTCCCAGGGTTTTCAGACGTGCGCGAAGGATATCGTCTAAGAGATGACGTCAGATCATGATGGTTACCCCATAGGAGCTACTCACCGTCTGAAGGCACATAATCGAGGGTTGTGACCTGCTCCAGACGGTCCAAGAAACTGAGGAGAATGTGAGTTTGAGAGAGGGGAAACAAAAAGGGGAAAGGGGAGAACGGACAATCCAGGCATATCTTCCAATCTCACTTTCCGCTCTCTCAATAATGCTCTGATAGTTGAGTCGTTCCACAACTGGATCATATCTTTTGAGCATGAGTTCAAGATGGCACGGGGGTCGTCTGGATCGTTGGGATTGGCGGGAGGGTCAGCCTCGGAGCTTTCCCTGCCGGTCTTGAGCAGCTTGGAAAAGGCGCCTTTCCAGGATACGGCGGAATTGACGGAGACCTCGCTTAGGAGAGGGTGATTACCGGTGTGGGGTGCGCTGGTGAGTGGGGTGAGATGCGAGGTTGTCTCTATCACAGAGGTGGAGTGGGAGGTGAGCTGGAGACGACGTAAGAGGATGTCTTCTATTTTGAAAAGGGGACCTAGACGAAGTTTGAGCATATAGTGTTCTGCGGAGAGTGGTGGGCCGTTCGTGACGGGGGAATTGGGGTCGCGATCGGAGTCTGGCTGGGCTTCCATCATGTGATCGAGGATGAGGCGGAAAGAGCGGACGACATTGAGTTGGATGACGGCCCTCCAAGAAGCTCTCTCGACACGGAATGCCTGATGGAGGAGTAAGAACGGCGGTCGGGGATAGGTTAGTTATTTAGTGACCTTTGGGGAATTCATCAACTGGAAGTCTAATGTGAGGAATGGATGAGCGGGAGTGATGGTGTGGAGGAGAGGAAACGTACTTTTGAGAGTTGTGGATTTGCCTAGAGGCGGGATGAGCAGTGGATGGGTGTGAGAGGTGGGATCATACCTGATTCGCTTTGGCCTGGAGAGGTGGTGAGATTGAGAGAGAGAGGGAGGGATGGAGGGAGACGGACCTAAAAGAAGGACTTTTACAGGTTTTGATGCCTTTTTTTCGGCGAGCCTTTGACGGTTGAGTTCGTCGTCGATAGCGTCAGAGACCATTTTGGCATGCTGCTCTGCTTGAAGACGGAGGTCACGCTGGGCAGGTGATTCATCTGGAGGTGGTGCGATGGCTTTCGCCAAAGGATCGTCGTCGGTAAAAAGTAAAACTTTCGAGGGCATGGTCGTTGTTGTGGTGGTGGTGGATTGAAGAGAAGTAAGCTGTACCCGACTACGGAGACATGATCCATAAATCACGTGATTTATCACACTAAAATTCAATTCTATTCAGACTATCCATCATTCAGAGACCATCAATGAGCTCACGCCTCTCATATGTACTCCCACCCCACCAGAATCCCTCTTGAACCACCACCGACACTAACCGGCATTATCACAGTACCGCACATGTAGCAACCCTGACTTGAAACCCTCACGACCCGACCACGTGCTTAAGAACTGCCCCCGTGAGAACTTTTTCGATCGTTACATATCACACTGCCTATTTAGGGACAAATATACAACACAGCAGTAAAATCTAAGCGAGAAACCAAGCATGTCCCAGACATGCTCAATGACGACGAGAGATAAATGTAAGCACCCGCTCGGGCAGTCGCAGTGGCGTCTCCGAGTCTGCGCTGTCCAATGTCGACACGCTAAATCGGCGTGAAGACCGCACTTGCCCTGGTTGCTGTGCCCGATCAACCATCCCGCCCATCGCCGTCTCCCCATCTTCTCCGGCGTTCTTCTCCGGGTCCGTCACTGCTAAATTATCGGGCAGGGGGAACGGAGAAACTCCCCCTTTAGCAATGAACGAGTCTCGGACCTGTCCGCGTGGCATCGTAAAGTCGGGGAGTGTGGCAACATCCGGGAAGAATCTTCGTGTCGCTAAGAAGATCATCACGTTTATAAACCCTATTTCCAGTAGTGAGCACTGCCCCGCGCATATTATCGTGTCCCCTCACCCGTGAGGTTGTACAGCACGTCCGTGACGATGACCGCCCAGTCAGGAACATTACCACCGGTAAATTCGATCAGGCGAGCTAATGAAATCGGGACGAGGATGATCGTATAGGCGATCTGTCACACCCATGATTAGCCTTTCTTCGGTTATCAGCTTCCCATACTTACGGGGTACCTGCGCCAATAGTCAGCCCATCGGAACACACACGAGACAGCTCGACGCACCAAACCATGTATTTAGCTGCTCTCAGCATGGAATTGTCAATGATATCGCGCCCAAACGACAACTGCCAGCTTTGTCCTGTGGGTACGAATCGGATACGCCACTTGCCTTCCGTCGTATAAAGGTTGCCCCGCACGCGAAGTAATATGGTGATATAAAGAATGAATCCAACACCGGCAGAGAAAAATTCCTAATATTATATAAACATCGAACCGAGGGGAAAATCGATATTCGCGCACAAAAAAGTATTCCAAAAACGTTCGTTCCTTTGGATAACGTTCCGTGATCCAACACCTTGCAAGAAATTTCAGCAAAACGCTACATAAAGGAGGCAAAACACACCAGTTGCCTGAAATACTGAAATAAGGCCCCTTTTCTGGTGTTTGGATCACCGCAGGCCCGACGATAACGATGGTGGCGACAGATGCCCACCCAAAACAGATCGTCGCTACAAGCCCAATTTTGGTCGTGGGGACGCGGAGGAAGAGAAGGTTGAATAGGTGGAGGGCGATCATGAATGACCTTGGCGTGATCATGGTATGAGCGCCACGAGCAAAGATCAAAAAAAAAAAAAAAAACGCCGCACCATATCGCGGTGGCGACATTCCCTGTTTGCTTGATTCCACCTAAGGTCGAAAGGGGGGATTGAGAAAGACAGCGAGGGGCTGTGAACAAATGACAGACCTTGAAGCGAGCAGAACGACCCCGCTTCGATCTTGTTCAGCAGCACCCATCGTAGGTTCATGACCGTTCCTGTGGATTGGATAGCATTGGCGGCAAGGAGACAGAAGTAATAGGCGATGACATGGGTCCGTGGATACGAGTTTTTCGGTTTTGCGGCCTGTGTATGTGTGCCGACGGTGATCGCGACGGATATCTTACAAGAAAACTTACCACCAGAAAAACGAAGATCGCGAAGAGCGACAAAAGGCCAGCTGTTGAGATCCACTGAACTGCGCGTCAGACCCAACGCATACTAGACAGACTGGATCGACCGCTCACCGTAACACCATCCTTCTCAAACCCATCATAAGGCTTCACGGTTGGAAAAAGAAAGATCGGGGGGTTCAACATTATTTGATACAAAGAATAGTGTCAGTAACGTCCTCGAATGAGTTGGCTCTGAGCACGCTCAGTGCTATACTCGAAGTTTACGGGGGGAGGCCCAGCTCGAGAGAACGAAGGGGAAAGAGATCAACGCAACCGTCAACGGTTGCGGAGTTTATGTGCTGGATGATCACCAGGATCAAAAATGTCAAGGTGCCTTTTAGGCAACAATGTGCTACCTAATATCGATATATCATGATATGCAAGATAGGGACGTTCAAACCCGCGACAACGGCGGGACCGTGCCCAGACTACGCACCCCAATTTCCAGAAAACATTTCGAATAAACGCTTGTCCAGACATCGTTGTCACCCGCTCGTCAGCAGACGATTCAATTCCTGCACCCTCCGTTCCCAGTCCTCCACCTCCGTCAGCTTCCGCTCGAGCGTTAATATCTCCCGATCAACGCTCATGCGCTCCTCAGCCGTCCCTACTTGTGACACTGTCCAATTCCCCGAGCCATCCCCAGTCAGGGTCAACAACCGCGTGTGATATTTCATGAGCGAAGGCCTGTGCAAGTCAGCTCATGGTCCACAAATAAAAGACAAGGAGCCTTACCGCAATGAAATAGTGATGAGAGTGATTCCAATCGATTTGGCGTGCTCGTACATCTGTCCTTCGACGTCACTAGAGACAGCACTCGTGCATTCTGCCAGAGGGTTTTCATCAAAACTCAGAATTGTAAGACAAAAAACATACCATCTAGGACGGCAAATCTTGGCTTGTGGTAGAACACCCGTGCCATGCCCATCTATCAAGGAAACAGCCTCAGCTTCCCCATCACCAAACGACGCAGCAAAAATCCATACTCGCTGTTTCTCCCCTCCGCTCAAAACGTCCCTCCATTCCTTCCTCGTCGACCACCCCCCCTCCCTCTCTGGCAAATAAGCCAAATGCACCATCTCCAGAATCTCCATCAAATCCGACAGCGTCTTCCCAGATTCCACAAATTCAGGGTACGAATGTGGGTATATCACCTGGTCCAACAAGCTCCCGGTCACCATATACGCCCGCTGCGGCACCACAAATACGCTTTTCCGCCCCGCACTCGCCGGTCGTTTCACATCTGCGTCCGCGCCCTGCGGCGCCCACAGCCCGGCCAACACTCGCGCAATAGCCGTTTTCCCAACACCGTTACTCCCGGTGATCATCAAATGCTCTCCTTCCTTCACCACGACCGACAGGTCCCGTACGAGCGGAGGATTCCTCCCGTAATCCTCCACATCCGACTCAATTTCACCGTCGATCGAGAAGACTTCTTCAACCGGGTTGTGGATCGGCGGAATGCCTACGTCCACGTGTGAGAGTTCGATTGGCCCCTCAACATCACCAAAATGCGAAGGCAGAGGCTCGAGATTGTGCAACGTCGAAAGAAGGGTCCACAAGCGGGACGTTAGACCGGCCAACTCGAGGAGATCTTTATAAGCGAACATGAGTCTCCCCCCTGCATCCGCAAGTGACAATAGTAGACGACGATTGGAGATATATGCTAAATGGTAGCTCCATCGTAAGTGTTTGAAAGACATTGAGGAGGAAACACGCACTTTCTGTCCGACCAGCGACTGCATCGTCTGGTTGCCCTTTCTCCCTTTCGCTCGTCTGCACTCCCAGGGAGCGACGCGTTCTCGTAAACAGAAGGGGAACGGCAATGAGTGCATACCCGGCTGCAGACCAAAGGTACTTGATCACATAATCTTCTGTCCATTCATATGCAATGCGAATCTAAATGATCGAGGGGCGAAAAAGAACACTCCGAGATCCTAATGACGAACATGAAACATACCTTGTATATAGAATTGACATGCTTGATAAGTCGGAGGTAAGCTTTTGTTAAGATATCTCTCTCTCGGGCTCCGCCGTCATAGAAACTTCCACACCCAACGTTTATGAGCGAATATCAGGCTTATCAGATAGCGAAATGCTCACGCAATCTCTTCACTTTCTCGCCCAACTCGGCCCATGCCTGCTCTATACTCCCCCTCCAACCTGGCTTCTACAGCTGCCAGCCGTCCAAATGCAGGCGTCACCGCCCTCAGGATAGCCACAGTCGCATAATAGTTTGCGAAAAGCAACACGGTTCCGCGTACTCCTAATGAACGCGACAGTTGTGAGGTAAAGAGTAGAATGTCCAGGGAGGGTTTGGCGATGTTTCCGCTGCGAAATCGACGAGGCTCAGTAGATGTTCGTACACGGAGAATTTTAAGAAAAACACTGACTACAAGCCGGCAAGAGCTTCTGAGAACGCAGCTATATCTGCAGTAATATATTGATCGACATCCGCGAGACCAGTGCGGTAATACCGAATGTCTGGCGCAGATGAAATGTAAAGGTCGTGCGTATAGCGTGTGAGCCGTGTGCGCAAACGGAAAGCCAGTTTAGCTTGTAAATGGCGTATCTAAGAGGAATCGATGACCAGCCTCATTCAAAAGCTATCAAAAGTTTACATACCATCGAATTAGTGTATGTGCTCGGGATGGCAAGAAGGAACCATAATCCGAGACCTTTGATAAATCCCTTCCCGTTCGCACAAACCTAGACCTCAGCGTAAGTTGGAGTCAATCAAGCGAATGGATCCGTTCACCAAATCTTTAACAATCCGTCCATCCAACCTTGCAACCGCCACACTGAGCACTGTTCGCAATACCAAAAAGAATGAATGAAAGATGACGATGAGCGCCTCCTTCGACCTCCATGAAGGAATCGCGATCCTGAAGAGGATGGCTCTTAGCTGGCGGAGGAATGTTGTGTCGATGTTGGGCTTTGACTTTGAAGATGCTGAGAGAAGAGGGAAGTAGGGAGCATCGGATTTGAGCTTTGAGGCCGGGATTGGATGGATTGGAACCTGAGTGAATTATGATTGAATGTTTGTCGCAAAATTGGATACAGCAATCTCAAGTCACAGATCAGGCAGGTAATGAGTATATACGAGAGACTATAACTGTGCCGAACGCTTGGGCAAGATCGTATGGCTTCGGGGGCAAAACCAAATTGAGGACGCGTACCTTGGCCAGATGGCTATCTCGGTACGGCACAA
Source organism: Porpolomopsis calyptriformis (assembly GCA_951640195.1). Classification (NCBI taxonomy): domain Eukaryota; kingdom Fungi; phylum Basidiomycota; class Agaricomycetes; order Agaricales; family Hygrophoraceae; genus Porpolomopsis; species Porpolomopsis calyptriformis. The sequence continues at coordinate 509,463 of OX621175.1, forward strand.
TGAGTATCTTAGTCCCATTGGCATCTGTTGTATACACTTCCTGTACTGCCTGGGCGAGTTGAACGGGTGTCAGAGGAGGGCTTCGCGCAACGAGTTTGAGTTTGGAGAGGGCATGTTTTGGAGCGGTAAAAATGCGTGTGCGGAGAAGAAGGAGCGAAACAAGGAAGATGATGAGAGATTTTCGAGCTGGGGGTGGTAGGGAACGGATAGGTCTTGAAAGGATGGCCATTGGTATGATCGAGAGTGCTGAAGCCGAGCCATATGATTTCAAGGGGATTAGGGTTAGGTTTTCTTATCACACCATCAAGTTCACTCCCTCTTCAGCGCTACCGGAAATCGCAAAAATGGCTTTACCAACGATTGCGATCGATGCGAAAGATAGTAAAGTCAATGTGGTCGGAGGGAATCAGACCAACGTGACGAATGTCTATGACATGTCTACGGGTACGCTAATTCTGGGGGATGTAATCGTGCATTTATCTCTTGTGGATTTTAGATGAAAATGTGTATAAATGGTTGTCGGCTGCCATTCCATCCAAGAATTATCACACGGCGCGCAATCAACGTCTCAAAAACACTGGTTTATGGTTCATACGGGGCAATCGATTCGCCCAATGGAAATCAGAAGCTGACATGTTTATGTGGGTTCACGGAAAACGTAAGTCTCTATTACGATGCATATCATTTGACTGGACGCTGAACTCTGATGCAGCGGGTTCTGGTAAAACCGTCCTGAGGTAAGCTTTTCAATTTGCAAAACGGTATGCGTTCAGATGTTGACCGACCTTCGTGCAGCGCCTCCATCATTGAGCATCTCTTTCACTTCCACCAATCGAGTCCTACTGTCGCTTGCGCGTATTTCTTTTTCGACGGCAGAGACTCTCAGAAGGAGTTGCAACTGCACGAAAATCTTATCCGATCACTCGTCCTGCAAACTTCAACTCAATGTGGGGCTGTACCTGATTCATTGATGACGCTCTATGCCCAATGCCACAATGGGAATTCGCAGCCTTCCGTTGATTCCCTCCAGAGTACCCTACTGTCTATTCTCGGTTCCTTTGAGCATGCATACATCGTTGTTGACTCCGTCGACGAATGCACGGAAAGGAAAGCGCTCTTGAAATGGATCGAGGATATCTCTCGTACCAGGACTGGCAAGCTACACTTGCTCGCGACTAGTCGGGATGAAGAAGACATCACCCACCGACTCGGTTCTCTCGATCCTAATAATATCCTTATGAAACCTGAAGACGTCAATACCGATATCGAGCGATATGTCAATCACTTGCTTGAAGCTGATGACGAACTGGGACAATGGGACGAAGACATCCAAGCGAACATCAAATCTAGCTTAATGAAAAGCGCAGATGGAATGTATGCGATTCCTACTTGCCATCACATCTAGACGATAATCATCTGTTGGATCAGGTTTCGATTGGTCTCGTTGCAGCTGACGGCATTGCAAGATTGCTATAGTCAAGACTCGTTAAAGGATCAAATGGGATGTCTTCCTACTGGGTTGGATGAGTTTTATGATCGAATCGTCTCTGGGATCAACAAGAAGCATCGTGACGATGCGCTTAAGATCCTTCAATGGCTTGCATTCTCTGCTCGCCCCTTATCACTCGATGAAATTGTACAGGTTGTTGGCGTGGTCTCAGACCCTGATCACGGTCTTCGTTTCAAGGCATCTCGCGTATACCGTGATTCACGATTGGTGATGCGAGTGTGCTCCAGTCTTGTTAGCGACGTAGACGGTAAGAACGAATTCTATCAACGATACCTGTCTAACGACGGGGTCAGGAACAATCAAACTGTCGCATATGTCTGTGAAAGACTACCTGCTCTCCGGCAAAGATCAATGCAGCGCGACGGGCTTCAGCATTGATGAACGACTTTCCCACTCATTCATCAGTCAAACATGCTTGGCGTATCTTTTGCAATTCGACACACTCGACACCCTGACCGCTGACACCATGCAAGATTTCCCGCTTGCCGATTATGCCGCGCAAAATTGGATTTCTCACATCCGATCGGGAAGCGACGACTGGTCTGGTATTCAGCTGAAACTGGTGAAAGCTCTGTTCCAGCCATGTCACACTCCCCCATTCATCACATGGGTTCGGCTGTGTGATATAGATAACTTTGGGCTAGAGGATTTATCACGCCCACCTCATGACATTCCATCCACCCTGTATTATGCCTCGTTGGCTGGTTTGGTGCATGGCTTGACATTGCACATTGGGTATGCTGATGTCAATGCACTGGGTGGATATTATGGAAATGCTCTCCTGGCTGCATTATGTGCAGGCCATGATGTAATTGTGAGCCTCCTCTTGGTGAATGGAGCAGATGTGAATGCACAGGGTGAATGGCATGGAAATGCTCTCCAGGCTGCATCACTTAGAGGCTATGACACAATTGTGAAGCTTCTCCTGGATTATGGAGCAGATGTTAATGCAGAGTGTGTACTGCATGGAAGTGCTCTCCAGGCTGCATCATATAGAGGTTGTGATGTGGTTGTGAAGCTTCTCCTGGATTATGGAGCAGATGCTAATGCACAGAGTGTACAGCATGGAAATGCTCTCCAGGTAGCATCATTTGGAGGCTATAACATGACTGTGAAGCATCTCCTAGATTATGGAGCAGATGTTAATGCACAGAGTGCACTGCATGGAAGTGCTCTCCAGGCTGCATCATACCAAGGCTATGATGTGATTGTGAAGCTCCTCCTAGATTATGGAGCAGATGTTAATGCACAGGGTGCACGGCATAGAAATGCTCTCCTAGCTGCAACATCCACAGGCCATGATGTGATTGTGAAGCTTCTGCTGCACAAAGGAGCAGATGTTAATGCACAAGGTGGATTCTATGGAAATGTTCTCCAGGCTGCATCATATCTAGGCCATGATGTGATTGCAAAGCTCCTCCTGGATCATGGAGCAGATGTTAATGCACAAGGTGGAGAGTATAGAAATGCTCTCCAGGCTGCATCATACAAAGGCCATGATGTGATTGTAAAGCTCCTCCTGGATCATGGGGCAGATGTTCATGCACAAGGTGGAGATGCTCTCCAGGTTGCATCAGATGGAGGCTATGATAAGGTTGTAAAACTTTTGAGAGATGCAATGTAACAATATTGTACTGTGTAAAATAGTATAAAACTTGGTCCGGAGAGTAACGGCCATCCGAAGCTCAATGTGTCGTGTCACGTGTGACAACCGTTCTTTCCGACTACAGTCAGCCGCTCGTCCAGATTTTTTCTTTCTGTTTTTTCTTTTCAACGCCGCTTGTTTCCTTCCCTCGTTTTTGCTCAAGGGCGGGCAAAGACACTGCCCAGAGCGTTGTCCATCAGTTCCAAGAACGACCGTTGGGTCCGCATCAGTCCGCCATCAAGTTTCAAGTTGCAACGTAATCTGCTGAGACATCCGGTCTCTAACTCTGACCGCCATCATGTCTCTTTCACGAACGAGTACGAACACGAACACGAGCACGAGCACTAGCACAAGCAGTATCAACACACCTCATAATCTACACAAGGTCAGTCCGTCTCCGATCTCAATTGATCTCTCTCATTCAACGAAATCTCCAGTCAAGTTCAAGCCCAATCGCAAGTCCGCCGTCTCTCTCTCAATCCGCTTCATCTTCAGCATCCTCCTCGGTTCCCAAACCAACCACTCCACCCCGCGGCCGCCTCTCCTCTCGCTACCCCAACACACTGGGCCGCGTGCCACTTCACCGGAGGGGCACCTCTCGAACTTACGAGCATCTAGAGGATCTCCTCCGCGAGGCAGGTTACAAAGAAACACGGATTTTCACCCCAGAAGGCGAGCGTGCCGAAGCTGAAGCTGCCGAACGTTCTGCGGACGAAGAGAATGGTGGAAAGGCCAGCAGGAAAAGGACCAGCGTTCGTGGTAGCGTTGGCGCTGTCGTCGACTTCTTAGCCGGCTTAATGCCCAGTGTCGCCGGCAGCAATCCAAATCCGCAACCCGAGTCTGCGAATAACAATGCTGATCAGCTCTCAGAGGCGGTCCCTCAACTGCGGGAGGAAAGAGCGCGTTCCCCCACTTCCTCCCCTTTGGCCCACCGCAAACGAGCAACGAGATCTACCGACCTCCATTCATCCACAGGTGCATCTTCGTCTGAAAGTCTCCACACATCACAGTCGTCATCGGGACCTCCAACGTCTTCCGCGAGCACTGCACGTCCCCGGAAACATATCTCCCAGCATCAGCGTATCACACCATCCCGTCAGCTACCACACCAACCGTCAAGCACAAGTCTTCTCCGAGCTTCCTATGCGTACCTGCCATACATGGCCCCCAAGCCACACAATCCGCTCGCCCCACACACAAGCGCCCGCGATGGACAGGACGATAAAGACCACAAACCGCCTCTCTCAGAGACTATGCTCCAAAGTGTCACGCGAGGGTTCCTCCTGAGAGGACCCAGCTCGACCTCGCTACGCGTTGCCACATTGGCACGCCCCCCTCTTCGTCAAACGCGATCTTCCATCTCCCAGCCAGGGTGGAGCGGGGGGAAAGGAGGATGCAAGGTCCTTTCCGACTATACGAATACAGATGGTATCGCCCGCGGCGCGAAACGCGCGTCTCCGCTACAGCTCGCCACGGCGCTATTAGCTCCCCCGCCATTATGTGCGCGCATGTTGACGGAGCGGGCGGGGATGAGCGAGGGAAAGGTCAGTCTGACGGCTGTGGTGTGCCGGTCTGCGCCGGTGTCGCGATCGGGGTCGAGAGTGCGCATGGCCGTCTGGGGGAACAGTGGTGGAAAGTCCAAGCGGGGGGAACTGGGGGATCCACGAGAGAAGCAGAGGCGAAATGCGAAGGAGAAGGAAAGAAAGAGGGAGAAGAATAAGAAAAAGTCAAAGGATCAGGTGCCTTCGTTGGCGAGTACGCGGGTCGAAGGCGATGTCTGGGGTGGTGATGGCGCGAATAGATTTTCGAGTGAATGGGGTGTGTCTGGGGAAAGTGACGAGGAGGACTGTCCACCTTCGAGTTCAGAAAGTGAGCTGGATTTGGCGCGCTTGCTCGTTCCACCCAAGCGCCAGAATTCGATCAGGAGTCTGAGGAGGCATCTTCAAGTGCGAACGGACGTGGGTGGGAGCCTGGGGCGGCTTGGGACGAGGGGACTATTACTGTCGAGTGGAAGTGGGACTACGACGCCAGGGTGGACAGATAGAGAGGATGGGGGAGAAGACGGATGGGGGAACGGTTGGCGAAGGAAAAGAGGGAGGAGGTTTTTAGAAGAAGAGGAGAGATATCGGACGGTTGCCGGACTTTTCGGTGCTGGCGAATGCAGTGCTGGAAATGGGGTTAGTGCGATGGGGAAAAGGCGGAGAGGGATCCCTGGTGCATGGGCTGGTTGAGCAGGATTGGGTCCGTAGATTTTTTTTTTTTTCTTCATCTCCTCTCGTAGATGATTCGTGTGTTTAGATCCCCGGTTTCTATACTATCCAGTAATCTATCCAAGACTAAATTTTACTTTGGTTTCGCGAAAATTCTGGCTGTGCGTTTATTCATTAATAATCGGCGTTTGGCTGTGCTGTGCTGTGAAGACATTCGATCGATCGAGCTCATCCCTCATAACGGACTCCGTCGACCCCGATTACTCACTCAACGGATTCCAGCCCTCAAGTCTCCGATGGCTAAATCGTATTACGCTCAAGTCTTCCATTGCTTCTCAAAAGGCTATTTAATCCTCCAGGTTCCAATGGATCGCACCATTCAATGGACAAACATCTGTCGTACGAAAAATCCAGTGGCTTCGATCATGTACATGATCCCCCTCCTACCTACACAGACGAGGATGCGGCCATCATACTCGGCAAGTTCCCCCCTCCGCCCCCCTCCTGCCGCCCTCTCGCCCTCCCCGTCTCTCTGCCCCAAATCGTCTCCAGCTACGACGCGCCCTTCGCGCGCGCGTACAACCCTGTGCTGGCCGAGTCTGGCATCGAGCAGGCGGACTGGCTCAGGTTTCTCGATGGGCTGAACATCGCTATCGTAAGTACGCGCTTGACGGGTCTGAATCACTCTTGATACTTGTCTCGTTCTCAGACCGCGAGCCCACCCCTTCGTGTGGTGGATATGGCAGGGTTGGTCATTGGCTTCGTGTGCGCGCGTTCTTTCCCTTCTAGTTCATAGTGTTGATATTCTATCCATCCTTTAGCCCGTACCATTGGGCGCTCATCGCAGGTATTGTGATGCAGGTGTGTCTATTTTGTCCTGTTCGTGTCCATGGTACTTACAATGCCCCTCTACCCAGACGGCATCACAGACGGCTATGGTAATTCCATTCTTAACAAAAATTCAAACGACGCGTCCAATAAAACCTTACACTCCCTAGCACATAATTTCCAAAACGCTCACCGATCGCTACTTACGAAAAGCGTAAGCCCCTGCATTGCGCTTTCCCCAACTCCATCCTCATCACTCCACCCATCCAGCAACGCTGAGTTCTTTGGTCCACGAGGACTCAAAGTGCGTCTCATGAAAACCGCCGCCATGCGCAAGTTCATACACATCGACGCCGACGACCCCAACAGTCAATCCCCAAGCAAAGCCAAAGAGATCGCCAAATCCATCGGGCGCACAGCCGAAAGCGTCGTCCTCCGTCTCCCCATCCCCTTCGTCGGCCGCGTGCTCAGCATGATCCCCGACGCCGTAAGTCCCCCTCACCGCCCCTCACGCTACTTTCTATAAAATAAAATAAACAACACCCAGGCGCCCAAGATCGACCCCGACGCTCCACAGGACATAACCCATCGCCGTCTGGACGCCCTCGACGGCTACATCCTCCCCGTCTCCACCCTCGTCCCCGCACCGGAGACACCGACCGGGCTGATGGACAAGGCCTCTGCGCTTGCCATCAAGCTCCGGCAGTGGAGGAGCCGCAAGTCCGAGAGCAAGGCCGCCCGCCAAAGGCGCTTGCTCGCGATCGCGGAAGGCCATGAGACGCCCGCTTCTGCCTTCGCCTTTGCTGGCTCTGCGAACACGATGACTCGTCGCCAGGCGCGTCGGGCTGAGCGCAGTACGCGTAAGCGTCATGGGGGCGCCCATGTGAGGAGGCTCAAAGGGAAAGTGGCCAAGGCGGATCGGCTGGAGTATATCACGACGGATATGCTCGTTTGGCTCGTGCTTTTTAATGCTGATCAAGGTAGAGTTTGAATAAACGGTGATGGGGATATGTTCTGATTTATGGTTGTCGCGTTTATTAGATTCGGAAATCGAGGGAACGAACCTCGCGGACAATACAGCGGATGTAGAGCACATTCGTGTAAGTCTTGGATTTGATTCCTCTGCGTGATTTTTTTTTTTTTTGATCAGACTAATTGTTGGCTGCAGGACGACGATTGGAAGGAGGTACTTGAGAAGGAAGATGACGAAGAAATAGAGGAGATCAACTCTGAATGAAATTCAAGGCTTATACACCACAAAGTCAGTTGATAGATGATTGATTTATAGATTGGAGGTTTATCCCAACGAGACGGTGATGGTGATTGATTTCCTAGCGATTCGGCGCGTTCATGCATCAGTAAAGAGCACTTCGGCATCCTACAAGAACGCTTTGGTCAGTTCAGAAAGAAAGTAAAAAACATCATACTCGTCTATCAAGGAAACAGCGTCAGCTTTAGTGAAAATCCATACTCACCTCCCTCCCTCTTTCAAGCAAGTCAAATAGAACTCTCCATTAAACCGGACATCGCCTGCCCAGATCCCAGGTATGTTATGTTATGTTGTCGGTCCCAGCGAACGCACTGGCGATCGGAAGGTTAGGGTTAGGTTTTCTTATCAGCTCACATCGTCAAGTGTTACAATATTCACTCACTTCAGTCCTACTGGAAATCCAACAGCGATATTGGCCAAGATGGCTTCACCTTCACCTTCGCCAGCTAGGATTGCGATCGATAAGATCGATGCGAAAGATAGCAATGTCTACGTGGTTGGAGGGAACCAGACCAATGTCTATGATATGTCTTCCAAAGGTAGGTCATCAATCCCAAGAATGTAGACATAATTTATCTACGACGTCCAGATAAAGAGGTGTATCGATGGTTATCGGCCATCATTCCATCCGAAAATTACAATGCTGCACTCGCACAACATCTCAAAAACACCGGTTTGTGGTTCACTGGCGGCAACCGATTCGCCCAATGGAAAGCAGAAGCTGACATATTTATGTGGGTTCATGGAAAACGTAAGTCTATCGTAGCTCTCATAATTTGATTGGGCTCTGAGCTCTGGGTGCAGCGGGCTCTGGTAAAACCATCCTGAGGTGAGCTTTCCAATTTGTAAAACTCGGATGCCGACTGAGCTTCGTTCAGTGCCTCCATTATTGAGCATCTCTATAGCCTTCGCCAATCAAATCCCACCGTCGCATGCGCGTATTTCTTTTTCGACGGCAGAGATTCTCAGAAAGAGTTCCAGCTGCACGGAAATCTTATCCGATCTCTCGTCCTGCAATTTTCAACTCAATGTGGAGCTGTACCTGATTCATTGATAACGCTCTATGCCCAATGCCACAATGGGAATTCGCAGCCTTCCATCAATTCTCTCCAGAGTACCCTACTGTCTATTCTCGGTTCTTTTGAACACGCGTACATCGTGGTTGACTCCGTCGACGAATGCACGGAAAGGAAAGCGCTCTTGAAATGGATCGAGGATATCTCCCGCACCAAGACTGGCAAGCTACACTTGCTCGCGACTAGTCGGGATGAAGAAGACATCACCCGCCGACTCGGTTCTCTCAATCATAATAATAATGTCCTTATGAAACCTGAAGACGTCAATATCGATATCGAGCAATATGTCAATCACTTGCTTGAAACTGATGACGAACTGGGACAATGGGACGAAGACATCCAAGCGAACATCAAATCTAGCTTAATGAAAAGCGCAGATGGAATGTATGTGATTCCTACTTGCACTCACATCTAGACAATAGTTATATGTTGGATCAGGTTTCGATTGGTCTCGTTACAGCTGACGGCATTGCAAGATTGCTATAGTCAAGACTCGTTAGAGGATCAAATGGGATGTCTTCCTAATGGGTTGGATGAGTTTTACGATCGAATCATCTCTGGGATTAACAAGAAGCATCGTGACGATGCGCTCAATATCCTGCATTGGCTTGCATTCTCTGCTCGCCCGTTATCACTCGATGAAATTGTACAGGTTGTTGGCGTGGTCTCAGACCCTGAGCACGGCCTTCGTTTCAAGGCATCTCGCGTATACCGTGATCCACGATTGGTGATGCGAGTGTGCTCTAGTCTTGTTAGCGATGTAAAAGGTGAGAACAAGTCCTGTCGAAAATACACGACTAACGACAGTGTCAGGAACAATCAAGCTGTCGCATATGTCTGTGAAAGACTACCTGCTCTCCAGCAAAGGTCAATGCGGCGCGACGGACTTTACCATCAATGAACGACTTTCCCACTCATTCATCAGTCAAACATGCTTGGCATATCTTTTGCAATTCGACACACTCGACACCCTGACCACTGACACCATGCAAAACTTCCCGCTTGCAGATTATGCCGCGCAAAATTGGATTTCTCATATCCGATCGGGAAGCGACGACTGGCCTAGTGTTCAACTGAAACTGATGAAAGCTCTGTTCCAGCCATGTCACACTCCCCCATTCATCACATGGGTTCGGCTGTGTGATATAGATAATTGGCGGAGAAAGGATTTAGCGCTACTACCTCACTGCATTCCATCCACCCTGTATTATGCCTCACTGGCCGGTTTGGTGCACGGCTTGACATTGCAAGTGGGAGATGCCGATGTCAATGCACAGGGTGGATATTATGGAAATGCTCTCCAGGCTGCATCATATGCAGGCCATGATGCGATTGTGAGGCTTCTCCTTGATAAAGGAGCAGATGTCAATGCGCAGGGTGGAGAGTACGGAAATGCTCTCCAGGCTGCATCATTTGTAGGCCATGATGCAACTGTGAAGCTCCTCCTGGCTCATGGAGCAGATGTCAATGCACAGGGTGGATTCTATGGAAATGCTCTCCAGGCTGCATCATTTGTAGGCCACGATGCAACTGTGAAGCTCCTCCTGGCTCATGGAGTAGATGTTAATGCACAGAGTGGATTCCATGGAACTGCTCTCCAGACTGCATCATTTGTGGGCTGTGATGCAACTGTGAGGCTCCTCCTAGCTTATGGGGCAGATGTCAATGGACAGGGTGGACATCATGGAAATGCTCTCCAGGCTGCATTAGTCCTTGGTTTTGATGTGATTGTGAAGCTTCTCCTGGATAAAGGAGCAGATGTTAATGCACAGAGTGAAGAGTATGGAAATGCTCTCCAGACTGCATCATATCTAGGCCATGATGTGATTGTGAGGCTTCTCCTGGACTATGGGGCAGATGTCAATGCACAGGGTGGAAGATATGGAAATGCTCTCCAGGCTGCATCTGTTATAAACTGGTTGTTGTCGAGACGGTTTTACTTTGGAGTGCTCTGTCCCAAGACGATGATAATGTCTCAAGTCCTAGTTATCGGGGTTGCTAACGAGGAATCAGACTTAAGGTCTGAGTACGACTAACTAGGAGTTTATATACTGACTACGCTACTGTGGATGAGTCAGTGTTTACACAAGGAATACATGCGACGAGTAGAGATAAGCATGATAGAAGACTCGGAGCATGTGAAGAGATGAAACATAATCGCCGGAAATGAAAAGTGTCCTATCTAAGGCAAATGAAAAGATAAGGTCATGATAAGACCTATGACAAAACTGTGGGGAATCCCTGGGGAATCCCAAGCAAAGATAAGGCTAATCCGACTAAGCAACAATAACTAACATGGAGAAGGAATGAAATTTTACATCCGTGACATACACCTCACCTTTCAGGAAATTCGACCCAAATTTCAAACTTGGGTGATGTCAGTCATTTCGTCCTCTGAGGCCTGGGTCTGGATTTCCTCAGTGGTGGGGGTCTCGATGACTACTGAGAGGGAAGCGATGGGGTTGGTTTCCAAAGCTGCTTTGATGGGGGAAGGGGCTCAGACTGTTGTGACGTCATCATTGTTACTTGGGTACTCCAAATCGAGGTCGATGGGGTATTCGACCGATTTCCCATACTCAATTAGCATCTCTGTCATCGCGAGATCTCGTTGGGCCCAGAGGAAATCTTCTCTGGAAAGCCGTTTGGCTCGACGACTCTCTTCTATGAGCTTGACGATGATGGCATGGGTGGTGACATTGTAGCAATCTACCCATGTTCACTTCTTTTGTTGTTGGAGCTCCCAAACCTTGAGCTCACTGTTATCCCAACAGTTCTTCCAAAATGTGACGCTTTTTCATAACAATTCATTCTCAGCTTGCAGGGTGTTGCACTCTTCATGGAGTTCTCGGTTCCAATTGCTGATGCTGTTGCTATGGACCGTGAGATGAGAGATGGTGATGGCAGGATCTTCAGGAGGAGGAGTTCATCCCATAAAGAAATCTTCTGCGCGGGCACGAGCTTGTCGATGTAATTGTCGAGGAGACGAAGTAGTGGTGGAGGGACTGGGGGTAGGGGAACGGATGGTGGACGAAGGGATTCATCCAGCACGTCAGATGGCAACTTGTCAGTTGGGCGTGGAGGTGCGAGAGGCTGGCATTGTTGAATGATGATTTTTGATGTTGATATTGAGAACAACAGTATTGGGTAAGTCCAGAACTATGAAGTGTCGTTGAAAGTGGGGAAAGATTGGATGGAGTCATATCAATGACTCTGAGTTTATAAATGCCTCTCGGATCTAAGAATAGAATTCAAAAAATGGATAGCCGGAATGATGACAAATGAGTTAAGTCACCATTTGAATTGAGTCTTCATAAGTCTTCACAATTTCTTTGGCATGTCGTAAGACATTCAATCGTTCTTCCCAAGTAGCTTCTTTGATCGGATAACCTTTCCATTTGACCAAATACTTTCATCGGCATTTAGCTCCGGAGTGTTGAAGAATAGATTCGACTTCGTACTCTTCTTCATTCTCAATCAGATCTGGGGGAGGTCGAGATGTATCAGTGATATCAGGGTGGAGCAACTTATCTTCAATGTTTGGTCTCAGGAGTGATACGTGAAAGACTGGATGGAGCCTCCATGTTCCGGGGATGTCGATAAGATACACAAGATCCAATATCTGTTTCAGGATCTTGAATGGTCCAGTTCTTCAGTTGTCCAGCTTCTTGGCGGGTCGAGTCGTCTTGATGTTTTTGGTATCTAACCAAACCAAATCTCTGACTTTGAAGGAGGGGGAGAGTTTCCGTTTTTGATCGGCGTACTTCTTCATCGATTCTGTGGCGTGTGATAGTGATTTGCCAGCATTCTTCTGAGCACACATGAGACATTCATGGAAGGTGTTTGCTGCGGGGACATTACTCAGGGACTTGATAGTGATTGGTAAATGAGGGTGACAGCTGTATTCCAGATAGAAGGGTGATTGTGAAGTGGCGGAGTGTTGTTGATTATTGTAAGCGAATTCAGCAGAAGCCAACCATTCAGACCAGTCGTCCTGCATGAAGTTGGTATAGAACCATAGGTAGACTTCAAGTTCTTGGTTTGTTCATTCAGTCTGACCATCGGTTTCAGGATGATAGGCAGTAGATAGTCCGGAAATGGTTCCTAGAAGTTTATTAAGGGCTTCAGTGAATTTTGATGCAAATTGAACTCCACGATCGGAAATAATCTTTTTTGGCCATCCATGATGTTTCCAGATGTGATCATGGAAGAGTCAGGCAGCGCCTTCTGATGAGAGATTGGAAGTTGTCGGAATAAAGTGGGCACATTTCATAAAGTGATCGATGACTACCATCACGGCGTCGTATCCAAGCGAGTTAGGTAATTGAACGATGAGATCGACGGTAATCTCAGTCCATGGTTCAGTAGCGGGGGGTATAGGTTGTAGGAGTCCTGTCAGCTTGGAAGGGTAGTTCTTGTTTTGTTGACAAGCAGGACAGGACTGTACGTAGTTGATAACGTCTTGAGAGATGCCATCCCAAACAAAGTTTCAGAGCACCAGCTCCTTCGTCTTCTCAATGCCAGGGTGTCCAGTATGGGGGTAGGCGTGGGACAGTCATATTATGTCTGTGCGCAAAGATACTTCCTCTGGTACCACAATTTGACCTTCAACATCGCGAACCAACCCATCAGCTTGGTCCCAAAACAATGAGGCATCCTTGATTCTCTGTGAGATTTTGTTCAGTATTGGAAGTTTGAAGTGTAGTCTTGTGAAAAAGTCAGGTTTTGAAAGTTTGACGATTGAATTGATCCAATGATCATCTGCGATTGAAATCTCATTTTCCACCTTGCCTTTACCTTCATCGAAATAATCCGGACACCTGGATAGTCTATCAGCCTTGTTCTTTCTCCCTGGAATGTACTTGATTTTGTACTCATATCTTGACAAAATCTCTGACCAGTGAGCGTGTTGTCCAAATAACACACGAGTGAGACTATCGGTATGAATAAGAAGGTCGTGTCATGAACCTTCCAAGAGATGCCGCTATGTCTTGAGACAATCTATTATTGCTAAAAGCTCGGCATCGTGAGTTGGATATTTCTTTTCAGCAGGGGTTAAAGATCTTGAGTGAAAGCCTATAGGTTTCCAATCATTTCTGTGTGGCTGAGACAGTATACCTCCTAAAGCAAATCCAGAGGCGTCAGTCTCCAAGCAATACGGCAGGTCTTGGTCTGGTACTTCGAGGACAGGGGCATTTGTGAGGGAGTGCTTCAATTGATCGAAGGCATGTTGTCATTCGGGGGTCCATCCCCATATGGTATCTTTATAGAGTAACTGATTGAGTGGTTGAGCAATCTTCGAGAAATCCTTGATGTATTTTCTCCAGAAATTTGTGCTTCCAAGGAAGGATTGGAGTTGTTTAACAGTTCGAGGTTCAGGCCATTCGACTATGGCCTTGACCTTCTTGGGATTGGTTCTGATGTGACCCTTTGTCAAGGTCATTCCCAGATAGATCACCTCTTCCTTCTCAAATTGGCATTTAACAGGTTTGCAGGAGAGTTTGTACTTCTTCATGATATCAAGGGTTTTGAATGTCCAGTAACGTAGTTCCTCCAGATCATCTCCGCAGATGAGAATGTCATCAATATAGATGAAAACACAACCTGATTTTAGCACTTCAGCAAATCGCGTATCGATCATTCGTTGGAATGTAGCTGGAGAATTCCGTAGACCAAAGAACATCACTCTTGGAATGTAAAGTCCATCGACCATATTGAAGGTGGCTTTCCATTCATCACCTTCTTTAATTCGAATGTTATTGAATCCCCATCAGATATCCATGACTGTGAATAATGCAGCAGACTGTAATTTTGGTTGTTGGACAATTTGGTGTAGGAGAGGTAGAGGATAACAGTTGGGAACCGTAAAGTGATTCAGATATTGATAGTCTTCGATTGGTCTATATCCAGCATCTTGTCCTTTCGCATTGATGTCTTCAGCTTTCTTACTTAGGAAGAAGGGAGCAGCTTGAGGTGAAGATCCTTTGAATATTCATCCAGTAGCCACATTTTCAGCCAAAAACTTCTCTAGATATTCTTTCTCTTGAGGGGACATCAGATAAATCATGTCAGTTTGAGGCACGAAGTCATCTCTGAGATCAATGATGTGATCGAACTCAGAATGAGGTGGAAGGCAATCAAAGGACTCCTTGGCAAAGACACTAGCATAGTCTTTCCAATAGACCTCCAGTACAAACTTTCACATATCTTCCTCCACCGTGCTGGCTCGAGATTCATCCGATTTTGAAATTCTTGTAATCGCCAGTGAGACTGATTCTACCACAGAGGGCTCTGCTTCACCGCTACAATACCAATGAGAAGTCTCTTTGCCTCTGAGAGCCAGTGTTGACTTCTCCCAATCAATACTAGGGTTTTGAGCTCTGAGCCATGGGTAGCTGAGGATAATATCAAACTTGGATCTGAGGTCGGTCACTTCCAAATGGATCCTTTTGGTGTGTCCACCTGGAGCTTCTATCCAGACATCTGTGTCAAAAACGATTGGGCCTCCTTGGTTCTCTGACCCATCGGCATTCCGTACGGGGATTGGGGTTTCCAAATCCTGAAGAGTAAATTTGTGATAAGTTGCGAAGGTCTCATCCATAAAGTTTCCAGAAGCTCCGCTATCAATAAGACACATGGCAGGGACACATCAGCCAGTGTCTGAAGCTTTGATCCAAATGTCCATTGTAAGTCCTGAGTTGCCCTTTTCGATAGCACCAAGAATTCAAAATAGATTGCATGGGGTAATGGTACATTGAGTGGTATGGTCCGTAACATTGGGCAAATCGTCTGAACCTTTCAAAAACCCTGGGACTTCAAGTCCGTTGCCAGCCTCTTCTTTTGATCATCCGACCAATTGCGTTGATACGACCCCTTGGTCCCTTGAGCTCCAGAGGACATGTTCCATATATCTACGTGATCCCCAAGACGTCTACTACACTGCTACGATGTCCCCGACTACGCGATTCGGCTTCCTGTCTAGCGATTTATCTCTGAACGCTTCAGATTTCTGCGAATTTCTTCGAATTCTCCAATCCTTCGATTCGCGATCGCAGCTCATATCAAAGGATGCATCTGATTGCCAGACGTCCATTGTGTAGATCCTCATCGTTTCCATTGACCCTTTCACTGGTGGCTTCGTTCAGAAGTCTCATCCCTTTACTATATAGCATATAAAGGGATCTTTGTTTTCACAGATATATTTACTTGTAGATATGTTTGTATCATAGAGAAGGAAGATAGATTCCATCATCCCATGTCTAGTCCTTCATGTTTGAGCCTCTTCGACCACCTCTAGCACTCTAGAGAGTGCTCCGATTTTCCGATTTCTTCTATTTCTTCGATTTTGCACGATTTCTTTGATAGCTTCTTTCTATTGTGCCTCCCACCATCTCTCGGGGCAGATCCCAGAGCTCAGACGGCTCCACATTGCATCAGCGTATACCACATTTCGCCATATCCGATGGAGTCTCGCTTGCTGCCAGTGTAGCGGGTGAGCTGACATTCTCCATGTTGGGCTCAGCAGTAACGACATGTATGTCATGACCTCGACCTCAACCTCATCCTTGGTAACCGCCTCTGCCTCGATAATATCCTCCTTGATGTGAGGAAGAGGTATTGGGTAGATTCTTCGCATCACCAGCAACACAGTTTGGGCAGGCATTCGCGAAGTGCCCTGGTTGACCGCAGGAGTAGCAGTTTCCATATGGGATCGTAAGGGCAGAAGAGGAAGACTCTTCTCTTTTGATGGTGGGGGCTGCTGACGTTTGGCGGGTCATTGTTGCAGCCACAGACGATCCTCAGGTAGGAAAGGGGTTGGAATATTGGGGTCAGGATGTAGAGGACTGTTTCTGTGAAGCAAGAATGTCCTTCTGATGTTGGTAACGTGTTGTAGCATCCTTCCATTCTTGAAGTGTGGCAGGGACAGCGGGGAGTCGGTAAACAAATTCTATGAACTCAGAGTCGAGTCCAGCTTGGTAGAGATCAATGAGGGCAGCGTCATTGAAACTGGTATCAACCTGTAAAGCGCCAAAGCACAGATTGTAATCTTTGATTTTCTTCCTTCCCTGATGGAGATTCTTGATGTCATTGCGGGCACGAGACTGTCTGTCGATTCCTTCAAACATAGATCGGAATCAAGCTACAAATGCAGCCCAAGTAGCAGTTGGGCCTGTCCAGTTGACAGCTCTCATGTCGTTGGTTTCTTTCTCGGACCAGGTTTGGGCTATCATACCCTTCATAAAAGAAAGGGTGAAGGGGATCTTGTGTTCATCGCGGTATGGTTTTCCCATAAAATACAGTTCGCAGCTGTTAATAAATTTGTCGATGTCCTGCTGTCGACCAGTGAATTCATCTGGTTTGGCCATCTTTATCTTGATGGTGGGAGCGGCAGGAGGCTGAGGTTGAGGTTGTGGTGGGGGCTGAGGCTGAGCTTGGGTGGCAAGTTGTTGATTGAGATTCTGAATCTCTGCCGCCTGTTGAGCATTTGAAGCCTGGAGATTAGCCATCTCCCTCCGCAAGTCATTCATGACTGCGAGAATCTCATTGAGATTGGGAACAGGGGGGTTTGCTTGAGAACCCATTGGATCAGGTGATGGTGAAGGTGAAGGTGTTGTTAAGGGCAAAGAAGGTCGAGTAGGTTATTGGAATGGGAAGGGTTGATATCTGACAGTAGGGGGAGTGATGGGACGTTGTGACTGGGCAGTGGCGAGTAACGAGTTGTTTCACTTCAAGTTCTTCCTAGAGCTTGTGAGATACCTGGTAGAGGGATCACATGGTTCAGTCAAAGATAGTGGTGAACTACAGTGAAATGAACTTGCTATATAGTGGTGTTTCTCAGTCCACTGATCTTCGGCTGAAAATACATATATAGCTGATGTACACTGAAGCGCCAAAATTTATATATAGTAGTGAAATACATCTCCACTAAAAGGCAGGTATGCCAGTACACTACAGGGTAGCCAAGAGTGATAAGGGAGATACACTAATAGGCTGAAGATAGTACTCACCAAAGACTATGGAGGGGCCGAGAAATGGATGTATATGTATATGGCTCAGCCAAGATATACATTGCCGATAACTACCGATGGGCTGAAGGTGGTTTCTACTATATATACAGGTTGGCCGAGATATAGATTGCCAATGCCTACCGATGGGCCAAAGGTGGTTTCTACTATATATACAGGTTGGCCGAGATATAGATTGCCAATAACTACTGATGGGCTGAAGGTGGTTTCTACTATATATACAGGTTGGCCGAGAATAGTATGCTATACTACACCTTCAGAGATGTCTACCGATGCTGAGAATGGCTCGGCTGAGGGGTAGCAGTTGCATCGGTACCCTATAAATATATGTATAGTAGATATAAATATATATTGCGAATAATTAATTGCTTCAGCTATAAACAACTTTGCTGATAATTGTATACTTTAATCCACCTTCAGAGAGGTCCGCCGATGCCGAGAATAGCTTGGCCGAGGGGTAGCAGTTGCCTCAGTACCCTATACATATGCATATAGTAGATAGAAATACATATTGTGAATAATTAATTGCTTTGGCTTTAGATAACTTCACTGATAATTGCATGCATTAATCCACCTTCAGAGAGGTCCGCCGATGCCGAGAATGGCTCGGCTGAGGGGTAGCAGTTGCCTCTGTACCCTATACATATGCATATAGTAGATAGAAATATATATTGTGAATAATTGATTGCTTTGGCCTTAGGTAACTTTGCTGATAATTGCATGCATTAATCCACCTTCGGAGAGGTCCGCCGATGCTGAGAATGGCTCGGCCAAGGGGTAGCAGTTGCCTCGGTACCCTATACATATGCATAGTAGATAGAAATACATATTGTGAATAATTAATTGCTTTGGCCTTGGGCAACTTTGCTAATAATTGCATGCATTAATCCACCTTCGGAGAGGTCCGCCGACGCCGAGAATGGCTCGGCCGAGGGGTAGCAGTTGCCTCGGTACCCTATACATATGCATAGTAGATGTCACGGACGTAAATTTTCATTTCCTCTCTATGTTAGTCATTACTGCTTAGTCGGATAGATCTTATCTTTGCTTGGGATTCCCTATAGTCTCGTATCTTTTCATATATCCTAGATAAGACACATTTCATTTCCGATGATCATGTTTCATCCTTTCACATGCTTATCTCTACTCGTCGCATGTATTCCTTGTGTTTACACTGACTCATCCGCAGTAGCGTAGTCAGTATATAAACCCCTAGTTAGTCGTACTCAGACTTTAAGTCTGATTCCTCATTAGACAACCCAATAACTAGGACTTGAGATCTTATCAATGTCTTGGGACAGAGCTCTTTGAAGTAAAACCATCTCAACAATATCCAGTTTATAACAAGAATCAGACTTCCTTCTTGCTCTCTCCCTCTTACTTGATCCACCCTTGCTTTCACACTGGACAATGATGACGAGGACCTTTACGATCCCTCTGAGCAGAACAATCCTCTTTCTCAATCACTCTACTCACAAACTTGAATCTTCCCAGACCCCAACGAGGAAGCTAGTCAAGCTTCTCCTCTGCCAAGCATCTCACAAGCTCTAGGAAGAACTTGAAGTGAAACAACTTGCTTACTTGCCGCCGCCCAGTCACAACGTCCCATCACTCCCCCTACTGTTAGGTATCAACCCTTTCCGTTCCAACAACCTACTTGACCTTCTTCACCTTTAACAACACCTTCACCTTCACCATCACCAGATCCAATGGGTTCTCACGCTAATCCCCCTGTTCCCAACCTCAATGAAATCCTCGCAGTCATGAACGATTTACGGAGAGAAATGGCCAACCTCCAGGCTTCGAATGCAAACCAGGCGGCAGAGATTCAAGATCTTCACCAACAACTTGCCACCCAAGCTCAACAACAGCCACCACCGGGACCTCAACCCCAACCTCCTGCCATTCCCACCATCGAGATAAAGATGGCCAAACCAGATGAGTTCACTGGTCGACAGCAAGATGTCGACAAATTTATCAACAGCTGCGAATTGTATTTTATGGGAAAGCTGTATCGCGATGAACACAAGATTCCCTTCGCCCTTTCATTCATGAAGGGAACGAATGCTCAGACCTGGTTGGAGAAAGAGACGAATGACATGAGAACTGTCAACTGGACAGGTCCAACTGCTACCTGGGCCGCATTTGTGGCTCAATTCCAGACAACGTTTGAAGGAATCGACAGACAGTCTCATGCTTGTAACGACATCAAGAATCTACGCCAAGGAAGGAAGAAGATAGAAGATTACAACCTGTGCTTTGGCGCTTTACAGGTCAATACCAGTTTCAACGATGCCACCCTCATCGATCTTTACCAAGCTGGACTCGATTCCGAGTTCATAGAATATGCTTACCGACTCCCCGCCGTCCTAACCACACTTCAAGAGTGGAAGGACGCCACGACACGCTACCAACATCAAAAGGACATTCTCGCCTCACAAAAACAGTCCTCTACATCCCGACCCCAATACTCCAATCCCTTTCCTGCCCGAGGATTGTACGTGGCTGCAACGACGACCCACCAAACGTCAGCAGCCCCCACCATCAAAAGAGAAGAGTCTTCCTCTTCTACCCTTACGATCCCATATGGAAACTGCTATTCCTGCAGCCAACCAGGGCACTTCGCGAACGCCTGCCCAAACCGTGTCACCGGTGATGCGAAGAATCTATCCGATACCTCTTCCTCACGTCAAGGAGGATACTTTCGAGGCAGAGGCAGTTACCGAGGACGAGGTTGCGACATACGTGTCGTTACCACTGAGCCCCACGTGGAGAACGTCAACTCGCCCCCTACATTGGGAACAGGCAAAACTCTGTCGGATATGGCGAAATCTGGTATATGCAATTGGTCGGATGATCGAAAGAAGAGGCTGGCAGCGGACCTGAGGTCCCAGGGTTTTTAAAAGGTTTGGACGATACGCCACCCGTTACGGACCATACCACTCGATGTACCATTATACCAAGCAATCCATTTCGAACTCTTGGTACTATCGAAAAGGGCGATTCAGGACTTACAATGGACATTTGGATCAAAGCTTCAGACAGTGGCCAACGTGTCCCCGCCATGTGTCTTATTGATAGCAGAGCTTCTGGAAACTTTATGGATAAGACTTTCGCAACTCATCACGAATTTACTCTTCAGGATTTGGAAACCCCAATCCCTGTACGGAATGCCGATGGGTCAGAGAACTGAGGAGGCCCGATCGTTTTTGACACAGATGTCTGGATAGAAGCTCCAGGTGGACACACCAAAAGGATCTGTTTGGAAGTGACCGACCTCAGATCCAAGTTTGATATTATCCTCAGCTACCCATGGCTCAGAGCTCAAAACCCTAGTATTGATTGGGAGAAGTCAACACTGGCTCTCGGAGGCAAAGAGACTTCTTGTCAGTATTGTAGCGGCGAAGCAGAGTCCTCTGTGGTAGAATCGGTCTCGCTGGCAATAACAAGTATTTCAAAATCGGACGAATCTTGAGCCAGCACGGTGGAGGAAGATATGCGAAAGTTTGTACCGGAGGTCTATTGGAAAGACTATGCTAGTGTCTTTGCCAAGGAGTCCTTCGATTGCCTTCCACCTCATTCTGAGTTCGATCACGTCATTGATCTCAAAGATGATTTCATACCTCAAAATGACGTGACTTATCCAATGTCCCCTCGAGAGATAGACTTCCTAGAGAAGTTTTTGGAAGAAAACGTGGCTACTGGACGAATATTCAAGGGATCCTCACCTCAAGCCGCTCCCTTCTTCCTGAGCAAGAAAGCCGAAGAAATCAACGCGAAAGGACAAGATGCTGGATACAGACCAATCGAAGACTACCATTACCTGAACCACTTTACCGTTCCTGATCGATATCCCCTACCACTCCTCCATCAAATCGTTCAGCAACCAAAGTTACGATCTGCTGCGCTGTTCACAGTCGTGGACATTCGTTGGGGATTTAACAATATTCGAATCAAAGAAGGCGATGAATGGAAAGCCGCTTTCAACACGGTCAAGGGACTCTACATCCCGAAAGTGATGTTCTTTGGTCTACGAAATTCTCCAGCTACATTCCAATGGATGATCGATACACGATTTGCCAAAGTATTAAGATCAGGTTGTGTTTTTATCTATATCGATGACGTTCTCATCTGCGGAGACAATTTAGAAGAACTACGTTACTGGACGTTCAAAACCCTTGACATCATGAAGAAGAACAAACTCTCCTGTAAACCTGTCAAATGCCAATTCAAGAAGGAAGAGGTGATCTATCTAGGGATGACCTTAACGAAAGGTCATATCAGGACCAATCCCAAGAAGATCAAGGCCATAGCCGAATGGCCTGAACCTCGAACCGTGAAACAACTTCAATCCTTTCTCGGAAGTGCAAATTTCTGGAGAAAATACATCAAGGACTTTTCAAAGATCACCCAACCACTCAACCAGTTACTCCATAAAGATACTATATGGGAATGGACTCCCGAACGACAACACGCCTTTGATCAACTAAAACGCTCCCTCACGAACGCCCCTGTCCTCGAAGTGCCGGATCAAGACCTGCCATATTGCTTGGAGACTGACGCCTCTGGCTTTGCCTTGGGAGGAGTACTGTCTCAGCTGCACGAAAACGACTGGAAACCTGTAGGCTTTCATTCAAGATCCTTGACCCCTGCTGAAAAGAAATATCCAACTCACGACACCGAGCTTCTAGCAATAATAGACTGTCTTAAAGCATGGCGACACCTTTTGGAAGGTTCGCGACATGACCTTCTGATCTGTACCGACAGTCTTGCCCTCAAATATTTCAGTATCGCTCGCGTGTTATTTGGACGACGTGCTCGTTGGTCTGAGATTTTGTCAAGATACGAATACAAAATCGAGTACATCCCAGGGAGAAAGAACAAGGCTGATGGGTTATCCAGGCGCCCAGATTATTTCGACGAGGGTAAAGGCGAGGTGGAAGACGAAATTTTAATCGCAGATGAACATTGGATCAATTCAATCGTCAAACTCTCAGAACCGAACTTTTTCGCAAGATTATGCTTCAGATTGCCGATACCGAATGAGATCTCACAGAAAATCGAGGATGCCTCATTGTTTTGGGACCAAGCCGATGGGTTGGTTCGCGATGTTGAAGGTCGAATTGTGGTGGCAGAGGAAGTATCTTTGCACACAGACATAATACGACTGTCCCACGCCTACCCCCATGCTGGACACCCTGGCATTGAGAAGATGAAGGAGCTGGTGCTCCGAAACTTTGTTTGGGATGGCGTCTCTAAAGACGTTATCAACTACATATGATCCTGTCCTGCTTGTCAACAAAACAAGAATTACCCTTCGAAACCAACAGGACTCCTACAACTGATACCCCCCGCTACTGAACCATGGACTGAGATAACCGTCGATCTCATTGTTCAACTACCTGACTCGCTTGGATACGATGCTGTGATGGTAGTCGTTGATCGCTTCATGAAACGCGCCCACTTTATTCCGACGACCTCCAATCTTTCATCAGAAGGCGCTGCCTGACTCTTCCGTGATCACATCTGGAAACATCATGGATGGCCAAAGAAGATCATTTCTGACCGTGGAGTACAATTCGCATCAAAATTCACAGAAGCCCTCAATAAACTCTTAGGAACCATTTCTGGACTGTCTACTGCTTATCATCCCAAAACCGATGGTCAGACCGAGCGAACAAACCAAGAACTCGAAGTCTACTTACAGTTCTATACCAATTTCATGCAAGACGACTGGTCCGAATGGCTAGCTTCCACCGAATTCGCTTACAATAACCGACAACACTCTGCCACATCACAATCACCCTTCTACTTAGAATATGGCCGTCATCCTCATTTACCGATCACAATCGAATCCCCAAGTAACGTCCCCGCAGCAAACACCTTCCATGAACGTCTCACGCGTGCTCAGAAGAATGCTGGCGAATCACTATCACATGCCACAGAATCAATGAAGAAATATGCCAATCAAAAACGGAAACTCTCTCCCTCTTTCAGAGTCGGAGATTTGGTTTGGTTAGATACCAAAAACATCAAGACGACTCGACCCACCAAGAAATTAGATAACAGAAGAACTGGACCATTCAAGATCCTAAAACAAGTGTCGGATCTTGCGTATCTTATCGATATCCCCGGAACTTGGAAACTCCACCCAGTTTTTCACGTATCACTCCTGAGACCGAACGTCAAAGATAAGTCGCTCCACCCTGATATTACTGATACATCTCGACCTCCCCCAGATCTGATCGAGAATGAAGAAGAATATGAAGTCGAATCTATTCTTCAACACTCTGGAGCTCAACGCCGACGAAAATATTTAGTCAAGTGGAAAGGTTATCCGATTGAAGAAGCTACTTGGGAAGAACGATCGAACATCTTACAACACGCCAAGGAAATTGTGAAGACTTACGAAGACTCAATTCAAACGGCGACTTAACTTGTTTGTCATCATTCTGGCTGTCCATTTTTTGAATTCTATTTTTAGGTCGAGTTGGCATTTATAAACCCAGAATCATTGATACGATTCCATCCAGTCTTTTCCTACCTTTGACGAACTTACCCAACACTATTGTTCCCAACACTAACGTCGTTGAACCATCATTCATAATGCCCGCCACTCGATCTCCCTCTCCTCAAGTCGCCATTCGACATGCTGGACAAATTCCTTCGTCCGCCACCATCCGTTCCCCTACTCCCGGTCCCTCTACCTCTTCCTCCTCCACTCGGCAGTTACGCCGACAAGCTCGCGCACGCGCGGAAGACTTCTTCAAAGAATATCCTATGGAAACACCTCCTCCCGAAGACCCCGCCGTTACTATTTCGCGCCTTACAGTCCACAGCAATAGCGTCAGCAAGTGGAACCAAGAACTTCGTCAGGAGCATGACGTCTTGAAAGCCGAGCTCAAAGCGTCAGAAAGAAGTGCCTTGTTTTGGAAGAATCGTTGGGACCAGAGTGAGTTGAAAGTTTGGGAGTTACAATGGGAGAAGAAACGTATGTGGGTTAATTGTTACGATGTCACCACTCGCGCCATCATCGTCAAGCTCGTGGAAGAGAGTCGTTGGGCCGAGCGACTCTCCCGAGAAGATTTTCTTCGGGCCCAATGAGATCTCGCAACGACGGAGACTCTAATCGATTACGGTGCATCAGTTGAGTACCCCATCAATCTCGACCTGGAATACCCGGACAAAGATGACGTCGCAACAGTTCGAGCCCCTTCCCCCATCGAAGCAGCTCTGGAAACCACTCCCACCATCTCCCTCTCAGTGGCCATCGAGGCCTCTGCCACTGAGGAAATCCCAACTCAGGCCTCAGAGGACGAAACGACCGACATTGCCCAAGTTTGAAATTCGGGTCGAATTTCCCGAAAAACGAGGTGTATGTCATGGATGTAAATTTTCATTTCCTCTCTATGTTAGTCATTACTGCTTAGTCAGATAGATCTTATCTTTGCTTGGGATTCCCCATAGTCTCGTATCTTTTCATATATCCTAGATAAGACACATTTCATTTCCGACGATCATGTTTCATCCTTTCACATGCTCCGAGTCCTTTATCATGCTTATCTCTACTCGTCGCATGTATTCCTCGTGTTTACACTGACTCATCCGCAGTAGCGTAGTCAGTATATAAACCCCTAGTTAGTCGTACTCAGACTTTAAGTCTGATTCCTCATTAGACAACCCAATAACTAGGACTTGAGATCTTATCAATGTCTTGGGACAGAGCTCTTCGAAGTAAAACCATCTCAACAATATCCAGTTTATAACAGTAGATAGAAATACATATTGTGAATAATTAATTGCTTTGGCCTTGGGCAACTTTGCTGATAATTGGATGCATTCATCCACCTTCAGGGAGGTCCACCAATGCTGAGAATAGCTTAGCCGAGGGGTAGCAGTTGCCTCAGTACCCTATACATATGCATATAGTAGATGGAAATACATATTGTGAATAATTAATTGCTTTGGCTTTAGATAACTTTGCTGATAATTACATGCATTAATCCACCTTTAGAGAGGTCTGCCGATGCCAAGAATAGCTCAGCTGAGGGGTAGAAGTTGCCTCAGTACCCTATACATATGCATATAGTAGATAGAAATACATATTGTCAATAATTGATTGCTTTAGCTTTAGATAACTTTACTGATAATTGCATGCATTAATCCACCTTCAGGGGGGTCCGCCGACACCAAGGATGGCTTCGCCAAGGTTTCACAGCTGCCTCAGTAACCTACACTCTATCAATAATTTATTAATATAACTTCTATAGAGATGTAAGACTATCTATCTTAGAGTAGTGCAACATATTTCCTATTTTATTTCTATCTCAATAGTGAGGTATTCAATGTTTAGTTGTTACTCTCTGCTAAAATGCAATGTCAAATTTCAGACTTGATAAATATGCTTGTAAAAAATCTAGAAATATTTGGACCACTTGTTTATATACTCTATATTACATTTATTTGATGTGCCTGATAGGGTGCATTAGTATAAGTAAACTGTGTAGAAAATGTTGTGTTAGATTAACCTATGTTCAATGTTACTCTACACTGTCACAGTATAGGTTACTATATAAATCTATAGAGTTTTTTCATTACATTCAAACATAGTAGACTACTCAGTATTAGGCACATAGTATTAATAGAATATGAAGTACATATACAAGTGGTACAAATATTTCTGGATTTTTTACAAGCATATTTATCAAGTCCGAAATTTGACATTGCATTTTAGCAGAGAGTAACAACTAAACATTGAATACCTCACTATTGAGATAGAAATAAAATAGGAAATATGTTGCACTACTCTAAGATAGATAGTCT
Source organism: Porpolomopsis calyptriformis (assembly GCA_951640195.1). Lineage (NCBI taxonomy): Eukaryota > Fungi > Basidiomycota > Agaricomycetes > Agaricales > Hygrophoraceae > Porpolomopsis > Porpolomopsis calyptriformis. Next base: position 535,848 of record OX621175.1, read on the forward strand.
TACATCTCTATAGAAGTGATATTAATAAATTATCCATGGAGTGTAGGTTACCGAGGCAGCTGTGAAACCTCGGTGAAGCCATCCTTGGTGTCGGCGGACCCCCCTGAAGGTGGATTAATGCATGCAATTATCAGTAAAGTTATCTAAAGCCAAAGCAATTAATTATTCACAATATGTATTTCTATCTACTATATGCATATGTATAGGGTACTGAAGCAACTGCTACCCCTCGGCCGAGCCAGTCTTGGCATCGGTGGACCTCTCCGAAGGTGGATTAATGCATGCAATTATCAGCAAAGTTATCTAAAGCCAAAGCAATCAATTATTGACAATATGTATTTCTATCTACTATATGCATATGTATAGGGTACAGAGGCAACTGCTACCCCTCAGCTGAGCTATTCTTGGCATCAGCGGACCTCTCTAAAGGTGGATTAATGCATGTAATTATCAGCAAAGTTATCTAAAGCTAAAGCAATTAATTATTCACAATATGTATTTCCATCTACTATATGCATATGTATAGGGTACTGAGGCAAATGCTACCCCTTGGCTAAGCTATTCTCAGCGTCGGCGGACCTCCCTGAAGGTGGATTAATGCATCCAATTATCAGCAAAGTTGCCCAAGGCCAAAGCAATTAATTATTCACAATATGTATTTCTATCTACTATGCATATGTATAGGGTACCGAGGCAACTGCTACCCATCGGCCAAGCCATTCTCGGCATCGGCGGACCCCTCCGAAGGTGGATTAATGCATGCAATTATCAGCAAAGTTGTCCAAGGCCAAAGCAATTAATTATTCACAATATGTATTTCTATCTACTATGCATATGTATAGGGTACCGAGGCAACTGCTACCCCTTGGCCGAGCCATTCTCAGTGTCGGCAGACCTCTCCGAAGGTGGATTAATGCATGCAATTATCAGCAAAGTTACCCAAGGCCAAAGCAATCAATTATTCACAATATGTATTTCTATCTACTATATGCATATGTATAGGGTACTGAGGCAACTGCTACCCCTCGGCTGAGCCATTCTCGGCATCGGCGGACCTCTCCAAAGGTGGATTAAAGTATACAATTATCAGCAAAGTTGTTTATAGCTGAAGCAATTAATTATTCGCAATATATATTTATATCTACTATACACATATTTATAGGGTACCGATGCAACTGCTACCCCTCAGCTGAGCCATTCTCGGCATCGGTGGACATCTCTGAAGGTGTAGTATAGCATACCAATCTCGGCCAACCTGTATATATAGTAGAAACCACCTTCAGCCTATCAGTAGTTATTGGCAATCTATATCTCGGCCAACCTGTATATATAGTAGAAACCACCTTCAGCCCATCAGTAGTTATCGGCAATCTATATCTCGGCCAACCTGTATATATAGTAGAAACCACCTTCAGCCCATCAGTAGTTATCGGCACTCTATATTTCGGCCAACCTGTATATATAGTAGAAACCACCTTCAGCCCATCGGTAGGCATTGGTAATCTATATCTCGGCCAACCTGTATATATAGTAGAAACCACCTTCAGCCTATCAGTAGTTATCGGCAATCTATATCTCAGCCAACCTGTGTATATAGTAGAAACCACCTTCAGCCTATTGGTAGGCATTGGCAATCTATATCTCAGCCAACCTGTATATATAGTAGAAACCACCTTCGGCCTATTGGTAGTTATCGGCAATGTATATCTCGGCCGAGCTATATACATATACATCCATTTCTCGGCCCCTCCATAGTCTTTGGTGAGTACTATCTTTGGCCCATTAGTGTATCTCCCTTATCACTCTTGGCTACCCTGTAGTGTACTGGCATACCTGCCTTTTAGTAGAGATGTATTTCACTACTATATATAAATTTTGGCGCTTCAGTGTACATCAGCTATATATGTATTTTCAGCTGAAGATCGGTGGACCGAGAAACACCGCTATATAGCAAGTTCATTCCACTGTAGTTCACTGCTATCTTGGCTGAATGGGCTCGAGGGATAGCTTGACTAGCTTCCTCATTTGGGTCTGGGAAGATTCGGGTTTGTGAGTAAAGCGATTGAGAGAGAGGATTCTGCTCAGAGGGGTCATAGAGATCCTCATCGTCATCATCCAGTGTGAAAGTAAAGGTGGATCAAGTAGAGGGGAGAGAGCAAGAAGGAAGTCTGATTCTTGTTATAAACTGGTTGTTGTTGAGACAGTTTTACTTCAGAGTGCTCTGTCCCAAGACGATGATAATGTCTCAAGTCCTAGTTATCAGGGTTGCTAACGAGGAATCAGACTTAAGGTCTGAGTATAACTAACTAGGAGTTTATATACTGACTACGCTACTGCGGATGAGTCAGTGTTTACACAAGGAATACATGCAACGAGTAGAGATAAGCATGATAGAAGACTTGGAGCATGTGAAGAGATGAAACATAATCGCCGGAAATGAAAAGTGTCCTATCTAAGGCAAATGAAAAGATAAGGTCACGATAAGACCTATGATGAAACTGTGGGGAATCCCAAGCAAAGATAAGGCTAATCTGACTAAGCAACAATGACTAACATGGAGAAGGAATGAAATTTTATGTCTGTGACAGCATCATTAAGAGGCAACAATGTGATTGTGAAGCTCCTCCTAGATTATGGGGCAGATGTCAATGCACAGGGTGGATTCTATGGAAATGCTCTCCAGGCTGCATCATATGCAGGCCACATTGTGATTGTGAGGTTCCTCCTGGATTGTGGGGCAGATGTTACCTCACAGGGTGGAAGATATGGAAATGCTCTCCAGGCTGCATTATTCTTTGGTGATGAGAAGGTTGTAGAACTTCTGAGAGATGCAATGCAGTGGGCTGAAGGATTCAGATAAATGGAGTCGGAATTTTCCTGTATTTCAATTGATTTATTTCTTGATATGACTAAGTTGCTAATCGTTAATAATCGTTGCCAAATTACTAAGTTGCTGACGATACCCCCAACTGATGGGAAGGATACGCACCGATATCCACAGCCACCATCGTTTTAAAAGTCGCATGAATGTACCTGTGACTTCACCAAACGCGACTCTAGAGCTCAAGCACCCGGTTCGAAAAGATGCTCAACATCCTAGGTGCGTGAAAGAATCGACAACATGGGGGGTGCTACTCATTTTCGGCCTCTATGTACACTCTCTAGTCATCCACGGATATGTACAGTCCGCGGCCACTGTTGCCGCGGCCACCGTACCTCTACGGGACGAACTCGCGGATATCGCGAATCTTCACTACGTCGATGGACCGCCCACATCCGACGGAGGTAGTTCCAGGCCTTGGTGGATTCTCCGATCGAACCTCGAACACAAATTATCAAGCCCCAGGTGGGAAGAGACGGTGAGAATATCTTCCTCTCGCAATGTGCTCTCGAGAACACCCTTATTGATCCCCGCGAGGATAGGTGAAATGGTGGTCGGATGAACTATCTAAAAATGAGTACGACGGTGTCATTGGACTATCTCAGGGGTCTGCAATGACCGCTTTACTCATTTCAATGGTAATGTCACTTCCCATCACCGTTACCATTTCCCTCACATCGCGCGTATAGATCAACCACCCTGAGCGAGTGCCCGAATTTAACCCCACCAAGACCCAACCTCTCAAGTTTGCTATATTGTGCTCCGGTAAAGATTCCCCCTTGTCTCACCGACACCAGCATCTCTCATAAGCCTTTTCAGGCTTTGTATCCCACGATTCTCCTCACAAAGATATATACGGGATCCCTGATGATCTTCCTACCCTCCACAGTATGTCTTCTCGTGCCCTATCACAGAATACTGGCACACCTTTCACTTTACTAGCCGTCGACGACAATGATTCTATCGTTCCCGCTGAACGAACCGTCGAGTTAAAGGAGATATGCAAGACCTCAATACTCGTCCGTCATCAGGAAGGTATGCAAATAAACATCCCATTTCTCCCCACGGACATGTTTTACCAGATTGCTGCAGGGCACTCCATTCCGGTTCGCGGAGAGTGGCCAATGTTCTTCAAGGATTTCATCTTGAATGCCATTCACAAGGACTCTCATGAGAAAAACCTTTGAGTCTCTATTCCGCAAACTATGACCAGGATCGTTGACCGAATCCCTTCCTTTCCCTCCGTCCTCCGTTCCATTTACTTGCCCTCCCTCATTGAATGTACCAGGTAATACATACATGGTCATGTAATCTCGACGGCTACCCACTGGCTGAAATGAATTACTCAAGTTTACCTGGATGAAGGAGCATAGATTGCATGTACATATCTCATGAGTAAACATACAGTATGGGGACAACATGGGTCCCTCAAGTCTATCGCCTTGCGGCATAAAATCTACTGCGTCAAGTCCAATCCGTCCTTCATTGTCGTCAACATGTTTGCAATCTCCATCGCATTGTTAAGGATCTCTTCGGACTCCTTGGGATCCACCTTGGGCAGAATGACCGAAGCGAATGTGTCAGGATTCCACTTGAGTAATTCCAATGTCACCTTCACCTTCTCGCTCGTCCCTCGTCTTCGATAATGAAGCACGAAATCGCGGAGTCGGATCTCTATAGGGCGAGAGGCATATTCCTCATTGAGCGTAAGCAACGGCCACGGAAGCTCAACTGAACAAAGGGGTCCGGATAATGGTTCGCCACTTGTTAGATGGGCCCACTTGGCGTCATAAAGGGCAAACTGTCGATCGATTTCGCCCTGCAAATCCAGAGAGAAGATTCGGGGCGGATGGGATGATTCCCTTTCTTCCGCCAGAACAGCTTCCACCCACTCTTGATACGCGCTCGCAACAAAACTTAACAACATCTTTGTTAACTTGTTAAGCGCCTCTACCGCCTGGCGTTTGTTCTTCCATCCGCAGACTATTCGTTGAACGGCGGAGTTGCCCTGCCCTCGACCCCCAAACTCTACTTCATTCACTCTCCTGGCCAGGGTAGACCCCCAGATTGTCTCGGACATCTCCTCCAGAGGCATTTCGGGGTTTAACACCCAAGAGTCGGGGTTGACCAACAGAGGTGAGCGGCCGGCCACTCGAGGCCTTGGGTGAGCTAACTCGGGTTGAGGAGTAGCATCAATGGGTTGAGGCTGAGGTTGCCAATCGAAGACTTGGGAATCGGTAGACTCAGGTTGCGGGAGGGTGGACAGGAGTTGGGCGAGGTCAGGGAGGTCGGTTGACCACGGTTGTAGTGTCTGAGGTTGGAAATCGGCAAGCTGGGCCTCCAGCGCTTCCAGCATTTTATGGTTGTTAGCATTCCACGACTCCACCATCAGAGGCGAAGGAGCGACGATCGGGAATTCCATTGACCCAGGGTTGAGTGTTGTCCACCAATTTTCGTTGGTCGACGCCAGAGGTGAGAAATCCAACGATGGGAAATCGTTGGTGAAGGGTTCGGTTGACCCAATGTTGGGAATCGACCACCCCTCTCCGCTGGTTAATGGAAGAGCTGGGAGGTCCATTAATGGAAGAGCGTTGATCTGAGACTCGATTGACCCAGAGGCGCTCGTGTTCCACCCATAATCGGTAGGGTTAATTTCGTTGGTCGACGCCAGAGATGGGAGAACCATCGATGGGAAATCGTTTGTATTGTATTCGGTTAACGCAGTTGGCGTCGGAGCTTGGGGATCCACTGGTGGGAGATTGTTAACCTCGGACTTGGTTGACCCAGCGTCACTCACCTGTGTCCCCCTGATTCTCGCTCGTTGAGGTGAGAGTTGAGGGATCCAAAGGCGGGAGACCATTTTCCTGGGATTTGTCCGACTCCGAGTTGGAAATCGAAAACCCCTCTCCGCTGGTTGAGGCCAGAGCCGGGGGGTCCAGGGGTCGCTGATCGCTGTCTTGAGACTCGGTCGACCCAAAGTCAGAGGACCACCCACTTCCCCAAGTGGATGTCTCAGGTTGGGGGTCCGGAGTTACGAGATCGGCGAGCTGGGGTACGATGAGATTTGGTAGGATCTCAACCGACAGATCCTGGAAGTCGAATGGCCGAGGTTGGGGCTCGTTGGCCGGCGAAGGCAAGGGACGGCCAGGTATATATTTCTTGGCTTTAGGCCGGAAGAAAGGCCATGCTCTTCGAAGTTTATCCCAGGTGTGTTGTGCTTTGATCTTCGAACACACCTCGCGTATTTTTTGTTGGCTGGCCTCCTTCCACCAATGGCCGTCGGGCAGACGGTTGGATTTGTCACCGAACTCTTCCAGGCGTTCGTGTTCATCCTCCCAAAACATCTTGACCTCTTTATCCTTCTCGGCTTCCTCCTTAAGACGTTCGGGCATTTCTTCGATCGACTGGTCCACGCGCCCCCGCTCCGCTTCGACCGTAACTCGGAATCCCATTTCGTCCTCCATTTCATCCAGATTCTTCATCCAAAACCCATCGTTGGAATCCGACGGGGCTTCCGTGATAGCCGTTTGGATCTCAGCGACGAGCTTTCTGATCCTCTCGTCCTTTTCTATAAGTTTGCGTCGGGCCCGTCCATGATGCCCCAGAGGGTGGACTCGATCCGACGGAGCCTTCTCCAGCTGACGGGCAGTGAGGTACGCTACTTTCCGCACGCCCCGACAGTCCGTCACACCCACACGCCGGCGTGCAGGGGGGAGACGCGGGGAAGACGCGGTGGAACCACCGTCGGTAGGAGAAGTAGCGCCCTGAGTTTCGTCAGTCGAGGAGCACGCACTCAGGGGAAATAAGGGACCTACCTGGGGAAGATTTTGCATGGTGCCAGAGGCCTCCCCCGGGTCAGAAAAGTCTTCGTAGGATTTGTACGATGGGGTTGTATCTCTGGAACCCTGGTAGGATTGATAAGATGGCGTAGCCTCTCTGGAACCCTGGTAGGATGGGTCGGACGGCGTAGCCTCTCTGGAATAGTCGTGGTGGGATGGTGTGGTATGTCTGGAACCGTCGTAGAATTCGGGGATTGGGGTGTTATCTCTAGAACCGAAGGTAGACATGGTGGAAGCGTTGTAAGTTGCTCTACCGGTCTGCTTTTGCATTTTATACCCCTTCCGGTCATGCCACAGTCCGGTATAAAATGCAAAGCAGACCGTCGCCCAGAGGCACTAGTATATTTTTGGAGAGTCCAAGCCTCCACAAATATGTATGCCACCCAGATTGTTGACAGCCGCCACAACCTGCGTGGTGTTACATGGCTTGGACTCTTGTAAAGCCCTGAAGGCGGTCAAAGCGGGCGATCTCATCAATCACGATTGTCAAAAAAAAAAAAAAAAAAAAACGTACATTCGGTTAAGCGGAGTGATTGTCAGGCGTTAATCAGCCTTTTGCTCGCTCATCCCGAAAGCCCTGTTCCGCTTTGACAAGGTCCCCTTAGTTGCAGCGCCATGATCATCCCCCAATACTTGGCCGGTGTTCCACCGGGGGGCACCAACCGACCGTTGAACAAGAAAGTTCGGGCAAAGGTCCAGCTAGCGCCGCTACGGGTCCTGGCATAAGGCCGGAAAGAAAGGGGGCGGTTGGACCAAGAGACCACCCCCGTTCCCTGAGAGAGAAAACCCTCAACTGGGGGTAGCGCAGAGACAATGACGCACGTTCGTGTAAATTAAGTGAATGCGGGTGTGAACCCGGCGACTTCAAAAAGTCGAGCGGCCTCCACACCAACGGAATGCTGCTTGTCTTCAATGGTCATGCCCCCAAAAGGATACACCATCAACCACGAAGCGAAACGTGGGCCTCTGTCATCGCAGAAAGGGAGCAGCAGCTTTGATCCCTTCGTTCACACAAGCGGACCAGGCTGAAGCAAGTGCTTGGAATGTTACGTGATGATCCATATATAGACATAACAATCACGTGCTAGATCACATTCCAATCGACGATCGTCTATGGCATCCAACAGCGTGGACAGGGTTACAATTCCTAATGGTTATTTACATATAATGTGCAATGACACACGATGCCCGCCGCGACAACAGAGAATGCGGCAAAATTGACGAGAAACGACGAGAGCGATTGCATATCCATAGCGATACATCGAAAAAAAAAAAAAACAATGAAAAAAAAAGAAGTTGCCTGCCAAGTGGGGCTCAGTCGTGAGGAACGTGGACCGGAGAAACGAGGATGGACATCTAAAAACATCACCACGGGAGTCCGATCGCAAATGGTAATTGAAACCATCAACTTCCAGTCGAGCAAAATCGAGGCCAAGATATGGAGTGCAACTTCAATGCATCGCAGACAACCTCTCCGCGAGTGCTTCCACCAGTTGTGCCTCGACCCCAAACTCTCTTGCAAGTGCACCAAAAGGTCCTTGCAATTCGTCGCGGGGCTCCATGTTATTGTGATCGGCGACTTGCATAGACATGGGAGACACATGATTGTCTCCACGGCGGGGATCAGAACACTCCACAACGCCAAGGTTGGCAGGAGAGGAGCTTGTATCCAACGGGGGATGGGTAAGGGATCTAACAGCGTTCAGAACCTCGCAGAGATTTTGTGTTTGTTGAGATGTAAAGGCTGAGCACCCCCTCCAAAGTCAGATAACTCGTGGTGCTCAAGAAGCGGGAATATAGACACGAACCCTGACAGTTTATCCCGACGCCAACAAGGTCGGAGAAGAGCCCTAAGTCGCCAGAGCCATCGTTGGCAGTAATATGAGACATTAAAATTTGGACGGCGGCTGTTTCCAAGACATTGGATGGGATCAGAACGAGTACACAACTAGAGGAAAAAACCAACCAAACGTAATATCTGGAAGAAAGCAACGTAAGGCTTCAACAGGACCGACTCGAAAACCAAGGACACTAACCGTACAACATATCTCTCAAGGACCCAGACCAGAAAACTCTACTATCTATATCGGCCGGGAACTTGGAAAGTATACTGATAAGCGAATGGAAGGGAAGCGATGGCATTTTGAGGAAATGGGACTAATGTGAATTACTAATTGAGTTGTCGGAAGAGGGAGAGAAGGATAGCAAAACGCACGTCCGGGGAACGAATGAGGTGCAACAACGACGTCAACTCCTCATGAGATATCAGCCCAGTCTCAAGGGTGGAGATAACATGGTCATTATCGAGGCCAGCAAGAGACGGCCTCGAGCCGTCGAAATGGCCCCTCCATGACGGGAACAACTGCAATAGGATACCGTCAGCACGGTTCGTGAGGGGAATTGTGATAACTCACGGCACGCATCAACTCCTCCTGTCCGCTCCTCGTAACAGTGACACCCCTCGCCCTCTTCCCTTTCCCTAGTACCGAATTCTGTGCATCCCGCAAGGCGGACTTGGCCACTTCTTCGTTCGCGACTTCCACGAACGCGTGACTGAGTGTCTTGCCCTTGCGGTCGAGTAGAACGTGCACACGGATGACTGGCTGTTTGAGCCAGGCAATGATGCCAGGGGGGGTTATGTCCTGTTCCAGGTTATTCCATGACAAAAAACCGTAAGGGTGGACGAGTGACTTGAAAAAAAAATCATACACGAACCCAAGGAACGTTGTCGACCCTCAAGACGACGTTTTCTGTCACCTTTGGTGACGTTTGACGCCCGAGTACGGGAGTCGATGCGTCCCTGGCACCCTCAGAGAATGTAATGAACGCATCGTCGAGAGCGCTGGGAAGTAAGGTCATTTCAGTCGCAGCAGCTCGCCTTCTAATTGGATTTGGGGAGACCAGCAGGTCCCCAGGATATTCCCTGCTCATGCCGGTCGTATTGCTGTCATACTCCACAACTCCCGCGCCGGAAATCTCAGCAGTAGTGTGACTGGAGAAAATAGTGGAGCCTCGCAAATGGAAATTGTCTACGGCAATCTTGCAGACCGCACATTCCATGTCCTTCTCCCCCACGATATTAAGCGCGCTCGTGAGGCAAGCTGAGCAGAGAGGATGCCCGCAGGGTTCGAGGATTGCCAAGGCACCAGAGGAACGGCCGCATACGGAACACGACGAAGTATCCAATTTGGGCATCGCTGGAGGCTGAATATTGTGAAATTGCATGTGGGATTGGTACTGGAGGTTGGACAAAGGAAAGTGTTGCGTTTCGGACTCTGCAATAGAAGAAAGGGCAGGGCTATGAAAGGGATCGTTCAGAGAGAAAGAGGAAACGGCAGGGCGTGCAGGAGTACAAAGAGATTGTAGGTAAGGCGCATACTCGTTTTCGTCGATATCGGATAATTGAGTTGTCGCCTGTGTGGATTTGAGTGTTCCATGGGGAGAAGGAACAAAATTGATACATACGTGGCCGAAGGATGGCCTTCCGCGAATGTTAGGCGGATCGGTGAGGCTGCCTTTTAATTTTAGTTGCTCCGCATACGAGGGCTTCCGAGGGGGGGTGTTGAGAGGTGCAAGGATTTGTCGGGCCGGGGTACGCAAGACCTGTGGGGAAACCGGGGTGCGCGGAGGAACTGCATGTGATTGGGCACGGGCACGGCGGTGGGTGGACAAGAGAGGAGGAGGAAGGAGGCCTGATAGTGATTTAAGTAGGCAAAGCGGTATAAAATGAAATGCTACCCACCTTCCTCCGTTATGATAAATCCCGGGGAGTGGTCGCTGGCTAGGGTGCATAAGCCAATTTGGGTTATCGCAACGAAAGAGATGGACAAACGGTTGAACACATTGACAAAGTAGATAAAGAACGATACACACCTTCGTCATCGGCATAATGAGGATTGTCGGGAGTTGAAGATACTTTGATGCCATTTTCATTGGCGCGAGACCTCCAGTTTCTAGTGATATCAGAGAGGGATTTATCCTTGTCCCTGACACCAGCTTCTAAAGACGCGGAAAAACTCAATCCTTTGGTACGAGGGGCAGATCCGGGTGTATTCAGGGTGGAATCGTTGGAGGATACCACCGAACGAAAGCTGATTGGGGTATAAGGCGTCGAAAAAGAACTGGGCGGAGTGAAATTGGAGTCAATCTGATTCATACGAGGAGGCCGTTGAGGGGTAGCCGGAGGGACAATACAACGTTCAGACTTGACGGAGCTGATTAGAGCCGAGGACGTAGTATGGTTGCGGGAGTTTGCTGGAGTTGAAGGAACGGAGAGGGAATGTTTGTGGTTTGCCATTGGGGGCGGTGGCCGTGTGAAGGAAAGGACGCGTCGTCGGCGATGAGGTTGATGGGCTGAATGAGGAGGTAATCCAATGGTCGATGACGAGTTTTCCGAATTTTATCTGATCGTTGAAATTCAATGTCACAATCACGTGATCGCGTTTCATGTCACACTTATTTCTTATGTAAGCTATAGCTATGGCAAGGCATTCCTTTCTAAGTGGACCTAAAGAAATATCCAAAGAGCCAGGGAATATCATGGCAGCTAGATCTCGCTCTTCTTCCCCAAATCCATCTTCTGGTCCTCTTCCCATTCGCCGTCTTCATGATTCTCTCATCAACCGCATAGCCGCAGGAGAAGTATGGTGTTCCAATCTATCACCCGTTTAACGTAGTTTTCTGAACATGTACTAGATCATTCATAGACCTGCATCAGCGCTGAAGGAGCTGCTTGAAAACAGCCTCGACGCCGGGGCCACTTCGATACGTGTCATTGTGAAGGATGGAGGAATGAAGTTGTTGCAGATCCAGGACAATGGCTGCGGTATTCGCGTATGAATCCTATCACCAACACTCACGCCATTCCCTGACAAATGAATGGCACACGCAGAAAGCAGATTTACCAATCCTCGCGGAACGCTTCACCACATCCAAGATCTCTAAATTCTCCGATCTATCCCGTCTAACCACGTATGGCTTTCGTGGGGAGGCCCTAGCTTCCGTTTCACACGTCGCACATCTCTCAATCGTAACGAAAACGAAAGCAGACACTTGTGCATGGAAGTCAGTCTCCCACTCGAGCTTGCCCGGCTTCTTATTTAACGCATCTTACAGGGCTAGTTATACTGACGGCTCCTTGGTCGCGCCTAAACCAGGTCAGACGGTGGACCCCAAGCCTTGTGCTGGGAACGATGGCACCACCATAACGGTAGCGTGTTTCTGTTTCTGCATCTTAACCAAACTGGACTCACAAAAAGCCAAGATCGAGGATCTTTTCTATAATACCCCAACGCGTCTGTCCGCTCTCCGTGGCTCTTCCGAAGAGTATGCCCGTATACTTGATGTGATGACCAAGTACGCCGTACACAATTCAAGCGTCGCCTTCGTATGTAAAAAGGTACCAAGTTGGACTTGTCGCATCCTTTCAAGCTACCACTAATTAGCAATGATCAGACGGGATCTCCACATCCGGAATTATCCACACCGTCCTCATCCTCAACAGCGCAAGCCATCCGCCTACTATATGGATACTCGATTGCGAAAAATTTACTACAAGTGACCCTTTCCTCTGCCGATAATTCCAAGCAGAAGAATCCCGATAAACAGAGCGCCGCAGACACAGACGGGGACGAGTCATGGACCGCAGAAGCGCATTTCACGACCGCTAACCATCAAATGAAAAAGATAGTCTTCCTGCTTTTCATCAACAGTGCGTCATTCCGCGCGATAGATCAGGGTCCTGACTTCCCCCAACTCTTTATCATAAAGACCGCTTGGTGGAGTCTCCGCGCATGAAGAAGGCCTTCGAGGGAGTATACAGTGGCATCCTTCCCAAGGGTGCCTTTCCCTTCATCTACTTGAGGTATATATGTCCTCTAATCTTGATGACGTTTACTCATTGACCATCAATTAATAGTCTACAGATCGACCCTCGCTCAATTGACGTGAATGTCCACCCCACAAAACGCGAGGTTCATTTTTTGAACGAAGAAGATATCACAGAACGCATCTCTGACGCATTTCAAAGTGCTCTCGTGAAACAGAGTCATTCCAGGGTGTTTGAATATCAGGTGAGCCCATCCTATCGTTTCCTTGCATGATGAATTGTCGAGTTGATGGCGTGTGTAGACATTGCTGACAGGCGGCGTTGAGGGACCTGACGAACATTCCAAGAAGCGGAAAGGCAAGGAGAGGGAAGAGCACCCTGAAGATGAAAATCCAGAAGAAAATTCGCCCTCTTCATCTACAGGTGACACAACACCATACGTCCCTTCATGGGGATCTTGTTTGATTTCCAATCTGTCGCAGTGGCTGCCCCCAAGAAGATCTTATCACAACACAAAGTACGAATGTCCACCCAAGACCGAACATTGGATTCCATGTTCCCTGTCGCGAACCCCGATCGCATTGACGATTCCAATGTCGGCACTGTGGAGCCTTCACAGAGCAATTTGGGTTCACGGGAGATAAACGAATCAGAATGTTACTTGACATCCGTGAGACAACTGCGGCAGACAGTCGTGAAAAGGAAACACAAATGTGATTATTATTATTCTTAGTGTTTTGACAGCTTATTAACAATCTTCTTCGAATAACTTTGCAGATTTAACAGAAATTTTGGAAAAACATATTTTCGTGGGAATTGTCGATCTCGACCGATGCCTCTCCTTGATCCAACATTCTACAAAGTTATATCTCGTAAATCACGGCGCACTCGCGTACGTTGGAATCACTAATCATCCATCAAAAACACTCTAAAGTTTTTTTTTTTTTTTTTTTCTTTCTCGAAAAGGGAGGAACTTCTCTATCAGCTGGGACTGCGTCAATTCGGCGACTTCAGTCGCCTAAAGTTGGAACCTCCACCCCCATTACGGACCCTCGTCACACTCGCCGTCGATGCAGAAGATGGAACAAAACACAGTCGCCTTAGTAAACCTGAGATAATCGACGTATGCCCTGCTGTATTTCCACGTACCTTTCCTCACCCGCGCCTGTAGATTATCGTGGACACCATCACGACACGACGGGAAATGCTCTCCGAATACTTCTCCTTTGACATAACAGCGAACGGGTTGGTGGAAACTTTACCCATCCTCCTGCGAGACTACACCCCTAACCTCGATAAATTACCAAACTTCCTGATGCGACTCGGACCCCAGGTGAGTGAGGAGAAAAATAGAGATTTCCGCGGCTGGACTGAAACTGAGAATGTGCCAGGTCGATTGGACGTCGGAGGCGGAATGTTTTGACTCGTTTCTTCGTGAACTCGCCCACTTTTATGTACCTGGACCTCTCCCTTCAATGTCCACGTCTCCGTCCCTCACAGACGAAGAAAAAGCGCAAGAAAATGCGGGAAAGTGGCAGATTGAACATGTATTGTTCCCATCCATGCGACGCTATCTCGCTGCACCAAAATCATTACTGGACCGAGATGTTGTGCAAGTCGCGAGCCTCCCTGATCTTTACCGCGTTTTTGAAAGATGCTAGCTGACAGATTCGATGCGACTCATTTCCAACCTACGATATTACATGGTTCCTAGTCTAATATGCAATGCAATTGATAATACATATTGGAGGCAATAATGCAAAGCGATGAAAGGGGAGAGGTATTATTTAATGAAGACGGGTGCCGTTGGAAGTTGTCTCATAAATAGAGGGTGAATCAAAAATAAATGCATCAGGTTCAGAATCAGTGTCCACAGTCTCCGACTCGTCCGAGGATGTTACACCCACATTGAAGACATCTAAAAAGGGAGTTTGAGGAACGTCCACAACCAAATCCGACGAGGTAGATTTAGCGAGGATCGCGGCTACGCGAGCTTCTAATTGTTGGCTGGGCACGGGTAGGGGCACATGAACCTTCGAGGGGTCGTCCTCTTGGAAGAACGACGTGAGCTCGTGGAGGTTCTGCACCAAATCGCCCAAATTTTCTTCGAGCATGTCCGAAAGTGCTTCAGACTCCGGTTGAAAGTCAATTCGTGAAGGCCGCGAGGGCATTTTGCAGGTATCGAACACAGCCATCACATTAGTCCGACAGAACTCGCGCAGTTTATCGGGTCGAGCAACGCACCACCCCGACTCCTCTGGCATACCAAATACATCTGCCACAGAATCAACATCTTTGGCTGTCTGTCTGATATGCATGCTCATACGAAGCACGTGTTTGGCAGAAGGTCCTCCGGAAATCGTCATCGGTTCTTCGAGAACATCAAGGGCTTGGGACGCCAAATCAGTCTCCAGCAATCGCAATAACGGCATCAAAAGCTCGGACCCCAAAAGCTCAACAGGATTTCTGGTTTCCCTCTGCTGAAAGAGAACTTTGAGAATTTGCATTGACTGTACTCGAAGCCAGCGCTCGCGGTTGAGCACCAATCCAAGCAGCAGAGTGACAACTTCCGTCCAGTAGTCGACTCCATAGTGTTGACGGAGAGTTGCGACTGATTGACGAAGAAAATCGTCTTTGGTTCTAAAACGGTTCTTCGCAAATGATGTCATGATCCTCTCGATGCTCTCTCGGCCTTCCTTTTGAGCCAAACGACCGATGTTTGTTGCAAACTCGTGCAAGGATTCGTCCTGAGAGTCAGTTGCCATGGCCTGAAGACACCATGGCAAAGACGCCGTGTAGAGATCTCGCACTCGACCTTCGGAAGGATCGATGAGTTTCGCATCGTCAAATTTGGCCAAGGCTTTCAGAATCTTCATGGTAGCTTCGGCAGTGGTAGACGAACGCAGCCCTGCCAGTACAGATGATTGTAGTGAGGAATATCCAATCCAATCTGAAGGACGGTTCGCAAGGAGAAGTTCAGCGATATCCGTGTTGTCGAAATCGATTTTGGTGATTAGTGATTCTAGAAATCGGAGGATCTGACTGAACTCAGCCTCGACGGTGGTAGATAAACCGGCACATGCACACCAAAACATCTGGGGTAAGAGAGACATGTCAAGATAATGTGAGGCAACCAACGAGGTCAATGTCGATGTGATTTCCGACGTGAATGACTGGATGTTTTCGTCTGGCGAGGCAATCGTGTTTGACAGGCGGCCTAAGAGCAAAGCTAAACCAGCCTTGGTAACCCGGGGCATTAGAGCGCGAAAAATTTGCAACGACCGAAAAGCAATCGCTCGAATTGAGCAAGCTGTTCCCCAGGTCAACGCCAAAGATCCCCAGTCCTCAGCCAACTTGGGGGCGAGGTGATCGAATAAACTCAAAACTTGTGTGCACAGCCATTTCATTTTGGGCTCGGATTGCACGCTGGTTTCTTCCTCTTTCCAAAACATCGATATGGCGTCTCGTTCGAGTCTGGTGATGGCTAATTTAACCGCAGAACGATTGGGCCTGTCGGCTCGATCAGGAAGCTGATCATTACCAGGAATCCACGACCGCAACAATTGGAAAAGCATATGCCGAGCTTGCTGTCGAACAAAATGCACACGATGATCGAGATGGATGAAAATGGCATGGAGGAGGACGGGCAAGTGGGTCGGCTGTTCCCACTGGCGATCGAGTGCTGTATCCGCTAAAAAGAGTAAAGCAAACTGAGCAGCACTCAACAAAAGTCGAGGCTGTTCAGCGAAAAGAACATCCAGATCCGACCAAAGTTCCACGTCCTCTGCGTCAGGGAAAGCCAATTTGTGATCAATTGTCGGTAGCATTCGGGCTGGCTCTATAACACTGCACAGCTCGTCAAAAATCTGTCGGCCAATGGCTGTTTCACATAGGCAAGCCACAACATTGGCAGCACAACTGATGAATACCGTACTTCCAACCTTGTGTGATTGCTCGAGCAAGAACCTCACAGTGGCGTGACCGTTCGATTGATGTGGCGGGTCAACTAACCGGCTCCAAAGTGCAGCAATTTGCTCAGCATGGGTGTTGCCGTACCGCAAAGTAAGGGCCATAAGATGATACAACGTTACAAGCCCCTCCCGAGATAAGGATTTATCCGCTGTCATTAGTTCAATATTCGGGATCCAAGATTCTAGGCTCTGCAACAGAAGAAGTGAAGCGTTGGTGGCGATGTCTTGAGCGTTCTGCAGCCAATGTGAGATCTGTGAAAGGACATTGTTGGCTTGGGAAGGGTGCTCTCCGGCAAAAAAGTCCGATATAAAGCGAGGGGCGTGAAGATATGTGCTTGGGGCATGACTTCCAACAACAATTTCGAACTGCGACATGGACAAAATGCCTGAATGCTGATCATGGATAGCTTCGAGGATGTTGAAGGCGATACGGCGCGTATCCAGGAGAGGATGGCTAAGGTTGGAGAGCCCTAAACAAATCATTTGACTGAAACTGAAGCCGTGTCCCTCAGCATCGCAGACAATCTCGGAAATCAACTCGAAAAATCGACCACTCGTGGAATCAAGCTCCTTTGATGTCACCAATGCCCTTCTCAGGGATTCGTCCAACAGGCTTGGGTCGTTCGTATCAGAAGTCAATAACGACTTAAGAGCTTTCCTGTAATCGACTTTTAGATAGGGAATGTAGAAGATAATTGGTTGGGGACTTACTTTCCACGATCTTGGATAGGAGGTTGAGGAGACGAAAGAATCGCGCTCCACCGCTCCATAGTGGAGGGGACGTCGAGTGGTTTAAGGTGCTCAAGCAGGGGTCGCTCTGTCGGAGAGCCTGAAGAAATCTCGGGTGGGTAAAAAGCTTTTTGCTACAAAGGGTGAGGTAAGGTGGAGAAGCGTAAATAATGGAAAGACACTTACACACAGCGATGCTAGTGCCCCGACGGCGGCATTTGATAACAACATGGTCTCGTGTTGAAAGCGCTCAGCGGACTCCGGATCGGACTGCACGGCGGCAGCGGCGGCCTTCTGCATGAATGAGAATCGTCGCTTGACAGCGTCTGACCAAGGTCCAAACTGACACCATTCCTCGCACAACCGATACAATGTCAGATGCATATTGGGTGGAATGAAACGGTCGGTGTCCTTGAGGGTGCTCATGCCATCGAAGAGGCGCTCCACCGTGCCACAAAAGTAACGACGTAGTCGCTGAAGACTAAAATTGTCGCGCATTTCAGGGGCGGTAAGAAAGGCTTGTGTGTTGCGAACGAATTTCAACACGTTTGCCAGTGCTGCCTGCCTGCCTGCAGACCGCTGATGCTGCAAAAATTGGGCCGTGAGATAGTATATACGCGCTACAGCCGAGTGAAGGCGTTCTTGGCGGCGAGAGCGGTCGACAACCAGTCCCTTCGATTTGGCATCGTCGTGAGCTTGACGCGCGGCCAGAGAATTCAAATTCTGTTCAACAACTTGACCCGTCCCAGTTTTAGACCTCGACTCATCATAAAATTGACGGGCAGCAAGCAAGCTCAGGTCTTCGAGGAGCTGAGAATAAGCTGCTGAAGGTAAAGAGCTGATGCAAAGGACTGCCGCGTCGCGGAAGCAGGTGTATTCGGAATCAAGAAATGGGGTAAGATACCTGAATAGGCCGCGAGAACTCGTCAATCGCTCGCGTTCGAAATTGGCGTCAGAAGGGGCGTGCGAGTGTTCTCGACCTATTTGGGTGTGGGCAGGCTTGGATTCTAAAAGCGTGGCCGTGGAACAAAGAATT
The DNA here is from genome assembly GCA_951640195.1 of Porpolomopsis calyptriformis. Lineage (NCBI taxonomy): Eukaryota > Fungi > Basidiomycota > Agaricomycetes > Agaricales > Hygrophoraceae > Porpolomopsis > Porpolomopsis calyptriformis. The sequence continues at coordinate 554,131 of OX621175.1, forward strand.
TTGACCCATGTTTGCCATTGAGTAATAAGATGCCTGCTGCCCTCCCGGGTTATTTTTGATCCTTCCTTGTCAGCCGTCTGCGGACGAGAAGGGAGGCTAGCTGGAGCCCGGCCGCTCAAACCTGCCATGGGGGAGATCACGGTGTGATAACGGGAAACGGCTGCGACCACTGTCTCACGAAATGGACTCAAGGCTTGGGTACGGTGGTCCATAGAACATTGCATCAACCTTGGAAATATGAATCGCCAGAGAGTTCGGTCCTTTTCGTTAGCACTGTCGGCGATCCGAAGAGGGGTATCCAACCGTGTCGACTGTCGCCATTGTTCGAGACGAGCGAGATGAGGACCATCGAGTAGTTCGTCAAAACCATGTAGGTACGACTTGTCCAGCGCCTGCCCGTGCAGAATATTGACGAAACGCAGAGTTGTACCTTCGTTGTCCATCGGCGGGGAAGCTGGTTCTGACAAAACGTGCTCCATAAATAAGCCGAGCATACGAAAAATCTTGATACCAGCATCATGGATGGCCAGTATTTCATAGGAAAGCAAAAACAAGGCACCGGCTTCGATCTCGTCAATCCTGGCGATAATCGACTTCTTCTCGTCTCCGAAGGAATCCTTGGGTTTGGCCAAAATAGTGTGGATCCAGCCCTCCACGAGCTCGACCCACAAGTCGAGAAGTTGCCCGGTTTCAGGTAGAAGCTTTACGCCCGAACCCTCCCGCAAAGTGCGGGTTGGGTTGAAGAGAAACGACGTCAATCGGGACAATACGCTATTCGCATGTTGAGGGTCGGCCATGAAGCGTTTCAATGCCGCGCAGGATACTTCGCCCAATGAAGGTTCGACATGTATGATACCGCGAATAAGCATCTCAATCGCATCGCCCATTGGAACCGTCGGGTGAAGACAACGTGGCCAACAGTGAAAGCAAGTTCGAAGCATGGTAATCTGGGGCAGAAGAATATTGGAATATGCGACGGTGGTCTCACCGTGCCGTCGGATTGTGAAATTATGCGATTCCTCGTATGCAATGTTTAAACGTGGATATGACCATTGATCGTCGTTGACCGACATCTGGCCAACCGAATTAGCGCACGAGACAGCGATGATCCCCAAAGCGGTGCCACATCGATCAAAAAATTGTTGCATGCCCGGCTTAGCCAAAAGGGAGGCGGGAGCAAAATCTGACGATGAGGGATACTCTTTCCGAGAAGGTATAACATTAAAGTCAGCGGAAGAGGGCCACGTCGGAGTGGGTTCCTCTCTCTCAATACCATGAAGAGACAATAAGATGGCTTCCAGTGCAATTGCAGTCCTCTCTGGTGCAACAGGAACCGGAGAGCTCCCGGAATGAGACATAATCGTAGGTTCTTGCATGAGCTCCAAGCAGAGGTCACGCCCATACTCAAAGTGGCGAGAAAGAACAAAGTGGACGATGCAGATGAAAAGTTCTAGTTGATCATCATTCGGGAAGATGGTCAACCGGTTGGCCGGGAAGAAATGCCTCAGCAATGTTTCCAGTTTGGATATCGTCGTGGATGGCGACTCCTGGCACCGGTACAAGTATGTCCAAATCAATCGTACCATCCCGTTCATGACGGGTATCCGATATGGTCTCTCCTGAATAGCCAAATGTAAGCCAAGTCCCAACAGGAGAGGATGATCCTGCCTTAAGTTTAGAGAGGCCTGCATCGAAGACAGAACCCCAATTTTTCAGAAAGACCTGATGAGGAGCGACACACAAGCTTGTGACAAGGAGGGGATACGCAACGTGCCAGTAACGAGGCTTGGTCATCATTTCCTTCGCCTTGGGATAAATGATTTCAATGGCTTTTCCCCACTGGGGGTGATTGACTTCAGCTTGGGCAGTCTTTTTGATATAACAGATTGAGATTAGGCATGTCAGAGTTGATCGGCACTCACTTTGCCGATTTGATGCAGTAGATGCAGAAGAGTCTCTGCAAACGCAATTTTCAGACGAAGGCCATGGGCATTAACGAAAGATTTGGATAACGATTCCAGAAACTCGGCACCCTCCTCGAATGCCTCTGGAGGCCAAACCTTGCGAGAGAACTGCATGAATAACTTGCCAAGCACATGAAAAAAGTTAACTAACCTTGATTTCTATGTGCTTTATTCCTTTGACAAGATTCTCATACTTGGTATCGAGGTCTTTGGGTACCTGACCCAAAGTTACGGGGACAAGTTCCGCCAAAAAGCGGTCAGTCACACTGACAAATCTAAAGCAGACATGAAAGTGAACAGGTGATTATGGATGCAAATAGGAAAATCATACCGGACATTAGCGAGCAAAGCCAGTAAGGTTGCATACAACTCGGCATTGCTGCGATGATTGGCTGACTGCGAGAGTGACTTCAGATCCGGTCTCCTAAACTGTTCAAATGTCGTTTCTTCGAGACTGTGCCCCATTGCTTCGCCGAGAGCATCTTTGGATATCGATTGCAAGACTGCAATAAGGGCGCGACACATTATGTATATTGAAATAAGAGATTTTCGCTCATTTAGGATACCAGGAATATCGTAGGTTCTCAGATTGCGTTGAAGGACCGGCGATTGAGATGCATGTTGTCTCATAATCTCTGCACCAACGTGCTCGTTTTGGCTACGCCTCCAACGCATGATGGAGTCGACGACTGGTTTGGTATGCTTTTGAGCTATTTTGCCAAGTGATTCGAGCAACTCGTCAAATTTTTCGTCCACGCCTGGGCCGATAGAGTCGGGAAGAAGAGGATCTTGATCCTTTGAGAGGCAAGTGTCAGATGTCTCATGTTAAAAATAAGATGAGAGGTACATACTAAACTATGTCGCAAGAAGACGTCAATCTTGAGCTCAGCGGACGTAGCAAATCGCATAAAAACGGCGTGAAGGGCATATTCAGAAGGTGTTCTTGGGTCCATCACAATTTTGTCTTCCTCAACCTCGGATATTAATGTCTCGCCTGAATTCCAATGACCACCGAAAGCGTTCGGAACGCGAGGGACCGGAGGCGGCGATGACGAAGAGGGGTGTCCATGACCATGATCGCTCACAGGGTCTGTGGTATGAAATATGGAACCTGAGTGAGAGTGCTGGGATTTTGCACTTGCATGGCTTTTAACCTTGGCAGAAGGAAGTCCTTTTGGGAACCGAGGATCTCCAGAACTGCCCGGTGTTGTTGGACGAGGGTACGGGGAAGTCGAGTTGGCAACGTGAGGTCGGCTCGCCTGGGATGTATGGTTTAGCGAAGACGTTGACCGATTGAAAGGATTCTTGAGCATGGGGTTGGGTTGGTGTTCCATCTGCGGCAGTGGTGGAGGATCATGGTTCTTACTGCTTTTGAAAGCATTGCGGATAGACGCGAATGAGCTTTTTTTTGTGAGTAGTGCGGGGCTGGTCGTAACAATGGATGGCTGAGATGAATGGCCGAATTGGGTGACTGATTTAGTACCCGCGAACCGGGTTACGGAATGAGAGGAGTCGTCTGATGTCATAGAGTCGCCACGATTGTGTGAGTAGAACTGATTCCTGTCACCTCGCTCGGAAAAGATGGGTGTGGTAGCCGTTGGCGAAGAGTCATGACTTCCTCCGCCGAAGCCGAATGCATGTCCACCAGGGCGACCGAATGGAATTGGTGTTGTGCTATACTCATCTTCGTCAAAATCTAGAGAAGCGGTAAGGCTTAGGAATGAACTAGGAAAAGATGTGAAGTTATCGCGCCTGGAATGGTGATTTGCATGCCCTCTGGCATCGTGAATGTCAACAGTAGCAAACTGAGGGATATGATAGCACGCCCATATAACGCCCAACAAAAAATGCAGAATAAATGACGAGGACGCCGTCAAGGCGATGATTGCGAGGTTTGGCTGCTAAGAGCCTTTGGACAACAACTGTCAACAACCGAGCAACGTAAATCATCCAATCCGTATCAAATTACTGAAACGCAACTTATTGGATGTACACCGTAAAGTTCACTCTGGTGTAACGGAAATAGAGCAGACGATGGGCATCTTCCTGCTGGAAGGCAAGTCAAACTAGCCCACATATTCTTGAATTTATCCTCTCATCGCGCTACCTAAAGCCTCTAGCCCGAAAATCAACGTCTCGTTCCTCCGGACACGCATTTTTACCCCATTAAAACAAGCCCATTCAAACTCAAAACTTCTTGCACGAAGCCAATGCCTTCTCGAGCTTGTTGAAAAGTTCAAATGAGCCTGACATCTAGGAATCTTTTTGGATACAGTGCAATGGTATCAAGCATTTCAATTTCCTGGCAAGCGTTTGGACGCTGAGAGCGTATGTATAACCAAGGGGGTTCCATCAGAGTAGAAAAAGGAGCTGGAAGGTTGTCATCCTGAAAGTGAGTGACAATGAATTAGCGTTATCTCGTTAAAACTGTGTGCAGGATGCGCACTTTATAGTTACGAGTTTGAAGTCCTCACTCAAGAGAGGAACTGGGCATGCAAAATATTCCCAATCAACCTTGTATCAAGTATTACATCCTCTTGTGTTGTGACCTCCGACTATTTGACCATCAATAACCGCGAGCAGTTCTGCAAAGGTTCGATAGCGTGTCAAGCAGGGATGGGGTCAGAATGGGGCGGGTGGGGACAGCAAGGCACCCTGCTCAGGAAACTCAGCAAAAAAGGACCCACAGGAACCCTTGTCGAAAACATTGTAGAGATGCTGGCCTGGAAACTCAGGATGTTCCAGAGCAATTAGCATGCAGCGTTCATATAGGAAGAAAATAAATACCCAGTAGAATATCATTTTTATACACTGGTGTCCATAATATAGTTAGCATAAAATGACCCCCATGCAAATCATCTTTTCTTCGTAGTGTCAAAATGCCAGAGGGTGCAAACGGGACTCGTTGTCCTTTTCGGGCCTAGCATTAAGGAACAGCAGTGGATCGCAGGAGACAGACGGAGTGTGATTCGACCTCAGAGTTAACAGACGTGACAATTCACTGGACACCATCAAGCTCGAGTAATTGGGCGCAGTTTTTGAGCTCGAGCCTGTTGTCATCATCCTCCAGGTATGTTCTCACTAGCCCTTCCATCTCTGCTCCACGGAACCACTCAGTAAAATGCATGTCGCCTATACCACCTGCGGGATTCACGCGGAAGTATTTGTCCTCTCTAAAGCCAGAGTTAATTAGGCGGCCCACCAACGGAGATTTCAAATAAACACACAAGTCAGCTCGTTTGAATATCTCCCGCAACGTCTGGTGAGTTCGATTAGCTGCTGTGGCTTGGCGGACCAGATCGTCTTTAAGCGTGTTGATGCGTCTTTTAGCCTTGTGTAGTCCGTTAATCATATCACAGAGAACACTGGTTTTCTTGGGTTTAGAAGCCGATGTACTAGCGGGGGCAGTTGGAATACCTGTGCCCAAGCTGAGGAAACAGCCAATCTCTCGACCTCTGAACGCAGGAATCTGTTTGATCTCTTGCCAAGCCATGAGGGAGGGATTGTCGACATCGAACATACCCGCATCCTCGAAGGTAAATGTTTGGCTATTGAAGGCAATTTCCAATGGTAAAAAGTAGGTAGGTGCGGCAGACGTAGCGCGAGCAGCTTCAAGAACAGACCAAAGATGGCCGTTTGGTGGTACAAAGGTGTCATCAGCATGGTAAGATCGAATGGGATATACACCCTTGGAAATAGCAGCAATATCACGGCTTCGAACCGCGACAAAACACTAAACACACCAAACTTGAGAGGGACAAGCAAAAAGAGCTACTCAACTTACACGACAACTATCATCACCCTTTGCCAAAATGGGTTGTCCGCCATAGTTCTTGCAATCGCATCCGTTATAACGGAAGTGTCGAGGCGCTTACCTTTGCGAATGCTTGCCAAAAACCATGGTCATCCCCAAAGATCCGTTCTCCAAACTCCAGGTATGTCATAATGGCATCTTCAATGCTCATCTTGTTCTTGACAAGTAGCAATGCGATTAATCCACCTGTGGAGGTGCCACAGATCAAGTCGAAAAATCTATGAGGGAAAAGTTGGGCGGGCGGTTTGTCGGGTTGAGCTTTAGATAGGATTTCTTGAAGAATAAGGAGAGAACTAAGGCCTCGGTAACCACCACCATCGAGACATAGAATTTTTAAATGCTTCACAGGGGTTGGAAGAACTTGGTATCGAGACGAGAATAGTAAGCAACGGCTCAAGCATCGATTCTTGTTACACCGTACCTTGTACGCTCCCCGAAGAGATTTGTCCAACGGAAGTAGGAAATGAGAGAAAGAATGGCGGACGAACAGGGAATTTAGCTGAAGTATCCATATTGTGCTGGTCATACAGCTGAGATCTGGGGTGCAGCTGTGATTAGTATGAGGGTGATAGGTCCTCACGACTTCCGGATGACCTATCTGGAAAGAGTCTTCAGGTTGAAATGGCTATGCAACTCCCAGTGAAAATGTTGAATTTACTGTTATTAATACCAACGCTCTGGGCATTGTGTTTCTCAATGCCCAGAACGTTAGCACTAATGCTGAATATTCAACATCGTGAAGCGAGTGCGAAATGGATGATAGACACGTGATCAACTAACCCTCTCCCAAAAATATGATCGTTCATGAGAGTTTCTAGCTTTCGTTCAGGACGCGTAACATCGTTGCAAGACCTCATTGGAAGGCGTGATCATGTCGACCTTACTCTCGTTCCACAAATCTATCTTGCAGCGCATTCACGACCCGTCCACCAGTGATCTTCTCGTTCTTGCCCGCGGGTTGGGTCTGCGAAGAATTATCTGCACACTCATGAAGATCTATGACTCCCCTCAGAGTCTCGTTTTGCTGGTGAATGCCTCGCAGGAGGAAGAGTGTGCGATTGGAGAAGAACTCGGTCTCATGGGCTGCAGAAAGCCAGGATTGCGGGTTGTTGGATACGAAATAAATAATAAAGATAGGTGTGTGTGTGTGTGTGTTATACACCAGATGCAAAGCATATCCTGAGCGAGTGCAACAGGAAAGACTTGTACCACGGCGGGGGATTGATTTCTGTCACGTCCCGAATCCTTGTTGTTGATATCTTGCAATCCGATATACCAACCGATTTGATTACGGGTGTCCTAGTTCTGCACGCCGAGAAGTACTCTCATCTGCCATTACATTTCAATTCGAGAAATTCTGAAGTTGGCCCAGAGTGACGGCGTTATCGCTAGAAGCGTTCATCGTCCGCTTGTATCGAGAGAAGAATCAAGCCGGCTTTCTCAAAGCATTTACAGACCAGCCAGAACACATCACTAGTGGAATGTCACCGTTGAAAAACATAATGAAAGAACTTCAGCTTCGTAATGTACACATCTATCCACGGTGAAAAAGTTGTCCATCCATCCATCACCTCCTCCGTTAATTTATCTTCAGATTCCAGGAGGATATTAAAAATGGATTAGAAAGAAGGAGGGCGGATGTTATTGAACTTCAACAACCTCTCACGGAATCCATGAATGAAATACACCAGGCCATCGTGCAATGCATGAACGGGACTCTCGCCGAACTCAAACGGTCGAACACTACGGTATTCAATTTTACTATGCAGACCTTCTCTTGATGACACAGCAACAGCTCGAACTGGATGATTTATCTCTCGAGAGTGCCTATTTCCGTTCCTTCGAGGCGATCGTCCGGCGGCAGCTGGATCCCATATGGCACAAGGTTGGCCCTAAAACGAAGCAGCTAGTCAGCGATCTAGCAACTTTACGTCAACTCCTCACGTTCGTCTGGTCTCTAACGTGCTCAAATAATCCACTGACGGCTTTTCCCCCCCTTAGCTACCTTTTATCTTACGACCCCTTAAAGTTCCACTCCTATCTCGAGACCATAATCGCCGCCAACTCAACGAACGCATCTGGCGGCATCCGCCAGCATCATTCCCCCTGGCTTCTGACCGCCGCCGCCAACACCATCTTCCAAGTCGCGAAGCGGAGATGTTACACCATAAGTTCGCCATCCAAGGTCTTAGTGCCCCCGCCTGTTGTCGATCTCGCAGATGATGATGATATATGGGAACTACTTGACGAGCTCGAGGGGCACATCAGAGTGAAGAGCAAGAGCGGGGAAAAGAAAAAGCAAACGGATACAGAGCAGCGGCCGTCCTGGCTCCCTGATGGCATGGACCCTGTACTCGAGGAGCTGCCGAAGTGGACTCTTTTAGCAGAGATCCTGCAAGAAATTGAGGAGGAGATGATGAGACAAGAGTCCATCGGTGCCGCTCGACCTGCCTGCGCGTTCCTCTTTCGTCTTAAGGGTATCTTCATCTGATGTGTGATGGGTGCTTCAGTCACTTTAGGATCGAATACCGTTCTTATCATGACCTCCTCAACCTTTACGTCAAACCTTGTCGGCGAGTTCTTGTCTGACATGGACCCGAACGCCCCACGCGGTTCGCAAGGCCGTAGAATGATGTTAAGGAAGCTTCGGCGATATCTGTGGTGGAAAAGTAAACTAAACGAAGAAAAACAAGGCGCAAAGTCGCCGACCGCACCCGGGAATACGGCTAAAGGTTCTGGAGACGGAAACTGGCAGGATAATGATGAGAGTGGAGGTTTGAGTGAGGCGATGAAAAAAAAGGATAGGGAAAAAGCGCAGAGGTTGGCGAGTAGAAGAAGGACTCGTGGAGGTGCGCCTCCCCCGTCACTCGTGACAGGAAACGGGAGAACGGGAGGTACAATTTCAGAGATCGGGGGCATGATAGGTGGGGAGGGAGACATGAGAGATGACATGGCGAATTTGTGAGCTTTCCCAACTTTCCAAAGACTACGGTCATAACTCGTCCCGATAGCATAATTGGTTCAGGTTCTGGCGCTGATGGGGCGTACTCGATGGATTTCGGTGAAGTTCCGGTAATCGACTTCGATTCCAGCTTATTCGCGAGTGAGTTCGATGTCCATTACGGTTTGTTAACCCCAGAGGAGACTGTCCTTGTGCGGGCGTACACGGACGACAGCGACGATCGAGTGCTTGCCGAAGTTCAACCAAGGTTTATCGTTATGTTCGAACCCAACATGGAGTTCATCCGACGGATCGAGGTAAGAGGTGACGATCTAAAGCCAGTTTTTTTTGACGGTATTGTTAGGTATACCGAAGCTCCAATCCAGGTCTAAGCCTGAGGGTGTACCATATGACTTATCATAATTGTTGCGAAGAACACAAATATTTGGCTGGAATCAGACGGGAGAAAGAGTCCTTCGAGCGTCTTATCAAGGAGCGAGGGGTGCGTTCTATGTCGGTTTATACTCTAGCTCAATGCTAATCCGGAACGCAGTCGATGCTTTTGCCCATCCTTGACGAACGATCGGCTGGAACTAGCACGGGCGATGCTATCATAAAAACGATCAGTACCCGCATCGCTGGGGGGCGGAGGGAGCTGAATGTCGAGCTTTCGAAGGCACGTTTGATAGCAGCCATCCTTTGGAGCACTTCATAAATGGGTTCTCAGATCATCGTGGATTTGCGAGAATTTCGTTCGACTCTGCCATCTCTTCTACACGCATCGAAGCTCGTGATCATCCCGGCAACACTTACGGTTGGCGACTATGTCCTGACTCCGGATATCTGTGTCGAGAGAAAAAGTCTGTCGGACTTGGTGTCAAGTTTCAACAGTGGGAGGTTGTGAGTACGGTTTGTGAATGCACATCTTTCTGCATGATAATGATGTCAGGTACACACAATGCGAGCTCATGTCGGTACACTACAAGCACCCGATTCTCCTGATAGAATTTGAAGACAACAAGGCGTTTTCTCTTGAGGTACGAGTAGCCGTCACGACTGCACTACGCGTTTATGATGATATCACGGGCAGACCGTAGGCGAACTCAAGTTCTATGGGAAGCCTACCGGGAAGTATGCTCCGAAGAAAAGCGGAGCGTCGGCTGAAACAGACAGTTCCCCGGTCCTGTCGCTTCAGTCAAAGATTGTCCTCCTCACTCTGACATTTCCCCGGCTTCGCATCATATGGGCGTCCTCGCCATATGCCGCGGCCGAGATATTCAACGACCTCAAGGGGAACAACCCCGAGCCTGACCCGGCAAAAGCGATCGCTATCGGAGCCGAAGAGGGAGAGGTCGGAGCGGGGTTGAACGCTGCGGCGGAGGAGTTGCTGCGAGCCTTGCCTGGCATCACGGCGAAGAACGTGAAGTATGTGATGAGCAAGACGAACAGTGTCAGGGAGCTGTGTGAGATGGATCTATCGCAAGTGCAGGACATCCTTGGAGTCGAACCAGGGAAGGCGTGTTGGGAGTTTATGCATCGTGGCGAGAGAAAGCGTTGAGGACAAGGCGATGCTAAATATTAAAGCCATCATGTATGGTTGCCCCTTCAATCAGCGTAATGATCTCAGTTCCCACGATTTGGAAAGCGCCACGTCTGCCCATTTGTCCCGTACCATCATGACCTCTCGTATTAGTATTGCCCGCCCAACGGCAGCAGGCTTCAATTCTGACCCTCACGGTCTCTCAAATTCGCGACCGCCGACAGGCTACAGGGCTGCTGATCCCGACGACCCAATCGAGAAACTTCGCGCGTGGAGCAAACTTATTGAGGACACTGTCGAGATACACTCACAACCTTTGAAACCCCACCTGCCCGCCATCGGTCGTTTCTTGATTGTTGTAACATTTTTGGAGGATGCTTTAAGAATTTTGACCCAATGGAGTGACCAGACTTGGTACCTGCAAAAGTGAGTGTTTCTCCGGTCTGCCAAGATCGGTCAACAGACGATATCTCTCGGTCGCTTCTTAGACACAGGCACTTCCCATGGGGGATCGCTGATTTATTCCTGCTTGTGAATGTTGTAGTAAGTCAGCGTCTGCTCTTTCCGGCTTGCTGAGCCCAAACGAAACTCGCTCAAGGTCATGCTGGGTGGTTCCGGAGCTATCATTCTCAAAAAATACACCGAACACGCTGTAATCGGTCTACTCGCCGTTGTAATCATCCAAGGCTTCGGATACGGTTTAATTTTCGACATGAACTTCTTCCTTCGCAATCTGAGCGTCATCGGCGGACTCTTCATGGTTTTCAGCGACTCGATGTTAACGAGGAAGAAACTTTTTGCTGGAATTCCTACCATAAGTGAAACAGATCGCAAAAAATAGTGCGTTCCTTCCATAGCCTTACCCCCTCATGTTGAGTGAATGGAATCGCCAGCTTCCTTCTCGCTGGTCGTGTCCTGATCATCTTCCTTTTCCTCGGCCTCATCCTCCAAGGTGACTGGAGCATTAGTCGTTTCTTCGTCTCCATTATTGGCCTCGCCGCCTGCGTCATGGTCGCTGTCGGCTTCAAGGCCAAATGGTCCGCCGCCTTTCTGGTCATTGTGTTAAGTATATTCAATGTATTTGTCAACAACTTTTGGACGGTGCCTTCCACCCATCAACACCGGGACTTTCTCAAGTATGTTCCCCCCCTCTTACTTTACCCTCAGAATAGCAATCTGATCCGCACCACAGATATGATTTCTTCCAGACTTTATGTTGGTATCGTCATATCAGGATCTTGACTTGACTTTGCTAACCCGATCTCTGTAGCCATCGTTGGTGGCCTCATCTTGCTCGTCAACATGGGACCCGGTACGTACCTCATCGTCCACCCTGCGGACTTTATGCTCATCGCTTCCACCCATCGCAGGTGGTCTCTCCGTTGATGAAAAGAAGAAAACGTACTGACCGACACGAGGGAGACTTGTTATTCTTTTTCCTTTCGTCGGTGCGCGTCTACCGCCTACCGATTCATGCCAGCGAGGAGTCGGCCTAACAAGGTAGACAATGTAGAGATGTTCAGTCGTTTCGTTCACACATATATATATTCATTTCGCGAAGACGCCCTCAGGCAAATTTCTCATCCTTGGAAGACCTGTAGGTGGTCAACCCCTGGTCTGTTCGCACATCAATCTTGCCTTGCGGATCTATCTGTGGGATGTCGCATCCGTCTCTATGTCAGCCTCGTCATATCATCCGTGGTAGGCCATAACCCCATCCATTCACCGACCAGAGACGTAATGTCCGGCTGACTTTTCGACACGGCACTTCGAAGAGGTTCCACAGGTCATCAAGATGGGGAGCCTTGCGTGCCTCCAGCGCCTCCATAGGATGTATCAAAAGCTCATGCTACTCGCGGTGCCGCAAGACTCCCGGTAGGTCTTGGCAAACATATCACTAGCTCTCACGACAAGAACG